>MWVB01000099.1:17888-32192 GCA_003054985.1 Leucosporidium scottii
CATCTCCTCGTCGGGCAAGAAGGTGAACCGAATCCCCCTCGCTTCGCAAGCCTGCGCCATTGCCTCGACATTCTCCTCCAACCAAGCATCCGCCGAATCGTACAGCACCAAAGACTCGAGCGCCCCAAACTCGAGCGAAGGGTCGAGGAGGGGTTCGATGAGGCGCTGCGAGAAGATGAACGAGCCGACGTGGTTGAAGGATTGAATCTCGAAATGGACGAGGCTGGGAGGAATGAGGCGGAACATGTTGGTAGAGATCTCGGTGGCAGAGATGCTGAGACGGTGCAGGTGCTGTTGGTAGGGGAGAAGCTGGTCGAACATGGGCTCGTGTGTCGCGGGGTCAAAGAGCTCGAGTTGCTCGACGGTGGGGCTGCAGGAGGAGAGCGAGGGTCAGCTCGTGTGCGCGTAGATAGTGCAAGCGGCAAGAGACGACTCACTTGCAGATGAAGCGAAGGACCTTGATGGAAGCAGCCGAAACCCTCAACGCCCTCGCCGTTCTGCGAAAAGGGTCCCAGTCAGCTCTCGAAGCCAGGCCGAAAGGGGAGGCGCCCAGGCTCACTCCTTGGAAGGCAACAGCTTCTCAAAGTAAACATCGCACACCTCTAGCTGCTGGCAAGCGGCGAGCAAAGCCCACAACGTCTGATCCGAGAGATCGCAGTGCAGCCGCAACTGGACGAGGGGAAGGAAGAGCGGCGGCGGGCTCATCAAAGGCGGCAAGGCGATGATGGGCGGCGCTCCTTCCCCTCCAAACTCGAGCTCGAACGTCTTGAGGCTAGGACGAGCGAGACTGAGGTCGTTGGCGGCGTACAGGCCTGTCCCCCAGTCGCGATCCGAGATGCCGAGACGAGGAGTGCACACGAGCGACTGGAGGTTCGAGGTGGCGAGAGCGGCGAGTAGGGCAGGTCGTGAGCTGTGATGGAGCGGTCGGACTTGCAGGTGACGAAGGTTGGGGCACAGAGTGAGGACGCGGATCAGGTCGAGCGAATCGTCGGCGAGTCCTGTGTCGTCCTCGCACTCCTCCCTGAGATCTCCAACGCCAATGACGAGGTATTGGACTTTGAGAGCGTGCTCCGGGCAGTGCTGTAGCGTGTCGATGAAGATGCGAGCCTTCTCGCCGCCGAGAAGCGCAACCGAGCGGTAGAGCGCTGCGTTGGCTGTCGAGTGAGAGCGAGCAAGGCGGTCAGCTGGGGAGTTCCGAGGTAAAGACCGAGCGAACAGACTCACCTGCATCCTCCCACGCCGAGCAGATCAGTGGCATGGTCTCGAGCGACTCGTTCGAATCCCAGCGCGAGAGCTTGCCGCCATGCTCGCACTGGACGGGATCCTTCTCGACGGCGTAGAGGAAGATGTCGAGGAGGATGTGATAGGGCAGCGCTTGTGGTCGAGTCGGCATGAGCTGAGCCTGGTCGAAGGGCGTCTCGGTGGGAGGCGAGAGCGAAGGTGAGTCGCCGTCGCTTCGTCGCAGGAAGAGGGAGCGAAGGAGGGTCGCTGTAGGGAGCATCAGAAGCCTCGGTCAGCGTGCAACTTTTACATTCGAACGCCGAGCCATACTCACCCATCCTTGGACTTGAGAGAACGAAAGAGATGCGAGCTCGAGCTCGAGCTCGAGCTGCGAATGAGATTCGAGCTGGCCGGAGTGGCTGAGACTAATGAGGTGGTGTGCGCTCTTGCCGAGCTGGTAGACTACAGCTGGACGGTTGCTGAACGAAGAGGAAGGAGCGAAAGAGCGAAAGAAACGCGTCCAAGTCGAACCTCGCTACCCGCCGAAGTCGAGGCTGGGGAAGGTCGGCAGCCAGACTTTCGCTCCTGCTACTTTGTCGCGAGCCTTCGGCTGGGTTGCGTCGACATCGGACGTCCTGGATTCATCGTCGACTGCTCTGCAGCTTCCCCACCCTCAGCGTGGGAGGACCGAGACGGAGAACGGAGCGGCGGGACAGCGCTCAGCGGTGAAGATGGAGCTGCTGGAGGCGAGATCAGGCGGCTCTTGCTGGGGATCGGAAGCGGAAGGGTAGCGGAAAAAGTCTTTCGAACCTTCGTTGCTGTCCCGCCGAGCTGCAGGGCGACCGCTCGAGGCCACTGGCCACTGGTCGGATAGTGCGTCGAGGAGGACAGGGGAATCGGCCTGATGGGTATCTCGCCTACTTCCGACGTGCAGGGGAGCACGTGGCAAGTCGTAGAACATCTTTGCAGGAGCCGAGAGTGGGCGGAGGGGAGTCAGCTGAGCTGCTCGGCGAGCAGGGGACCGAGCTGCTTCTCCTCGAAGGACGGCGGCGATTGGGGGTGTCGTGGCTCTGTGACCGAGCGTCGATAGTCGCTCGACACCATGTGAGCGTTACCGGTGCTGAACGAGGGTGCTTGAGCTCGACTGCAGTTGAAGAGGAGGAGGCGGAGGCCTGACTCGGCGGCCGAGCGTTTCGCGGCGGTGCTCTTGAGGCACAGGAAGGTGTACTTAGAAATGGTCGAGTTCTGGGAAGCGCGGGGGAGAGATCGGAGGGTACAGAATCAAGGTCAGTCGGCTTTCTGTCGCGCGAGATGAGGAAGCGAGACGAGCTGATCCCCTTTTGTCCGCCTACAGCTCCTCCCTCCGCCCTCAAGCACCGTGCAACTCGTGCTCAACATCCGTCACTGCCTTCTCCATCCTTCCGGCCCCTCCTCTTGTCCCTTCACTTCCGCCAGCGCCATCTCCGCCGGAACTCTCACCGTTCGCCGACCGCCCACAACACACCTCGCCAACTAGACAGGCGACAAAGCGCACCAAAGACTCCAGCTCTTCACTGTGCGAACTGAGGTGGAAGATCCTGCATGTCCTCTTCGAGCGTCGCCGCCCGAGCACTGCGCTCGCTGACCGTCGCATCGACCTGTTCAGCGAGAGGTTTTTGAGGAAGCGAGGGAAGCGGTCGTCAGGTGTAGCGGGGTCTGCTGAAAGTATCCCATCCTCGTCTCTTCGCCCCCGTCGAGAGGAGAGACGTAGCGGCAGAGCGAGCGCGCCAGACGCCCATCGCCTCTCCGCTTCAATCGACTGCTGTGGCATGACAGAGCCGAGGAAAGAGGACAGCTCCAGCAGCTGTTCACCGTGATACTTTGTCTCGCCCCTTCACGGTCCTCCCTTCCTGCTTTCCTCCAGCGACAAAGCTTCGCCGCGCCCTCGCCCTCCGCTGACAGCTTGGAGCGTCAACGAGCAGCAGCTTCTGCACGTTCGCCTGCACCAACACCACCCTACATTGAAACACACTCACCCATGTAATTTTTTGCCTACAGTGGCCCACGAGAAGAGCGAGAGAAGCTGGAGCTCTTGACTAAGGACAGCGAGCTTGGAGCGAGGCTTCGAAAGATCGTCGGTGGACGCGGGTGGGGAGCAGGGAGCAGGCGATGAGCGGACCCCAATGAGCGAAGTGAGGAAGAGCCGGAACAGGCTGCGCAGCTTGCTGTAGGTGAGTGAAAGTGATGAAACGAGCAAGAGGGCTGCGAGCGAAGGAGAGGAAGAAGGGAGAGAGGGGAGGCGGTGATCGTGTCGAGCTTCCTGTCGATAGCCTCGTGAACACGGTCGAGCCTGAGCGCTGCTGATCGCTGTCGCGGATATCTACCACATCTTGCTCGAGCTTCTCTCATCCTCACTGCTGTCTCTTGTTCATCGCTCGCCGCATCGCCGAGATCTCGAGCTCGCTCCCCTCGAGCTCGCTCCCGGCCAGGGCGGTCGACGTGCTTTTTTCGCCTTTGTATCAGCGGTGGGCTGAAGAGCGGGAAGAGGAAGCAAGGTTGCTCAAGGCTTCAACACGGCGCTGCTCTCCACCGTTCGACGACACGAGCTCGGCGTTGGCAGCCTCGAGGCGACCCATCTCTCCTCGCCGAGCCAGCCAGTAAGGACCAGAAATAGGGGATGCGCACTTTACAGCTTCATCCCTCCCATCGGATACAGCAAAGGTCCTACACCTCCGCCTCCACGCATCGGTGCCCCACCGCCAGGGAGGAAGTACCTCGGATGCGCTCCTCCCTGCGAGTAGTAGCCCGGTCCTCCCGCTCCAACACCCATACCCATACCCATTCCTATGCCCATCATTGGCCCTCCATGTCCCTGCTCATCATCCGAGGTGCTCTCAACGCTGTCCGAACTCGACGGATGCACACCGGCCCCTCCGCCGAGCCCTCCTCTCGCGCCGGCACCCACTCCACCACCGCCACTCCCTGTTACCCTCCCCACCTCCATCAAGAGGTAATGCATCTGCATCCTCATGCCGTGCACGACGGCGCGAACGGATTGAACGTCGTCCTGGATCCGAAGCGTTTCGTTCATGAGGCTGGCGGATTGGCGAGCTTCGAGGGCCGTGATGGATGCCGAGAGAGAGGCAATGGAGGTTTGAAGGGATGCTAGGACGGCGCTGAGGGGTTGTTGAGAGGACGGAGAGGAAAGAGAGGGCGAGGCGGCTGACGGAGGGAAGGCGAAGTGCTCGGCGGGCGACGTGGGCGAGTGACGAAACTCGTGCGGATGAGGGAGGGGGAGCGCAGTAGGATCAGTAGGTGAGAGATGGGCGTCGGCGGTTGACAGTGGCGGAATGAAGGCGGAGGTGTGAGCGTCGGAGGGGTCGTCGGTCGGCCAGGCAGCGCTGTCGAGTGAGGCGTCCTGCGAGGTTTGTGTGCTGGCTTGCTGCACGTTACGCGGGCGTGACGTTTCCACCACTGGCGGCTCTCGCCTCGGCTCGACGTAAAATCCGCCCATCCCATGTCGAATCGCCTCCAACATCGTCCTCATCTCCTTCATTCCCTCCTCCAGGCCCGAGCAGCGTGTCGCCAGCAGCTTGTTCTCGCCTTCGACTTCCACCAATCGAGCGTTTTGACGATTGAGGTACTCCTTGATTGGCTCATAGGCGCACGAAACCTCGAGATGATCCTCGAGCATGGTGGACCGAGGTAATCGCGCTGGGCACCCGTGATGGGCGTGGGGGCATGGGATGGGTATTGAAGGGCAGTCGAGGTTGTGAGAGGGTACTGAGGAACGGAGGATAGTCGCTTGGCAATGAGGGCAGGTCGTTGGTGCGCTCGGGCAGGAAGTCGAGTGAGCCTGCGAAAGGAAGGGTCAGTGGACTGTCGGAGAGCGGCGGCGGTTGGTGTACATACTTCTACCTCATCATCTCTCATTTTCTGCACGCAAAGCTCACACCTGAGCCATTGCTCCTCCTCGCGCACACTCGCGTCTCCAGCCGCGTCGCTCGCCACAGCCTTTCCCTTGCCCTTGACGTCCTCGCGTTGCCTGCCAGAGCATTCGTCCCTCAGATGACCTGGCAACAGCGTCCTCTCGCACTGCACCTCGCAGCCGCGGTCGCTGTTGGGACAGACGACCTTGAGCTCCTCGACGAGCTGCTGGATGATCCGAGGCGCCTCGATGAGATCCTCGAGCTGCAGCGGCGAGCGGTCGATGGGACATGTAGGCGAAAGCTCGATGGCGCGCACCACGCAGAGGTGGCAGAAGATGTGCTGACAGGCGGGCGACATAACCGGCGAGACGAAGGCCGTTCTGTCAACGAAGTTCAGAGGTCAGCGCTCTGCGATGGACAGCAGGCAAATGAAGCGGGACTTACCTGCATATTGCGCATTCGAGGGAGGGGTTGACTGCTTCCACGTAGTCGTAGCTCGTCACCTCGTCCATCCTGGCGGCTGAGAGGTGGGGAAAGCGGGTGCTCGCGGAGTCCTTGGAGAGGTGTATTGAGTTGGCTGGAGGGGTTCGTGTTGTTCTTAAGATCCTGTGACTTTGTTCCGAGACGAAGCGGAGGCGAGAGAGCGAAGTGAAGGATATGGAGGAGGGCAACCGCTCTCGAAAGCCCTCCCTGTGGCTCAATCGAAAGTCTGCCGCCTGACCTCAGTATAGCGGCGTTTGAGGCTGAAGGGTAGCTTGAGAGGCTCAGAAGGCGTGCTGATCAGCCGAAGACTGCTCGGATGGCGTTAGTGAGGTGCAGAGGGAACACCGAACTGAGCAGTTTCTCGAGAGCGTCACTGCTGTCTCGTACTGGGCAACAGAACAGCCGGATACAAGTGATAGACCGCTCGCGAGCCACGCGCAGGCCCAGAACGCCGATCCTATTCGCAGGAGGCAGCCGGAAGTCTTCGCCGAGCGCATCCTCCTCGGCGACCAGGCGCGACGAGCGACGAAACGAAACTACCTCGTGCAATGCAAAGTTCAGGATCTATCTATACAAGATGCTTGTCCTCGTTCTCGACCCCCTAGTGGGCCTTGTGGTTCAACAGCAGCTCTTCAAACTCGCCGACGCCAGGCAACTCCGCCGAGTTCCTCTCCACAAACTCGCTGACAATCTTGGCGACGTTCTCCTCGCCAAAGCCGAACATCTCGAAAAGGTCGGCTTGAGGTCCCGAGTGGCCAAAGCCGTGCATCGACACGCTGGCGTGGGCGTAGCGAGCCCAGCCGAACGAGCACCATGCCTCGACGGCGACGACGAGAGCCGCGCCCGAGCCGAGGACCTCGCGACGATACGATGCGGGCTGCTTGTCGAACAGCTCCATGCAAGGCATCGAGACGACCGAGGTGGTGATGCCGTATTGAGAGGAAAGGCGCTTGGCGACGGTGACGGCGAGGGAGACTTCGGATCCAGTGCCGATGAGGATGAGCTTGACGGCGGAGGAGGTAGAGGAAGGGTAGGTGGCGAGAGTGTAGCCTCCCTTGGTCGCTCCAGCGCGGTCGGATCCTTCGAGGAGAGGGACAGGTTGACGAGAGAAGCAAAGGACGCTCGGTCCTGCCTCTCCCTCGATGGCGAACTGCCAAGCGGCCATGACCTCCTCGGCGTCGGCAGGACGCCAAAGCTTGAGACCGGGAAGAGCACGGAAGAAGGAGGCGAGGGCGATGGGCTGGTGGGTTGGGCCGTCCTCTCCGATGCCCAACGAATCATGAGTGGCGACGACGACGGTGCGAAGCTTCTGGAGGGCGGCCATGCGAAGGGCGGGAGCGGCGTAGAGGGTAAACATGAAAAAGGTGGAGATGACGGGGAGGAAGCCACTGTTGCCCGAGGCGGATTGGGGAAGGTAGGCGGCGAGACCGTTGGCGATGGCAGCCATCGAGTGCTGCAGGGAGCGAAATTCAGCCTCAGGGAGCAACAGAGGCTCAGCCAGGGTGTCCAAGCTCACCTCGCGGATTCCGTAACGGATCTGGCGTCCCGAGTAGTCACCGAGACCAGAGGCGGGCTGCGAGGAAAGAGGTCAGCGTCAGCCGAGCGCGCCGAGCTCGTCGAGAGTGCGTTCAGATGCGACGGTACTCACGTTTTGGAACTCGACCATTCCCTTCCAGCTGACAAAGGTAGACTCGAGCAAATCGGCCGAACCAGCGACAATGTCCGGGAACTGGGGAGCGAGCGCCTCCATGACGATACCAGACGACTTGCGAGTAGGCTGAGGGGCGGTAGGGAGCTGGTCACGAGTAGGAAGAAGGGATTGCCATCCTTCGGGAAGGTGGCCAGCGACGCGACGTTGCAGCTCCTTGGCTTCCTCGGGGTAGGCCTGGGTGTAGCGACCGAGAAGCTCCTCCCATTCCTGCTGTTGAGCAGCTCCACGAGGGGCGACGTGTGCAAAGCCGCGGGTGACAGACTCGGGAACGACAAACTTCTGGGTAGGGTCGAGACGGAATTTCTCCTTGACGTAGGCGACCTCCTCATCGCCGAGGGCCTGACCGTGAGCGGGTCCAGTGTCCTGCTTGCGCGAGCCGAATCCGATGGTGGTGCGGATAATGACAAGAGTGGGAGCTCCGACGTGCGCGCGAGCCTGAAGAAGCGAGTCGGTGATGTTGGAGATCTCCTTGGCGGCATCCTCCTCGGTCTCGGGGCGGCCGGCGTCGATAACGTTCCATCCAGCGGCTTGGAAGCGAAGAGGGACGTCCTCGGTGAAACAATTGTTGATGGTTCCATCGACGGTGATCTTGAGGGATGAAGAAAGGTCAGTAAGAAGCCGTGACCGGTCTCCATCGCCATCGCCGAGCAGCGAACTCACCTTGTTGCAGTCGTAGATGAGGACGAGGTTGTCGAGGCCTAGGTGACCAGCAACAGAGATGGCTGTAAAATACGAGAAGTCAGCTTTCAGCTCGTCGAAAGAGCTGCAGGAAGGATCTCACCCTCCTGGCCGACTCCCTCCTGGATGCAGCCGTCGCCGGTGAAGCACCAAATCTTGTTGTTGACGATCTCGTAGTCAGGCTTGTTGTAGCGAGTGGCAAGCTGCTTGTTGGCGATGGCGAGTCCGACAGCGTTGGCGATTCCTTGTCCCTGTAGAGCGCGAGAGAGGGTCAGCTCGGCGCCAAACGAGCCTGAAGCGCACGAAAGCTCACGAGAGGGCCGGTAGTGACCTCAATTCCAATCTCTTGCTCAATTTCGGGATGTCCTGCTGCCTTTGACGTTTTGAAGTCGCGCGAGTGGTAGCGCTTGACCTCATTCAGGGTCCATGCTTCGTAGCCGACGAGGTGGAGCATGATGTACTGGAAGAGGCAGGCGTGACCAGCGGAACTTTATACGATAGAGTGAGCTTTCAAGTTCCCTATGTTAGAAGCTGCTACACACTCACAGGACGAAGCGGTCGCGGTTGAGCCAGAGAGGATCGCGGGGGTTGAAGCGCATCGTATCGCGGAAGAGGGCGACTCCGATGGCAGCAGCTCCCATGGGAGTACCAGCATGTCCTCCCTTGTATGCTTGGACGATATCGGCAGCCAAGCAACGAATGGTAGCGAGGGTGAGAGCGGCAGAGGCGACCTGTTCGAGCGAAGGTGAGCCGGGAGCTTCCTGTGTGGGGGAGCAAAAAGGAAGGAGCAGCGCTTACCTTGGGGTCACTCTCCTTGACGAGCTCCGACTTGGGCAGAGGAGTAGCGTGAGGCATCTTGTCGACGAGTGAGTGGTAGGAGCAGAAGGGAAGCCACGGCGGCAAGGAAGTCCCTCTCCTGGCTTGCCAGTTGAATTTCCGTCCCTCGGCTGTATGCTGGGAGCCATTCTCGTGCTCTGTTGCTGCAGCTTGCTGGCCAGCATAATCAACAGCGAGGAAAGCATTGAATGAAGGTGAAGATGAAGCACATCAAGTCGAACCCCTCTCTCTCTCTCTCGCCTCGGCGATGTCCTGTCCTTCTGCGCGACTCTGCCTGCTCTGCTGCTCTCTGAGCTTTCATCCGGGCTTTAGGACCCGTTTGCATCGTCACTGATTCCATGCTAACACGTTTCTTGCCCTGCTATAGTCTCCCTTTGAACGTTTTCTTTCCTCCGCCGAGGCCACACTTCCGCTCGCTTCAAAGCCTGAATCGACTTTACTTGTCGGTTCGAACCCGCGCTAAGCGTACCGCTCGAAATCTTCCAAGTTGATTTCGGGTGAATGAAGAGTGGGCGCACCTTACGTCGTGTTCCGGTCCTTCGCTTTCCGCCTTCCTCGCTCTTTCCTTCCTCCCACTCACTCGCCTCAGTTCGACTTCACTACCAAGCACATCTCAGTAAACCTATCATGTCTTTCGGAAAGACCATCACCCTGTATGTACAGTGCCAAGCCGCGGCTGCTCCTGCTGACCGTCCGGATCTACAGCAACAACGGCGTCAAGCTGCCCCAGATCGGCCTGGGAACTTGGCAGAGTGCTCCTGGACAGGTTCAGGATGCTGTCGAGGCTGCCATCAAGACCGGATACCGCCACATCGACGCCGCCGTGATCGTGAGCTCGCGATCCCCACGTCAGATTCGTTCTTTCGCTGATCTCGCTTCTCTCCTGCAGTACGGCAACCAGAACGAGGTGAGAGATAAGTGAGACTCAAACTACAACTCGAGCTCACTGGTATCTTCACAGGTCGCCGAGGGAATCCGTCGTGCTGCCGTCGACCGCAAGGAGCTCTTCCTCGTCTCCAAGCTCTGGTGCAACTCTCACCGCCCCGAGCTCGTCGAGGCCGACCTTGACAACACCCTCAAGGAGCTCGAGACCGACTACCTCGACCTCTACCTCATCCACTGGCCTACTCACTTCGCTCCCGGCAAGACCATGTCGGCGACTGCTGCTCGCGAGGACGGCAAGGGCGAGGAGGTCGTCATTGATACCGAGGCTCCCAGTATTGCTGAGACCTGGAAGGCCATGGTCAAGCTCCTCGACACTGGCAAAGTCAAGGCTGTAAGCTGCCGAAGCGCTTCGCTCGCTTCGAGGACCGAACCCTGATCTTGAGCTGCATTCGTACACAGATCGGTGTCTCCAACTTCACCATCAAGCACCTCGAGATTCTCGCTGCCGCTTCCGATGTCATTCCGTACGTAAGACTCTCCTCACATCGCTACAAGACGCTTCTTGGGATCACCGAGCCACTCGAAAGTCCCTTCAGCGGCAGTCGGAGCCTTCACCGGCCATCGGGGATCGCTCAGAAAGAACAGACATTGACCAATCTACTTCTACAGCGCCGTCAACCAGATCGAGGCGCACCCTCTCCTTCAGCAGGCTGAGCTCCTCAAGTACTGCGCCGAGAAGAACATCCACATCACCGCCTACTCCCCTCTCGGACAGAACATCACCGGTCGCCCTCCCGTCATCGCTCACAAGACGGTTGAGGAAGTCGCCAAGAAGGCCAACGCTACCACCGCTCAGGTTCTCATCGCCTGGGGAGTCTCGCAGGGCTACAGCGTGATCCCCAAGTCGGTCACTCCTTCCCGCATTGCTGTACGTTCCAAGCCTCGCGATCACTTGCTCTTCGAGCTGTAGCTGACTTCTCCTCCCTCTCCCTACAGTCCAACTTCCAGCAGGTCACCCTCGCTCAAGAGGACCTCGACACCATCTCCAGCATCGTCAAGACCGAGGGTCGCATGCGCTACAACATTCCCATGCTCTACGAGCCCCGCTGGCCCATCAACGTCTTCGAGGAGGACTCGGAGAAGGACGCCCCCAGGAAGGTCTGGTAATCGACCGCTTTCGTAGTGTTTTGATCGTTTGAGCTCGCTGCTCGCTGCACAAAAATAGAAGTATTTGCATCATCCCAGTCAATTCGCCGTGGGCACGAGAGAGACGAGAGCTACAAGAGAGTAAGAAGCGAGGATTCGATTTCGCCGAGCTGCGCCGAACCAAGTGGGTTCGCCTCAAGCTGCTCGCGGGTGCGGTAGGATCGAGAGAAGACACTATTACAACACAGCATAATGAGATACAACGTGTGCGAAGATGAGGAAGGTACAGAGGTGATTACGGGAGCTGGGCGAGAGCGGGCACCGAAGATTCCGAGGAGGAAACGTGGCCGAGGAGGTGCTGTTGGAGAGCCTGTGGAGGAGGACAGGGTTAGTCTTAGTCGTGATGAAGCGAATGAGAGAAGCTCACGTCGCGCGAGTCGACGATGACTCCACACGGCTCGACCTGCGACGCCTTGTCGACCCTCCACTCGCAAGCAAACTGCTCGTTCTGGACCTCCGCGCCCCCCTTCTCACCGTTGACCATCTTGTCCTCCCTCTCAATCATCTCCTTCTCCTCCTGCTCCCTCTTCTTCTCAGCCTGCTCCCTCTCCATCTCCTCCCGCTCCTCCCTCTCGCGCTCCCTCTCCTCCTCCTCCTCTTCCTCCAACAAAGCTTGCTCCCTATCCTTGTACATCTGCGCATCATACTTCTCCCGCGCCTCAAATTCATCCCACTTGCTCGCCTTCTCCAGCACTCCACTCTGCTGCACACGCCGCTCAGCCGCCCTGCAGAGGTGCACCTCTGCCTTCAAGCGGCGAATCTCCTCCCTCAGAGCCTTGCTCTCGCCCTTGGCGACGAGATCCCGCTGCTTGAGTCCGACGTCCAGCATCCCGCGCAGCTTGGCCGTCTCTTCCTCGGCGACGGTGGCCTCCCGAGCGCGAGCGACGGCGGCGGTGGAAGCGTCCTGGTACTGAGCTTGCATGTAGGCGTAGTCGGATTGAGCGGTTTCCTTCGAGTTGGTGAGCGACTTGTTCGTCTTGGTGAGCTTCTCAACGTCGGTGCGGAGCTTGGGGACTTCGGTCGCGAGGGGGCGGAGGAGGGCAAGCTCGTCGAGCTGGGCTTTGGTGCTGACGCGGAGAGCTTCAAGCTCCTTCTCGAGCTGCTCGCGAGTCTGTTTGGGTTCAGAGAGGTCAGTGAAGGTCGCGACGCGGAGGGACAACGTCAACGAACCATGGTCGAGACGGCGGGAGGAGAAGGCGGTCCAGCTTCCATGGCGGGGGTAGAGCCTCGAGGGCCGGCCTTGTGGGAGAGCGAGCCTGAAAAAGCGACCGTGTGAGCTCTGGAAGCTTGAGCAACGAGGCCCAGAGCAGAAAACTCACGAGCGAAATCAAACGTTGCCTGCGATCGAGCGACCCTCTTGAGCTGGTGCGTGCCCGTGCCCGAGTGGATGATGATGAAGTCCGTCTTGTCGACTCCCTCGTGCGTCATGCGACGAAGCTCGAAAGCCCAGTGAGGCGTCTGAGAGAGAGGTTGGTCGGGACGAGCTGCGAGAGGATGTGAACGAGTCAGCTCTTCGCTCCTCGACCTCGGCAAAGCGAGAAGACGTACAGATGTAGGCTTTGGGATCCTTGAGGAACCTGACAATCTCGGTCTTGGTCTGACCCGATTCTTCAATATGAGGCGAGGCGAGGACGAGGTTTATGAGGCCATCGAGGTTGCTGCCTCCGCCAGGAGCGGGCGAGGCGTTCCTCGAGACAGCGGCCGAGGAAGTGACTGCTCCTGCACCATTCGCAGCCGCGAAGCTTGCCGCTCGAGCGATGGAGGGTGACTTGAGGGCGGCGGCGGGCGACTGGGAGCGCTGGCGAAGGGGCGAGCGAGTGGCGGCGACGGCTGGTGAGAAGACGGGAGATCCCATGCCGACGGGGGTGGTAGCGCCGGTAGGAGAAGGAGCGATCACGTTGGGAGGAGCGGGGTTCTGAGCTTGAGGAGCTGCGAGAGGGATGGGATTGGGTCCGGTGGTCGTTGGGCCAAGGACTCGAGCGAGGGATGGTGAGATGTTCTGGTTGACCGGAGGAGGAGGTGACGTGTAGCTGGGGAGGGGAATGAAGGGAGGAGGCTGGTGGTACCCGGGCATGGGAGGAGGGAAACCGTAGCCGGGCGGAGGAGGGTAGGGAGGGTAGCCGGGGTAGGGCGCAGGGTAGTGATACATTGGCGCCATAGGAGGATGGCGGTGATCGTGCTCAGGCTCGGGCGTAGGTCGTTGGCTCGTGCGCGCCTTCTTCGAGTTGTCGTCCACCGAATCGTTCTCCAGCTCGCGCTTCGTCGAGGGTCCAGGAGGGGGAGGGTAGCCGTAACCTCCTCCGCCGTAAGGAGCGCCATATGGAGGATAACCTCCGTAGGGAGGGTAGTATCCACCGCTGCCGCTGCCGCCTCCTCCTCCGCCATGCCCATTCGACGAGCCCGACCTCGAAATCGCCTGTCCATCCGAGCGATGATGCTGCTGAGACGAGTGATGCTTGGAGCTGGAAGGTGGGTAGCCCTCACTGGGATTCGGCGAGCGACGGTGCCCTCCATCTCCTCCCTCGCCCGCGTCGGTCGGCTCCGCCCCTGCTCCTACTCCGACTGCGCCCACTGGCGGTCCTCCCGATGGGAGAGGAGGCTTCTCGTACTTGCCCATCATCTCCTCCAACTCGGTGGGATCCAGCATCGGCATCGTTCGGTCGTAGAAGTCCGAGGCGGTCGAGTTGGGCTGCGAAGCTGCTTGAGCGGCGACGGCGGCGACGATGGGCATGGAAGCGACTCGAGCTGCTACTGCCGCTCCTCCAGATGTTCCTCCGGATCCGAAGACGTCGTCGTCTTCGCCCTCCGGTGTAGGTGGTCGGAAGAAGGGAACTTTGGCGAGAGGAATGGTGATGGCCGCTGCTGGGATCCCTCCTCCGCCGCCGCTTCTACCTGCTCCTGCTCCACCTCGAATTGCGCCTCCCGTCCTGACGAGCGTAAAGGGACCTCTCGCCTCGACAATCGCCCTAACCTTGCCCTCGCCAACCGCGACCGGCTGAGAGACGTACGAGAGCTCCCAGCTCGAAGGCTGATTCTCCTCGTCGTCGTCCTCAGCATCGCTGTCCGAGTGAGGCGATGGTATCCTCCTACTGGTCTCATCGAGCACCAGATCCAGCTGCGGTCTCGGTGGCTTGACGAGGGGAACGAGGATAGGCGTCGGTCGAGAGGGGACGGGCGAGGCGTTGGTTCGTCGAGGGGCGGCAGGGCCGAGAGGTCGACGAGGAGGGGTAGAGTCGGCATCTTCGATGAGGTCGGCTTGCGAGGAGGCGGGGATGGAGGCTTGGCTGAAGGTGTCGAGGAAGGCGCGGGCGAAGGCTTGAGGACGGGGGACGGGAACTGGACCGAGGACGCGGGCGTTGGGGGGATTGGAGGAAG
>MWVB01000099.1:32227-51024 GCA_003054985.1 Leucosporidium scottii
ACTGGACCGAGGACGCGGGCGGTCAGCGCAGCGGAGCAACCGTTTGAGGTGGGGCGAGCGAGAGGGAGGATCTCGACGTCTGAGGAGGGGGCAGGGGAAGAAGCGCCAGGGAGTGGTCGGCTGGAGCTGGAGAGGCGCGCAGGCGAGGCGACGACAGCTGGCACCTCCACATCCATGTTGCCATCTTCCTCTACTCCGGGCTCGGTGGCGAGCGAGTTGCCCTGCGAGTCGGGCACGATGGATTCCGGCTCGGCGATGGGGGCGACTGGCTCCGCCCTCCTTGGGGCCTGCTTGGGCTCGGGAGCGACACGGCGAGGCGAGGGAATAACGACCTCAATCGTCGGAGCTGCTGTCTTGACGCGTTGCTTGGCCGGCTCGTCCAATTTGGCCATCGACTTGCGCTTGCGAAGGAGAGAGGTCGAAGCGGGAGGTGCGGTGGTGGAGAGGATGGGGGCGTCCTCCTCCTCCGAATCGGAGAGAACATGTACTTGACGACCAGCCTGCAATGAAGATCAAGATCAGCAACAGCGATAGAATTGCGCTGCGGAGCAGCTCAAACTCACCTTCGGCTTTTGAGAAGGCGCCGCCGAGCCTGACCCTTTGACCTTGCGCTTGAGCGCCGAAGTCGAAGCAGCCGGAACCATCGAGGTCGAGGGAGCTGCAGCGGCACTCTCCTCGGTCTTGACCCTACTCTTGAGCTGGCCCTTGGCGGCCTGCTTGTTCTCGCGCCTCGACTCGCGCTTGTTGCGCTTCCACTCGGCGCGACCAGTCTTCTTCCACTCTTCGACGACATCGGGAGTCACGTTCGCCTTGGGCTCCTGTGAGGTGTGCATACGAGGTCAGCCGGCGTGTTGTTTGGCGAGGAGGAGGACGAGTCGTGCTCATCGCTCGTTGAGGAAAGACAAGCTCACCCATGTAGGCGTCCAGGCTTTACCATTCTCGTCTGTACCCTCCCATGCTACGAGATACTGGTTGGAACGCTCTGCAATCTGTGAGCGGGAAGCGCGTTTGGAGAATGTTAGCCGAGGCTGCGACGTGAGTTCCGCGAGCTCAGGGGACTGGCGTACGATGGCTCTCACGGGATGAAACTCTTGTGAAGGAGGGAGACTATCTTGCTGGTCGTTCTCCTCGCCCGAACTCGACCCGTGACCTGCGACGCGCCTGGGAGAGGGAGCTTGTTCGAGGAGCTGAGTCGGCGGTCCTACCTCGACCGATTCGTCCGCCGGTATGCTGCAAAAGATGAGAAAAATCATAGAATTAGTATTGGTCTATCGGGCGAGCTTGAAAACGCTCTGATGAGGTGGGAGATTCTCTGAGAGGCGGGAGGGCCGGCGAGAGGGGAAGTGGGACGATAGGAAGGGTGGAAAGGATGACTTACGCTTCCGATATATTTGAGAGCATGGTACGAAGCTCTACGAAGCTGTAGCTTGATGCGAGGCGGATTGAGCAACGAAGCAAGGATGAGGAAAGAGAGCAAAAGGCTGAGAAGGCGAGAAAGATGGGTTTATCGTGCAGCTTAAGAGGGTGCAGAAATTTGCAGAACATTATCTAACACCTTCGTACAGCTGTAGCCGACCTCGTCAGGCAAGCTTTCGCTCTGGTACAGGAGCGAAGCTCTTTGACCCCGTCATTTTGAAGTCTCCCCTCCGCGCGTAGAAGGTGCAGCTCTTCTCTCCCCGACCAGATCCTTCGTTCCCGTGAGTAGCTACTGCAGCTCATCGGGAAGGTCTATTTGACCCTTACTGACCTACTCTGCTGTCCTACATCTCTCTACATCCGGCTGTGTCGTTCGCTCCAAGTTAGACTGCCGACAATGTCGTCCTCGTCGCTCTCGATGCAGCCCCTGCCACCGCTCGAAGGCAACCCCAAGGCGGGCAACGTTACCAACTCTCGTCGCCCTTCGCGCTCTTCCACGTCCAAGCCCGACCCGCTCTCTTCCATCGCTCACGCTTCCGTACGTTGGAGCTGACCCTCTCTCTCCCTCGGAGAAGCTCATCTCGGCTCTTTCGGCGCATTTCAAGCTCATTGCGATTAACTTCTCTTAAACTACAATAGGCTTCTCGCATCGGCCCCGGCGCTCACCCCACTGGACACCCGGCTACGCTCGCTTCGGAACTCGCACCAGAGGAGAACGCAAAACGTCTGGCTGCGTTCGCTGCAGTAGACGAGCACGTCAAGGATTACCACAAGGTTCTCGGCATTGGGTCAGTCTAGCGTTCCCAGCTCTCGTTGGAGCCTCTCGGCAGCGGAACAGGCAGCAGCGACGAGATCTTCGTTTCACAGTCAACGCGGGGAGAGCGACGGCGGGAAGTTTGTCGGTCAAGCTCGGTCTGCAGAGCATTGAGGAGCAGTCCTGAAGCATTGTAGCTCTACGGGAGCTTCGTTGGAGGAGACTCGCTTGGCGCCGTTAGACCGAGGGGTCGGTCCACCTGCGCTCGCGCCCGTAGCTTCGCGCGAAGGACGTCAGCGCGAGCAGGCAGCGTCGGAAGCAGAGCGCCCTTTACTCACTCTCGAGCAATCTTGCTAATTATCCCTCCCTTTCTCCCCCTCGCAGATCCGGCTCGACCGTCCCCTACGTCGTCGAGCGCCTGTGCCAGGAGCCTCACTGCCACGCCAACAGTGACCGCTGGTGAGTAGTCTTTGTAGTGAGGTTGAATATTCGAGCTCACGCCTCTCAATTCCCACAGGTACGTCCCCACCGGCTTCCAGTCGAAGGAGTTGATTGTCAAGGCCGGCCTCAACCTCGGCGATGTCGACCAGTTCCCCAACATTGATGTGACGATTGATGGAGCTGATGAGGTAGATGTGAGTCATGAGCTATGAGCGGAGAGGGTCGGCAATCTTTCGGCGAGAGGAGAGGAGCGTTTCGCTGACCTCTGTTCCGTCTCCTTCGCTCACAGGATGATCTGAACGCCATCAAGTGAGCTTTACCATCCTTCAAACCTCGTCTTACTTTACTGACGCTCCTTGCTTTCTTCCAGGGGAGGCGGAGCCTGCCAACTCCGAGAAAAGGTGCTGGCCGAGGCGGCCACCAACTTCATCCTCGTCGCCGACTCGCGCAAGGACTCCAAGGTGCTCGGTACCAACTGGAAGCAGGGTGTACCAATCGAGGTCGCTCCCTTCGCATGGGCCAAGGTCTTCCAGAGTGAGTCGCTCGCCGGATGGCATTCGGATCTCGCAGACCGGGAGCTGACCGCCTTCCTTCCCGTTTCGATGATAGACCTGCAGAAGATGGGATGCGAGAAGCCGGTATTGAGGATGGGAAAGATGAAAGCTGGACCGGTGGTGACTGATAATGGGTAGGTCGTCTTTACCGAGCTCGCCTCGCTGCCGATACTCCCTCCGCCCGACGATGCTCACCTCGAACCCCGTCTACAGAAACTTCGTCATCGACGCCGTCTTCACCGAATCGTACATGCGCGACCCGGCCGAGCTCCTCCACCGCATCAAGATGTAAGCCCTCTTGGCTTCGGCGAGAGCTTCGCCGAAAACTCCTCTTTTCCCCCCTTCGGCTTCATCCCGCTGACTCGGCGTTTTTCTCGCAGGCTTACTGGTGTACTCGAGGTCGGAATCTTCGCCGGCATGGCCCTCGCCGCTTACTTTGGATACCCCGATGGCACCGTCGCCGTCCGCTGGCAGGATGGTACGTTCCCTTCGCTGTCCCACGCTCCATTCGACCTCGGAACGAAAAGCTGACATATCCTCATCATTGCCAAAGGCCGTCGCAACAAGATCGCGGCACCGACCGACGACGTGGATTTCACTTCTGCCATTGCCTGAGCCGGATCCAACGGTGGGGGGAGGAGCAAAGGCTGCAGGGGACCGCTAATTTGTACAGGGGCGGGTTGGTGTAGACGGAATCAGAATTTTTACGAAGTCGTTGGCAGCCTCGGAGTGGTGTGGCCTCGTCGGAGAGAATTTGGCCTTGCGCCGCCGTAGCCTCGGACTGTCGGAGAAGTTGAGCTGAAGAGAGTCGGCGCTTGCTTGGCTCTTTGCTTTCCTCCTCTTCGTCGACCTCGAGCAGCTCACCATGGCCTCACTCAATACAGAACTCTTCCGCCCTCTCCCTCCCTCCCTCACAGCCGCTTCTGCACCCTCTCCCTCGTTGTTCTTCTCCGTCATCTTGGGACTCGCGCTCGCTCTCCTCACTTGGTGCTGGCCGCGCAAGGCGGGCAACCTCCCTCCCGGACCCAAGCCTGGCTTTTTCGTCGGTAACAGGGAACAGGTTCCCAAGGAGGGAAAGCCGTGGAGGTGGTTCAGGGATCTGAACCTGCAGTATGGTGAGCGCTCGCCGTGTGGGGAGTGAAGGGCGAAGCTGACCGGGCTACGAGGGAGCAGGACCAGTCGTCTACCTCCAGATGGGACAAACTCCAACTATTGTTCTCGGCTCTGCTCAGGTGAGTCCTAATCTTATCTACAGGATGCGCGGAAGCCTGCTTGCTGAGCTGTGTGGGGCGCTCTTTCGCAGGCGGCTTGGGATCTCTTGGAGAAGCGTAGCAACATTTACAGCTCGAGGCCGAGGTTCATCATGGGTCAGGAGATCCTTTCCAATAATATGCGAGGCTTGATGAGGTGAGTTTCGTAGGAGCTGGTCGCGTGCGCCGAGCGCCGAACTCGAAGGAAGCACTTGGAGCTGACGGAGCACTCGGCACTCGTACAAAGCGGATACAACGACTACTGGCGACGATGGCGCAAGGTCCTTCACGGGTGAGCTCGCCTGCTCGCTCTCGTCGCCCTTCGGCGCTCGCACTCTCCCTTTCCCGTCCCTCTCCTTCTTCCTCTCCCACCTAAGTACTCACTCGAAGACCTCACTCACGCGTTTTTAAACCTACAGCTCGTTCATGCAAAAGGCCGCCGACTCGTACCGCCCCATCCAGCACCTCGAATCGAAGCAGCTGATGCACGACCTGCTCAAGGATCCCAAGGAGTACCGCGACCAGCTCGAGCGATACGCGGCTTCGGTCATCGTCACCGTGACTTATGGACGCCGAGTACACGACATCTACGCCGATGAGGTCGTTGTGGAGAACCGCCGCTCGATGGACGTCCTCACCTCGGTCAAGTGAGTTCTTCGCCTCCTGCGCCCTTGCCTCTTCTCGGACAGCTTCTCACGCTTCATTGACCCATTAGCATCCCCGGGAAGTACCTAGTCGAGTCAATGCCTGCCCTCCTCTGGCTCCCCTCCTTCCTCACCCCATGGCGCAAGCTCGCTCTCGAGCAACGCGACCGCGACATCGCCTACTACACTCGTCTCGTGGATGAGGTCAAAGCCAAGATGGACGCAGGAACTGCACCGTTCTCCTTCTGCAAGCAGCTGCTCGAGACCAAGGCAAAGACGGGCATGTCGGATCTCGAGGTGAGTTCTTCTCGGCTCTCGTTCCCCTTCACCGCGAGGCTGACCACCGTCTCGTCCTTCCAGATCGCGTACACCTGTGGCACTCCATTTGGAGCAGGAGTAGACACCTCCTCCGGTACCCTCATCTCGTTCATGCTCGCGTGCGCCGAGTTCGGCCCTTCCTTCATCCCCAAAGCTCAGGCCGAGCTCGACCAAGTCGTTGGATCCGACCGCCTTCCTACCTTCGAGGACCTCGAGGATCTCCCTTACGTTCGCGCCATCGTCAATGAGACGCTAAGGTGGCGTCCTATCGCTGTTCTCGGCGTGAGTCTCCCCTGTGCCGACTCTGTTGAGCACCGAGCTGATCGTCGACTTTCTCCAACGCGCAGGGCACCCCTCACGCTTCTACCGAAGATGATTACTACAACGGCATGTTCATTCCCAAGGGATCTACCGTAATCGCCAACCTGTGGTCCATCCACCTCAACCCCGACGATTTCCCTGATCCTCACCGTTTCGACCCCGAGCGCTTCATGGAGAAGAGGGATTACCCCGGCAAGTGGGGCCACAGTGCGTTTGGCTTTGGAAGGAGGATCTGCCCTGGGATGCATCTGGCCGAGAACAGCATCTTCATCAACACTGCTCGCATTTGTAAGTCGCTCGCCGAGATTTGTGAGAACCGAGAGCTGACCTCGTCGTTCTCGTAGTGTGGGCGTTCAACCTCGCCAAAGCTCGCGACGCCGCTGGAAAAGAGATTCCAGTAGACATCTTCAACTTCACTGATGGTGAGCGCGACGCCTCCGCCGCTCTTGAGACTCTCGCTGACGCCTTTCGGCGCTCCTCTTTCTCGCTCCCCGTTCCACGCCCCTCAGGTTTCAATAGCATGCCCCATCCCTTCGAGATCAGCATCACTCCTCGCTCTCCTGCTCACGCCGCTGTCATTGAGCGCGAGTGGGCGGAAGCGGCCGATGAGCTCAAGCAGTACGATTGAGGGAAGAAGGACCGGCTTTCTTGGACATTCGCTGTACATCGTTTTGCACCGTGCTCATCGCTTGACAGGCAGTGAAACAAGAACAGCGAAGATTTACAACAAGATACATAGCACTGAATCCCTCTTTCCTTCCTCGCTCAGTCCTCGCGGTCGAGTCTCGCCAACGCCGAGCTGTCTAAACCGAGATCTCGTCTAAACCACTTCACCCGCCAGCCCCGCCGGTGTCCCTCCTCGTCCTTCCTGCTCTGCTCGCACATTCGAGTTTCCCTGCTCAGCGAGCTCCTTGATCGTACTCTTGACCGTCTCAATCGCGGCCTTCTCCTTGCGAGCCTTCTCGTAGAGCTTGAGAGCTTGCGGAAGATGCCGTTTGAGGTCCTGACGAAATAGAGGAGAGCAACGAGTCAATATCCTTCCCATTTCAAGACTGCTGCAACAGAGCAGATCGTCCAACCGGAGGCATGGATAGCTCGAGACTCACCGCCAGTCGCTGCTCGCCCGTCGGGTGAGTTCGAAGTAGGGCGATGTGATCTGTGATGGTACCGTGCTCGCCGGTGTTCGTCACATCCTCTTCCACCTGTTCGAGGCGAAGTCAAGGGAAGAATTGGGTGGTAAACCCCTTCTCGGCAGCGATTTAATCTTAACTCACCTCGGTCAAGATCTCCCACAGCGTTACGGCGCCTCGAGGATCGAAGCCGGCTTTACTCATGAGCTGTGTTGATCGATAGAACAATAGAGCTCAAGAACCGATAGGAAAGCGACAGCAGAAGACGAGAGACAGAGCTCACCTCTAGACCCAAAGAGTCGGCCTCGGTTTCCAGCTTCCTTGAGTACGCCCTCTGTCCGACTCGACGATCGATGAAGGTGAAGCCGGCCGAGAGTAGGTCCCCGACCATCGGAAAGGAGAGAGTGAGAGCCCATGCAGTCCCTCGGAGGATGTCGAAGACGACACCGGACAGCGCCCCGAACCCCATCGCTTCAGTGACGTGTCGCTCCGTACAGTGAGCAATCTCGTGCGCGAGAACGGCGGCAAGGAGGTTCTCATCGTCTTCGACGACGGAGAGCAACCCAGTGTAGAGGAAGATGTCGGTCGAGGGAAGCACAAAGCCGTTGATCTTGGGAAGGTCGACGACGAAGATGTCCCAATCTGAGCGCTGAATCCGTTTCTGCGGGTTCGAGGTCTGCGAGGAGGAGGAGGAGGAGGAGAGGGGAATTTATTGTCACGCGAGATGGTCAGTTCGGTCGAGGAAGCCAATGAAAGGTCTTGAACTCACCTCAGGCATCCAGAGCATTGCCGCCTCAGTTCTGGCGCTCGGAATGATCTTGCGGCGTTGATATTCACGCGTTTGGTCCATCTCGGCGTACGTGAAGCAGGAGAGCGGCGAGTCGTCGTTGAGGGTTTGAACCAGCCGGTCGCAAACACGCTTCACGACAGCGACTCGAGGGTCATCTGGCGGTAGAAGCAGATGCTCCTCGTTCATGATGATCTCGTCGAACCTGCGGGAGACCAAAAAGTCAGGCGGAGAGCTCGGCGAAAGGGGAAAGTGGAACATCGCCGACTTCTTGTTGGACCAGTCGAGCTCTTCCTTCTCGCTCATCAGTAGAAGTCTCCATCTATAAAGGTTGAGGGTCAGTGTCCACTCAAGTCGACCAGCTCGACCCGCGGCCTCGCTCACCTTGCTGTTCGGGGCGACTGATTCAACCCAAGACCTATCACGGCGAGAACGGCGAGCAGAGGTAACTGCCATAGCCGTCGAGTCTGTGCAGGGAATCGCCGAAAGAAACCCCATCGCCATGCACTGTGTGAGAGGTCAGCTGGGCAGTGGGATGGGGAGAGGCCCGCGAGGGAGACGTACACGGGCAGCAGGATCAGCCCGACCCGCACCAGCACTAGCAGACCCTGCTTGAACGCTGGTACAGCCACAAAGAAGACGTCTTGCCGCCGTGTAGACGAGGAGAAGCCTCGCCGTCCTCCCGCGTCGCGAGTGGGGCTGGAGAGCGGAAACGAGATACTGGCTCGCCTACCAGGAGCAGTGGGCGATCGTAGAGCGAGTGATTGATTTGATGGAGGTGCTTTGAGAGGCCAACAGCCGACTTGAGAAGAGCGAAACGAGCTGATTGGTCGAGTGCGGAGGTGCTGTGGGGCGATAAGAGGTCGGGGAAGGCTGGCGGAGGTATAGACATGCAGCAGTCTAGGCGGTGGCCTAGTCCAGCGAGGCAAGAGCATGCGAAGAGAGGACGAGCTGAGACGAAGGAGGGAGAGAGCGGTGCAGCCTCCGAAAGCCCTTCCACCGCGCGAAGTCCCACGAATCGCCTACAGGAGCTGTGAGTGCTCCCCATATCTTTCAAGCTGACCAGCTGGTTCCAGAAACCTCTGAACAAGTCGCTCGTGAAGTGAACAAGGGCCTCGAGCTAGTTCGCCGATGACCTTCGGCGCCGAGGTGCGAAGAACGAACGAAAATGACTTCCAGACCAAGTGCTAGAACCTGCTAACCAAAGATAACCAAAGATAGGACAAAACCAAGCTTCCCTTCGATCACTCGTCGAGGATCTGCACCTTGATGGATCGCTCCGAGGCAGTCACACAAGTTTGGAAGGCGTCGAGCGTCTCCTCGAGCTTGAACGAATGAGTGATGAGCTGGGTAGCGTCGCCAAAGACCTTGTCGTTGAGTAGTCGGATGACCACGGGCCAAGTTTGCTTGTAGCGGAAGGAGGTGACGATGCTGCCCGGCGGAGAGAAGATCAGCTCGGCGCGAAGCTCGCTCGCTGGAAGAACTGAACTCACGAGACTTCACGGAAGGACATGGCCATGATGGGGAGCTCAATCTCGGGCTTTCCACATCCGACCTGGAGAAGCGTTCCACCGTCGATGAGAGCCTGCAAAGGAGAGCGAGGTCAGTTCGGCTTTCGCATTGCGGCAGTCGATTCGGCTGAAAGACTCACGTAGATCGAGCCAGCGATACTGGATTGAGCGCCAGTGCACTCGAACGCAATCTCAGGGTGGCATCCCTCTCCCATCTTGTCCCGAATGACCTGTCCAAACTCCTCCCTCGTCCACTTGAGGTCGACCTTGACGGTGTGCTCAAAGCCGAAGCTCTTGGCCTGTGCTAGACGGTGCTCGTCGAGGTCGGTGATGCAGACGGGGTGGGCTCCAGCAGCGCGAGCGCAGAGGGCGGCGGCGAGTCCGATGGGTCCAGCTCCGCAGACGAGTACCGGCTGGCCGAGCTTGGGGCTGGCGCGAGCGACGGCGCCAGCAGCGACAGAGAGAGGCTCGACAAGAGCTCCCTCGGCGTAGGTCATGGTGTCGGGGATCCTATGAGGTTGGAGAGCGATTGAAGAGTCGAAGAGTGCGATGTGAAGGGGTGGAAGGACATGTCCGCGAGGTCAGAAAGCTGACGGATGAGCAGAGAGGGGAGAGTGGGAGGGACGTACTTGTGCAGGAAACGAGCGGGGTGAGCAACGTAGCGCGCCATGGTTCCGTGCGTGCTGTAAAAGGGAATCATCGTCAGCTACGCCCTACTTCTCGGCGGACGTCGGCGCCGGTGGAGACTCACGGAGGAGTTCCCGAGAAGGCGACCTTGGGGCAGAGATTGTAGCGACCCGAAATACATTGCTTGCACTCGAAGCAAGCGACTCCAGGCTCGACGGAAACACGATCTCCTATTCAAGTCCGAGGTGAAGTCCGAGATGAGCTCTTCGGTTCATGGAAGCCGGTAAGAAGAGGCAACTGACCAGCCTTGAAGTTGGTGACGTTCGATCCTACCTCGAGGATGATACCGGCCGACTCGTGTCCCAGCACAAGGTCGTGGTCGACCTGGTCGGCTTCAGAAGTCAGCTCCCGATCAAGCGCCTCCCAAGTGGACCTCTTCCGCTCACCTTGCAGTCTCCAATCCTGCCAGTCTTCCAGAAGTGAATCTCGGACCCGCAAATTCCAGTGGCCTTGATGTGAACGATGCTGTAGAGGTAGGTGAAGTCAGCCAGGCTGCTCTGGGGTAGCAAAAAGCGGGGGTCCTCGCCGATTCGCTTCGACTTACCAGGCGTCCGGGGCGCAGGAGGGGTAGGGAATCTCACGCTGGTAGATGGAATTATCCTTCTTGACCCAGAGGGCAACGTTGGGCTTGTCGGCACGCTGGAAGGTCGAGTTGGCGTCGGCCTTGATGCCTCCCAGCGCGAGAGCGTGCGAGAGCTCGGGAGTAACAATCTCCTCCTTCTGAGCCTTGAGAGGGTGGCCGTTTGTGGCAGGGACGACGGGCTCGGCGATGACGGAAGGCATGACTGAAGAAGGCTCGGTGGTGAAGGAAGGAGAGAAGGAAGAAAGGCGTGAGCCGGGCCAAAGTCGCAGAGCGGAAGTATGAGCCGCAGAGACAGCCGAAGCGTGGGCGCTCAGCGCTCACAGGCGAGCTGTAGCTCTATACAGAGCTTTGCCGAACAGCTGGTGCTGGTCACATCGCAGGCAGCAGCAAGAGATCAAAAGTGGTCTCGAGCTCGAGCCTGGCTCCTCTCCCCTTCGCTGCTCGCTCGACGCGCTTTGCCTTCTGCGACATCGTTATAACTCGCCACCTCACCCGCCGGCTCGCGTCAACAGGCTGCAGAAAGTCTCGAAAGGAGTCAAGGAAGAATGGCTAGCACATCTACGGCGCCGGCGAGCACTGGCACGCCCTCCGATGCTCACAACACGCCCGAGGATCCTACACCACCACCGACGGGGCCAGGAGGGTCTGCGCTGGCAAAGGAGAAAAAGAGGAGGTCGTCCCTGGCTTGCTCGCGCTGTAGGATACGTGAGTTCTCTCTCTCGACGAGTTCAGCCGTTCGCCCCGCTCTAAGCAACAAAGAGGCTGACCGTCGCGCTCTTCTCTCGCCGCTGCGGGACAACAGGCAAAGCAAAATGCGATGCACAATTTCCTTGTGCCTCGTGTCGTGCCGCTGGAGTTGTTTGCGATCCTCCCGACCCGTCAAAGGACGGCCGCAAGCGCGCGAGGGACAGGACGAGGAAGAGGCCAGCGCCGGAGGATGTGGTCAAGGAGGACGATAGGGAGCATTCTGCAGGACTTTCGATGACTTCAAGCGGACCAGCCTTCTCCCCCGAACTCTTCCACTACTCGCAACCCACCATGCCCTTCTTCGGCTCTCCCGCCGAGCACTCTCAACCTCCCATCGCCGGCCCCTCCAAGACGCATTCCATCCTCGCCAATCTTGCTACCTCACCTCCCAATAATCATCTGGCACCCTTCGCCCAGTCCTCTTTCGGAGCAGCGGAAGCAGCTGCCGGACTGGAGACTCTCGCCAGCGGTAGCGCTTTGATGGCAGGACCAAGTGGAATGGCGCCAGCACCAGCACTAGCACCCATTCCTCCACCACCACCACCGGCTCCAATGCCAACCTCGGATGCTGTACCTCGTTTGCAGTACCATCGGTTAGTTCGGCGCTCTCTTCGGCCGCGGTCGACGCTGATCGTCATCTCCACAGCCCATTCGGTCCAACTGCTATCCAACCTGGACTCGAGCAAATCAACATCTCCATCGCCGCCCCTCCTACCTTCTCTCGCGCGCAATCGCCCACCGGCGGCGCTCCCAGCAACCTTCCGCCGGCTCAAGACTTCATGCAGGCCTTCGCCGACCCTCAGTACAGCTCGCCTCACAATCAGCACGAAAATCAAGTCCCATCTTTTTCTTTCTTCCCTCCCTCTCGCGTCGACCGCTTCTTCGAGGAGGGCGCCGACGTTCCTCGGCAGGAGATCCAAGAAATGCTGTTCGACCTCTTCTTCAAGCACCTGGGCTCGCACTTCCCCTTCCTCAGCCTTCGCTACCTCCAACAACTGGACAGCAACGACTCGCCATCGAAGCGTGTAGATGGACCGATGCTCATCAACGCCGTGTGCGCTTTGGCAGCGAGGTGAGTTGTCCTTTCGGCTTCGGCTCTCTCTGGCGCTCTCACTGATCTCGTCGCTCGTTCAACAGGTTCTCCGACAATCCTCTCGTTCGCGGCCCGGATGCTACACGATCCCCGGCGCTGTTCGGCGTCACGTTTGCGGACAAGGCGAAGGGAATGCTCGTTGCCTTGCTCGGCTTCCCTTCGCCTGCAACGGTGCAAAGTCTGCTCCTTCTCGCTTACTTCGAATTTGGTCTCAACTCGGAGGGCGCCTTCTGGATGTACAGTCGCATGGCGCTGGCGATGGCCCAAGATCTCGGTCTCCACCTGGTGAGCTGAGGCGCCTCGCGAGCGTCGCCGTCGAGACCTTTCGCTGACTTTGCTTCCGCTCTAGGACATTCGTCGACAACAAGTTGATCCACAAACAAAGGCAGCCAACCGCTTGACGTGGTGGGCATGCGTTATCCTCGACCGAACTCTGGCGCTCGGCACTGGACGCCCAACGACCATCAAGGAGCACGAGATTTCGGTGAGTTCGGTCCTCAGACGGAAGAAAGTATATATATTGAACTATGTCGCATGGCAGGTCCCACCTCCTACCGATGAGGACATCGCCATCGTCGCTCAAGACAACCCTCACCCTCTCCTCGCCGCTACCGTCGCCTCGCCTTTCCCCGCCTATGTGCAGATGATGAGGATCTACGGCGAGCTCGCTGACATTGCCAACAATGTCACTGAGCCGTGGGGGTCGCCTACGATGCCGTCAGAGCCGCCGTCGAGGGGCGAGCCCACTGAGGGAGCCGAGTCGACCAACCTTCGCTTGCCAGCGCATCAGCCGACGGGCTTGCTGAGTCTCAATGCGCTCGAGGATAGAATCACTAGGATTTATTCCGAGCTCCCAGCTGATCTTTCGTGGAACCCTATAAAGTGAGTCTCTTCGTTCGAAGGCACTGGACTTTCCTGCTCGCGCTCCGCCGAAGCTGATTCTCTTCGCTCGCAGCTTTCGTCAGCAATACGACGCAGGATATGGACCGATGTACATCCATTTGCATCTCTGGGTGAGCTGCTCCTCTCGAGCCTCCTCGCAAAGCTACCCACTCACTCGCTCCCCTCGTCGCAGTACCACGCCATCCTCATCCTCCTCTACCGTCCTCCACTCGTCTACCCTCGGACCAACGCTGCAGACCTCTCCCTCGCCGATCGTCTCGCTGTCGTCAACAACTCAAGCCTGGCAATCGGCTCGATCCTCTCCGGCGCCGACGTGAGTCCGAGCCATCTACTTCCCAAGAGCTGGCAAAGGCTGATCGTTTCACTGCAGTTCGTCGACCCGATGGTCTATGTCGCTTCTCCTTTTGTCAATCACTGCTTCTTCCTCGCCAGCTCGGCCTGGATTCAAGGTGCGCCTCTGTTGCTTCCTCTCGACGAACCTCGAACCGCTGCCTGACGATCACCTCAAAGACTACCGTATCCGCACCGGACGCAACGTCCTTGAGTCTTCTGGCGCAGCAGGCGACTCTCACCCGGCGTCCGCCAACTCTTCCATCAACATCCTCGCCAACACCGCCCTCCAAAACTTCAACGCCTGCCAAAGTGCCCTCAACCGTCAAGCAAAGCACTGGCTCGGTGTCGGGTGGATCGGAGCTATTGTCGATAAGCAAGGAGCCAAGGCATCGCGGAGCAGCATCAAGACGGCGACCGAGGGCCTGCACACCTTCGTCTCCGGCCCCGAGATGGTGAGTGACCTGGCTTTCGTGGTCAAAGTTTCGCGGAGCTGATCGCTGTCTCCTTCGACAGGCCGTCTTTCGTCGTCTCGCTCAGCGAATCTCCGGCGGCGTGCGAACCCCCGACCTCGACGCCGATGGTACGCTCAGCTCTTCTCATTCTTCATCGAGAGGCCGAAAGTTGATCCCTCATCTCGCAGCGATGTCGGCCCTCTTCACCATGCTTCATCAGGATAACATGGCTGCGCAAAATTACAATCTCACCCCCGACGACTTCGCTCTCGCCTGTGAGCTGAGCAATCTTGTCCGATTCTCGTTCGGCGAGCACTGACCTTTCTCCTCTCAGACACTTTCGCCTCCACCTTCCCCGACGCACCACAGTTCTAATCACGTACAACTCGTGTCTCTCGTTACTTTCATTCTGGGTTCCCTGTGCAAGGTCGTTTCGCAAGCTCAGCGGTCCTCGCGGCGGCGAAGGAGAGAGGCGAGCGCGAGGCGGTGGTGAGGCGGCAAAGTGTAGCAATGTGGCAGAAGGCAAGGCGCTTCGGGCGAGCAGCGAGGAGGAGAGGAGCCAGGCTCGAGCTCGAGACGATTTTTGATCTCTTTGTGGGAGAGTCCAGCCTCCACCACCGAGCCTTCTTCAGTCATGCCTTCCGTCATCGCCGAGCTCTTCTGAGTGTAGAGCCCACCCTCAATCCGTGGGAACAATCTTACATATCTGAGAGAGAGTGGCAGCGAAGCTGAGATGTCATAGCTGTCTTCGCCGAGACCTGCTCGGCGCAATCTGGAAAAACGCTGGGGCCAGCGAAGAGGGCGAAGAGAGCTTTCGTGCCGGACAAAAAGCGTACAACTAAGATGTACAAGGGTGGTCCTGACGATAAACGGAGATGACAGCAACAGAGGCGACGCGGAGCGACTGAAGCAAAGTTCCGAAGCATGGCCGACACGTCTCGGAACGCAAGGAGGAGAATCAGGGGATTGTGCAAGCAGCTCGAGCGCTACCCAGGAGCTGCGCTCTCTTCGCCAACGCCGGAGCTGAGTCGAACGGTGCAGCGGAGGACCACTGTCAATTCGAGAGCGAAGCAAGCGGGGACCGCCCCTGGCTCACTAGCCTCCCCGGCTGAGGCAGATGCCTCCGAGTCGACGCAGAGCTAATGTGTACTCTGGCATCCCTTCAGCAAGCATCTCGGCGTTCACAGAGCGAGCCTCACCCCGCCTCGACAACAACAGTAAAGATAGTCGGTGATGCGAGAGACACACTCGCCCTTCTCCTCGCCGCTCTTGTAAGATGCCGGGCGGATAGGCCCGTCGGTTTCTTACAAACGATAAAACTCCACCAGGCTACCTCCCATTGCTCGGGCAGCAACGAGACCTCGGCGCCGAGGCAAACGTATTCCCCCAAGGGCGCCGAGAGTTGAAAGGGAGAGCGCCCGAAGGGCAGGCCGATGGTAGACATGCTCGCCGGAGTCCAGCAACCCCTGCGGAGCTCTGAATACAACACGCTGCATATTGACAACCAAATTATTCGGCCTCCCCGCTCTGCTCCCGCCGCCGCCGCTTCAACGAGACCTGCAGCCCGTCGAGTAGCGCCCGCCAAGCACTCTTCATCGTTGTCCATAGCTCATCATCCCACACTTGCAACGCTGCAGCGTTCCGATACAGCCCACTCAACAGCTCCAGCTTGGCCAAGAGCACCTCGGGCTCCTGCGCCGAACAATGAGCGGCCGTCTCCTCGGGCGCCGACGCGTTCGCCAGTGGTGGCTCCTGGTCGGTGAAGGTGAAGAGGGTGCCGAGGAGAGCGGCTGTAGACCGGGTGTACATCCATGCGTGGAAGAGGGGGAAGCCGGAGCTGGAAGGGAGGTCGAGCGGGAATGGCGGCGCTTCGGCGGAGGCTGTCGCAAGGGAGGGGAGAAGGGGCGACGTGAGAGCCCAGACGAGGCCGTGGACGGGGAGGAGGAGAGATTGTGAGGAATCCTCGAAGGTGACGAGAAGTCGCTGAGAGGGTAGAGGTGCAGAGAAGTCCTCCGACGGCGGAGCGAGGGTGCGGCGCTCTCGCTCAAGGCCGGCGACCCATTCTTCGGTCGAGGCGAGCATCGCTGGCCCTGTAGCGTAGGAGATTCATCAGACATTGTTGTGAAGCATCAATCGGTCCAGTTTCACTCACCCAGCAGCCTCAGCTTGTTGCGGATATAGTCGACGGGGACCCCTCGCAACGAATCGTCCAGTTCGAGCGCCTCGTCGTCCACCTCGTGTCGCATGACGCGAGCCGGTGGCAATGTGAAGGGAAGAGCCTGAGTGTGGTGCTCATGTCCTTCTGCCGCCCGTCCACGCCATGAGATGGCGGCGACCGCGAGGAGGGAGAGCGACGGGTGGTCCTTCGCGTTCAGCGGCTGAGTCCCGCTGTACGAAGTCAGCTGTAGGGAGAAGGGGCGGGCCATCCTCGCCACTGCAGAGGTCGGATGTCGAGTCGAGATTGTGAGATGAGGAAGGAGGGAAAGAGCGACGGCGAGGGAAGTGAACAGACGGGGATCAGCGCTCGAGAGGACGAGCTCGAGCGGGGTAGCAAATGCGCTTGCCCTTCTGTACTTCTGTAGCCGCCTCGTGCGCTGTACTTCCGAAACACGCCTCTCCATTCATCCCTTTGCCGTCCTGCTGTGCTGCAGCGGCGGAGGTTCCTTAGCTGAAATTGATCCTCTCAACGCCGAAAAAGGTCGGTGAACGGAGAAAGGAGGCATTACGGTAATCTTGCTAAACAACACACAAACGGAGAGAACTACTGAAAGCACCTTGTGAGAAAAATCGTCCATCCAACAGCACAGCTCCCCGTCGCGCCGGCCTTCCTCCGACCGCCAAGAGCCCTCAGCATCGCCAGTTCCAGTCCAGCATTACGGCCGAGAAGGTGGACTGGGCGTTACACCCTCCCATCCTTCCTCGCTTTCCGACTCGGCGATGGCGACTGGCGAAGACGAGGGGTGAGGGAGAGGGTCGACGACGACGAGACTGTCGTCGTCGGGCGAGCGAAGGGGATGAGTAGTCGACGAGGTGGCAGGAAGAGGAGGGATCCGAACGGCCGAGGTCGAGGAGGTGGTGCTAGTGGGAGGTGGTGATCCAGATGAGGCGGAGTGCCAGGAATCGTCGACTCGGCGAATCGACTCGACCTCCTCCTCGCCATGACCCGCTTCGGCGGCGCCGAGATCCTGGACGGGCACAGCGACAGACGAGCTAGCAGCACTAGCATCGGTGCTGTCGAGCTCCCAGTCCTCTGGCTCGCTGAAGTCGTCCGTATCATCGTCGCCGACAAGCGAGGAAGGGGTGGTCGTCGAGTGAGGAGCGCGGGTGGGAGTGGCGTCGTGAGCAGAGGAGGAGGGGGGGGCGCCAGTACCCGAGGCTCGACGCATCCAGGCGGGAGGAGAGTCGGCGAGGGAGAAGATGGGCTTGGAGGATTGGAAGAGCTGTCGACGCCGAGGAGAAGATCAGCGAGCGCTCGAGCCGTGAGCGAAGGGGAAAGAGACTCACCTCGGCGACCTTCTCGCTGAAATCCTCCCAATCCTCTTCATCCTTGATCAGGAATCCCACCAACATGCTCGGATCCAGGCTCGCGAGCGCCATCTTCCGGACCTTCTCGCAATGGTAGCTCCTCGTCTGCTCATCTGAGTAAGCCTCGGTGAAATACTCGTCGAGAAGGACTCGTTCGGCTGGCGGTGTTGCTGGCGGTGCGCGGCGAGAGGTAGAGGCGGCGATACCAGAAGCGTGCCGAGGGGTATTAGGAGTGGAGGGAGCTGGTGGGGCGACAGTGACGAACGAGTCGGTAATGGTGCTCTCCCGAAGGTGCTGCTCTTGCCCATCGTGTGGGGAGGAAAAAGGAAGGGAGAGGGGAATTTGCTGAGCCAGCGCGGCGACTTCGGAGGATGAAGGCGGGCGTAGAGGGATGGTGATCCGGGGATGGTGAGGGTCGATGTAGAAGAGCGAGTTGGCTTGAGCGCCAACAAAGTAGTAAGACGATGAAGGTCGACCACCTGCGATGCCGACGGATTGTGGTAGTTGGAAGATGCCCTGTGACGAGCGCGAAGAGATTAGCTCGGCGTGACTAAAGAGCAAGGCGCAAGAGCTCACCTTGACGGCTTCGTGGTAAATGGGGTTCACGCCATCAATCCCCAGCCTCAACCCAATGAGAACGAGCACCGGCTTCTCCCAGCCCCCTCCCTCTGCCCTCGCCGCGGCCGCTACTTCGCTCCGATAGACCGCTCCGTCGTTGACGACAACAACCTTCAACCCCGCCGGTTCAAACGCATTGACCAGAGCTTTGGTCGCTCCTGCCGCGGTGGAAGGCCCGAACCACTCGCCGACGTCCTTGCCGAGCTGCTTGCCCATGAGAGCGAAGCGATGGACCGAGAAGGGTGAGAGTGGAGAGGGGTCGTCGAGGAAGAGGGAGAGGATACGGGTGTAGGTCGCGGCGTCGGAGGTGAGGGTCGAGGGAGAAGTGGAAGGGGCCGATGGTGGAAGGGAGCGTCGCCAATCTGTTCAACGAGAGAGCGTGAGCGCATCGTCAGAAGAGGGCAAGACGGTACGACTCACCTCGTCCCAAATGGACCGTCACCAGCGCGTTTGCCAACAAACTCTGCCCCGTCCTCAGCATGCAGCCCCACCCGCTATCCGTCGTCAATCCTTCGGCGCTCCCTCCCCTCGCCCCGCCCCGCCCAATGCTCATGCTCAGCGCATTCATCATCCCGCTGCCCCCACTGCTAGGCGAACAAGGGATAGCAGGAAATCCAGTGCGGTAAGTGAGGGCGATGCGAGAGTAGAAGTCGTGATAGAAGGCGAGGGGCCAGCCGAAAGTGGCTGGTGCTGGAGCGGTGGCGAGGGGGTGGGAAGGAATGGCGGAGGG
>MWVB01000099.1:51059-65963 GCA_003054985.1 Leucosporidium scottii
GGCGAGGGGCCAGCCGAAAGTGGCTGGTGCTGGAGCGGTGGCGAGGGTGTGGGAAGGAATGGCGGAGGGCGAAGAAGAACGCGAGAGCGAGCCGGCGTCGAGATCGGGAGAGGTGTTGGCCGAGGAAGAGGATGGGACGGAGCCAGTGGACGAGGCGGAAAGGGAGTCCAAATCGACACTGGCATGCTTCTTCTTGGCGCCTCCTCGCTTCGCCTTCCCGGCCTGCCAACTCCTCCTCTTCCCCTCCTTGACTTGCTTATCCCGAGCTCCCTGCTGCGCCTGCAAGTCGTCCCTCTCCTCCCCATCCTCGCCGATAGCGCCTCCCTCGGGCCTCCATCCCTCATGCCGAACTCCCAGCACCCAAATATCCTCCTCGCACCTATCCGCCTGACTATCCGTGTCCAAAAAGTACTGCACCGCCTTATCGAGCATACGATCCAGCGGCCCCAGCCTCCCTCCCGTCGCGCCGTTCCCGTTGGCTGCTCCCGCCGAACTCTTCTTCGGCGATCCTCCTCCTCCGACGCCACCGAGACGGAAAGAACCGGCGCTTCCGAGGGAGAACTTGCTAGGACTACCCGTCGAGTTGGAGGTTGAGTCGGAGGGAGCTGGGTTGAAGGATGAGTGCCGAGCGGGGCTGGATGGCGGTTCGGCGGAAGGGGAGGCAGAGAGAGGGAGGTTGGAGGCGGAGGCGGAAGCTCCAGGGCCGGTGGAGGAGTGGAGGATCGAGTTGAACCATCCGCCGATGCGACCTGCCGCTGCTGCAGTAGCGGCGGCGGGTCCTTGCGACTGGGAGAGTGGGTTGCCGTTGTAGGCGGTGGAAAGGGGCGGGGAGGTCATGTCGTAGAGTGAGGTAGAGTCGTGAGAGGCGGAAGCGAGAGGGGCGTTTCTGGTGGAGTATGGCGAGGTGGAGGAGAGGGAAGGCGCGTCCGACTCCCTCGACCGAGACCGACTTGCTGGTGGCCCCATCGGGCTGACATCGCGCTCCTCACCTCCCTTTCCACCTCGCCCAAACATGCGAAGGTTGCTCTTACTCCGCCGCAGAGTGAACCTGCCGCCCAGACTCTTGACACTCTTGCCATCTCCTCCTCGGCCGTAATCGTCCTCTCCCTCCTCCTCGAGGTCGCCGCTGGCCCATTCGCCCAGCTCTTCCTGACCTTGTCGACTTCCTCTCTTGTTCCCTTTGAGGGTCAGGCTGGCGAAGCCTCTGGCGACCGCCGAGCCCGAGTGGTTGGTCGAACTCGAAGCCTTGGAATCCGCCGAGCCTCGCCGTTTCTGCAGCTTTGCCGAGCCGCGAGATGCACCAGAGGAAGAGGAGAGGTTGCTTTGCGCAGAGGAGGAGGGGGAGATGGAGATGGTAGGGTTGTTGGCGGGGAGAAGGGAGGGTTGGCCGTCGCTGCTCTTTGTCCGAGAGAGCCATTTCGAGAGCTTGTTGCCTCCGGTGGCCGTCGAGGAGACGGAGTCAATTGATCCTCTGGAGTTGACGGGTCGGAGGGGGTTCGATGAGTGATTTTGAGGCTGCGAAGTGACGGCGGAGGAGAAGGGAGGAGCGGGGAGAACGACGATCTCTCGCTGCTTGGAGCGACGTCGATTCCCGGTGGGGTTCGTAGAGGAGGATTCGTTCCGGATGGTACCCTCCATCGAGTTGGTCCGCGAGCCAAGCGGGTGTGAAGTAGGAGGAGCGGCGCCTGGTGGTGGTGGGGGAGCGCTCACTGCGCTATCGGCGCCTGACGACGCTTCGGTCGAGCGAGGCATGGCGCCCGAGGTAGCAGACGTGTCCTAAGGGTGCGACTGATCTGTAGCGTGATGCAACCCGGTCAGCGTTTGACGGTGGCGAGCTGAGCTGAGGTGGCCGAGCGCGTGGCTCGGGCTGCTGGGCGACAGGGAGAGCGGCGCATCGGGTACATGGAAGCTGGAAGTTTGAAGACTGCACCTCGCACCCCGCTGAGCTTTCAATCGTGGCTCCAGCAGTCGCTGTAGGCCAGCAACGAGCTCGAGGCTCTTGGTGCGTCCTCGAGCCTCGCCGTTGCCGGCTCTCGATGCAGAACGATGGGTGCAGAGTATACGAGGACTCACCTTCTATAGCTGCACTCTTGTACCTCGATAGAATAGCGGTAAACGGGCGAGGCGAAGCGAGCGAGACGGGGCCGTCGAGCGAGGGATGAGAGGGTCTGAGAGTGCGAGAGAAGGAGGGCGAGCGAGCTGGTGAGGGGGCCTCCTGGGGCTGTAGGCGATCAAGTCGAGAGTGAGAAGAGAAGCGAGGGTCGATCCCCGCTACTCGAGTGCAGCGCAAGAGATCAACCCTACCCGCGACCTTCGCTCAACTGCCTCTCTCGAGCTCTCCCTCCCGCTTCGCTCGTCTCGTTTCGCCGTCTCGCTCGGTCGTTTTCTGTAGGGCATTCAGCGCTTCGTCTCCAGTCTCCTACAGCCGCCCTACTTCGCTCGTTTGCTACCATGTAAGCTCGCTTCAGCCCACGCGCCTCCTCCCCTTCCATCGCTAACAGCCTGCTCTCTCGCTTCTTGCGCCGCTCGTCGCTCTTGCCGCATGTAGGGGATCCTCTCTTTCAAAAGCTCTGGGTGAGCCCCCTTCTCTTTGCTACCTGTGCCGTCCTAGAATCAGCGCTGACCCACAACAATGCACGCGTCTCGCCTCCCCTTCAATCTCTCCCCCTCTGTTCATCCGACGGCGCTCCAGGCAAGCTCTTCGGCAACAAGGAGATGCGCATCCTTATGCTCGGACTCGATGCTGCTGGAAAGACCAGTGAGTGCACTCTCTTGAGCCCTCGAACGAGGCGCAAAGCGGGGGCCGTGCAGGCCTCTGTCCACGCGAGCAGCTGATTGACCCGTTCTTGCCTCACAGCCATTCTCTACAAGCTCAAGCTGAATCAGAGCGTCACCACTATCCCTACGGTTGGATTCAACGTCGAGACCGTCACTTACAAGAATGTCAAGTGAGCTGCGTTTCGCTCTCCCCTTGCGCGGCTCTCCTGCGCTTGCGAGCGGCGGTGGAGTACTTTCAAACTCGTATACAGCTCGACTGACTCTCCTCCTGCTTTCTCACTCTTCCAGATTCAACGTCTGGGTCCGTCTCTCTCCCTTCCTCCCTTCGCCGACCCTCACCCCCCGCTTTTTAGCTGATCCATGTTCCCTCACCCGCTTCGCCGCTCTGCTATTTCACAGGACGTCGGAGGACAAGACAAGATTCGTCCCCTCTGGCGACACTACTACACCGGCACTCAGGGTCTCGTCTTCGTCGTCGACTCGCAGGACAGGGAGCGTATCGAGGAGGCCAGGACCGAGCTGCATAAGATCTTGAACGACAGGGAGATGAAGGAGTGCTTGCTGTTGGTGTTTGCCAACAAACAAGATCTGCCAGACGGTGAGTCGCGTTCGGAGATGGGTCGTCGGAGAAGGGCTCGGCCGAACCTGTCAGCTTCGCATTCGTCGGGGCAGCGCGCTGACAGCCAATCCTCTCCTCCTACATCTCTCCTTCAAACGCCCTCATCTGCGTCTCGTCCCTCATCGCCTCTCCAACTCGTTCACTACCTCCGCCCTTCCCTCCTTCTCCTCGCCTCAACCTCTTTTTCTGTCAACGTTCTCTCTCTCTCTCGCCCCTTCCCCCCTCTTTCTCCCGCGAATCATCCTCCCCTCTGAACGCTCCCTTCCCGATCCCGCATTCCCTTCTTCCGCCTCACCAGCCATGTCGCCGACAGAAGTGACGGAGAAGCTCGGTCTCCTGCGCATGAAGGATCGCAGCTGGTACTGCCACCCTTCCAACGCGCTCGACGGCGATGGTCTATTTGAGGGTGAGTGCGGTGCGATGCTTGCTGGCGAGGACGGGCGGGATTGGGTGAAGTTGGCGCCGAGATGAGCTCGAGCGGAGTTGAAAAGGAGGGGTGCATGGGTTGGAGTGGAGATTGAGTCAAAGTGGATCGAGGATGGTGTGCGACGATGGCTTGTGCAGCTTCTCGTGATGAGGAGCGGGAGCAGATGGTATGGCGCCGAGCACGAATCTGACCCTTCCCTCCTCCTTTTCCAGGTCTCAACTGGCTCTCCCAAAACCTCAAGGCATCCAAGTAATGGGCCCTCCCCCTCTTGGACCTCTCGCCCTCGCCACTCGCTTCTTCCTTCTCCCTTCCCGCCTCGCCTCCTCATTCCCTCATCTCTCAAACGATTACCCCCCAACTCTCCGCATTCCCTTTCCTTTTCACCATATACTCGATACCCCACCGATCCTCGCTCGCTCTCTCCTGCTGGATGACTGAGGATCGGCTTTTATACTTCTTCCCCCCCGACGTCAAGCTCTTCGCCGAAGCGCGAGTCGGGGCGCGGCGTGCTTTTGTGAGGTGTGTGTGTGTGCGTACGTGTGCCATGTTGGAAGGCCGGAAGGTACTAGGGGGCGTGGGTGAGGTCTGTCAATTAATTCTCGTGGATATTCAATCGCGCGCTGGAAAGCAAGCGAAGTCGCCTCTGGAGAGCTACAAGGCGCGCTGCGCACGAATAATGACAACAAGAGTAAGACATCTACTCATGCTCCTACAGCTTCCTCGTAACGGGGACCGTCTCCTTGCTCGCCGTGGCCAACCAGTCGCTGACCTCCGATTTGTTGAACCCCCGCTTGCCCAAACTGCCCAACCTCAAGACAGCTCCTTTATCTTCGCTTGCACTCCTGCTCTTCTTCTCCACCAACGCCTCCAATCCACTGCCCTTGCGCATCGAAGGAGGCGTCCAAGTCGGGTGAGTGTCCCTCCTCGCCGAGGTAATGGCGAGCTCCCGAGGCGTGAACGAGAAGCGAGGGTTGTTGGCCGACTCGATGGTGGAGAAGGGTCGTACATCGTCGAGGCCTAGTCCCTTGGGCTCGTCGGCAGGCTCATTGGGAGGTGTCGGCGAACAGTCGAGAAAGGACTTCTTGACACCCGAGCGAGCGGTCGAGACGATGCGAACGAACGAGGGAGCCACGTCCTCAACCTCGAGGTCCTCCTCCTCGTAGTAACCCGTGGTGAAGGGGTCGGTCATGGGCGAGACGACGGTGGGGAGGCGAAGAGGAGCCGTGTTGCTGGTTCGGAGCTTCCAGTCGGCGAAGACGGGAGGAGCTTGACGTTTCGAAACGGAGGTGGGGAGAGGTTGGGCGGGGAGCGAGAGGTTGGGACTTGCGTGTTCAAGCTGGTGCTCCGAAGGACGGCGAGCGAGGACCTTGGGCGTGGGAGTGGAGGGCGCCGGGGCGAGGAGAGGGGAGGAAGACACGACGGGGAGGGAGGCGACGGCGGTGGTGTGGTAGGAAGGAGGAAGGCTCGATGTGCGAACAGCCTCGGCCGATGTCCACGAGTTGCCGCCTAGCTGCATCAGGTCGTCCATAGTGAACGTGGCCGCCGAGCGACCGCCGAGCGAAAGCGACGGGGAAGGTGGCGCCTTGTAGGTGCTGCCCTGCCCCTCGAGTCTGATCTCCACCGGGCTGGAGAGCATCTCGAGCGTCTGAGCAAACGCGTTGCCCGAGCCAAACACCTCCTGCTGCTGCAGCTGCAACACGCCCTGCGACGAGGCCGAGGTCGTGCTTGACGAATCGAACGAGTCGGTGCTGGGAGTCGAAGCGTCGGAGAGGAGCGAGCCTTCCGAGTCGTAAGGGAAAGGATGATGCTTCTTGATGACGAGGGGGGTGGGAACGTGCAGGCGGAGAGGGCGAGTGGCGGTGGGAGGAGAGGGAAAGGCGTCCATCGCCTCGGGAGCGATCTCCGAGCAAATCGAGGCGACTGAGCCGCGCGAGCTGGCGTCCGTAGGTAGCGGTGCTGGCACGGCGAGCGAGTAGGTTCCCCAGCTGATCTCGCCGGTTGATGGCGCAGGCGGCTTGGGAGTGCGGTTGGCGTCGGCGAGGGGAGTGAGGATCGCCTCAGGAGTGTGAGGAAGGTCGAGAGTCGTGACCGGCATGGAGAAGTACGAGACGGCACTTCCGAGACGAGTGTCGCGGTAAGGCGTGCGCGTTGAATCGGCGGTGTAGGCGACCGAGTGAGGGAAGGAGCTCCTCGAGACGACCGAGTTGGAGCGAACCGAAGGGAGGACTGGGGCGTCGCTGACGAAGGGCATCGATGTGGTGGAAGGTCGACGATCGCTGAGCGCTCCGAGCGATGCAGAGGACTGGCGCCTTCCCATCCCTCCAGCCGAGGCCTTGCTCGACGAGTTGCTGTAGTCGACCGAGTCCAGCCTACTCCTGCTCCTGTTGGTGGTTGTCCAAGAGGCGACCGAGCTCCTGCGAGAGTCGGGGACGTCGGCCTCATCGCGAGGCTCGGCGATGGAGAGGCGGTAGTTGGAGAGCTTGCGACTCGATGCGCCCGAGAAGGAAGAAGACCGCCTGCCGCCTTCGAAGCCGTCTTGAGGTTCCACGTGAGTGTACGCCGAGCCAACGGAGGACCTGGTCGAACCGGCGAGGACCGAAGCCCTGCGCTGAGCGAGGACGCCGCGAGGAGGGAGAGGCGCGGGACCGGAGGAAAAGGCGGCGGGGATGGTGGGGTTGGGAGGAAGGGCGGCGACTCGCTCGTTGTAAGAGCGGAATCGCGCGTGATGGTTGGCAGGGTGTCCCTCGGGAAGGCGAGAGATGCTCGGGCGAGGGGTGGCTTGGAGGTCGAAGGAGGGTTGGGATGGGTCGGGGCAGGTGAGGTCGGGTGAGGCAGCGATGAAGCTCATGAGAGCCTGGGCCGAGGGCGAACGACGGTGGAGGAAGGAGGGAGAGGGTGCAGAGGTGGAGAGATTCGAGGGTGGCGAGAGTCCTCCTTCCTGAGAGCGAATCGGCTCACTCCCTCGTCGACTGGTGCTGGCCCTCCTACCCTCGCTCGCCGAGCTCCTTCGCCTCCCATTGCTGTCCCTGCTCCCCCTCCTCGACGCTTGACCCTCCTCCTTGCGCGCTGCCGCCGATCGAGCTCCCGCCTCCTTCATCATCGAGTACCTCCCGCTTCCCACCCTCTGGGCTCCCACCACCACGATAGGCCCTCGCTTCTTCATCGCTTTCCGCCTCCGCTCGTTCTCCTTGTTGGCGCGATAACCCTGCAGTCCCTTCTCGATGGCCTTCTGGAACGGCTTGGTCGGCGCCATGATGTCGCTGGCGAGGGAGTGGGTAGCTTCGTGTAGCGAGTGACGGGGATTCGAGGAGTGGGTGGAGAGGCGCTTCAGGTTGGTGCTGAAGTTGACCGAGTTGCGAAAGGTGTTGAAGTTGGGAGGAGGGGTTCGGCCGCCAGCGGAGGACTCGCTCCAATGCGAATGGGGGCTCATGTGGCCTTCACGACAACAGATGGGGATGGGGGAGGGGGAGGGAGGACGGAGGTTGAGGTAGCCGTTCTCGGACGAGGCGGAGCCGCGTCGGCGGGAGGAGGAGGGGTGCCAGGTGTGCGCCGAGGCAGGAGGGGCGGCTGAGCGAGAACGGCTGAGGGGCTGCGAGGATGCCGATCGAGTCCTCTCATGCGTCTTGCACGCCTCGTCCAGAACGTCCTCCGAGCCTTGCGAATCCGAGACGATTTGAAGTCCCGAGAACGCCGAGCCAGTCTTTTCGAGCCGACGACCTCCAACAACGATCCTCAACCCTTCGAGATGCTCGTCGTCGTCGTCCTGCACCTTGCCCCACTGCGGTGAGGTGGCCGTGTCGCGAATTAGAAGCCGTGGTGTCCGCCCCTCCAGCTTCTCTTCGGCGAGGTAGCGAGCGATGAGTTGCTGGTCGCGCGAGTATTCGAGGTCGATGGCTTCCGAGTCGAGAGGAAGAGGTGCGAAAGGCTCGGTGGTATGACGGCGAGCCTTGCCCTTACCCTTGCCTTTGCCCTTGAGCGAGGAAGGGAGACGGGGAGTCGAGGGGGCGGAGACGGTCTGTCCCATGGTCGTTGGCTGTGAATGAGGAAGGTCAGGCTCGTTCTTCAATGTCCTAGAGCGAGCTCGGGCGCACCTAGAAGCGAGGACTGATGCCGGTGACCTTGACGGGGATGTGAGCGACAGATGCGGGATCCTCTGCGAAAGAGGCCGGGTCAGCGTGGAGCGCGCGAGACGGCAGGGGAGGATACTCACTGGTACTAGAAGATGCGAGGTGCTGTAGGAGAGGCAGCTTAGGCGGATGCTCGGTCGGAGTAGACGATCACACTGCGCGGCGAACGGTCAGCTCTCTCCTCCGTCAGCTCGAGCTCCCCAGACTACTCACCTGGAGCAAAACAGACCACAACAGAACGCAGAACAAACAGCTTTGAACCAGGAAGCGAAGGGGCGGGAGGAAGAAGAGCGCGAAAGGTGTGATGCTGCTCGTCCTCGAGCGGAAGCAATGAGTTGGTCAAAGTCGTAGGGCGTGTGCTCGCCCCGGCTGCAATTGTGGACCAGAGGTAAAGTGATGGCAAGACATTGCGAGGCGACCGCGCTCCAGAACGGGTAGATGGGCGTTCAGACAGCTCAAAGTGACCGCAAGAGGAAGGTCGGAAGGTCGAGGGGCTGGCTCAGTCCTGAGAGAACAAGGTGAGATGTCGGTACAGGAACTAGCCGCGTGGTGAGTGCTATTCAGGGCTATCCCGTAATGGGCTCTGTTTCATAGACGGCTGAGTACCGTGAGACGCCGATCTCTCCAATGCCATCGCCGAAGGAAGGAGGAGGGGGAGTAAGGGGAAGAAGGCGGGTGGCCGTTTGTCTCGTTTATGATGCGAAGCAGAGCGTCACGGCGAGGCTCAGCGAGTACCGATAGTAGTCACATTGGCCCGACGTCTCCCTGTATCGTCTCGAAGCTGGGACTCGCCGTTTGAACGGCAGCTCGGCGCCGAGCGCGAGCTCGAGGCTTTACCCACAATTCGACCCTTCATTTCGGCCCCGCTGGGATGAAAGGGGGGTGTCAAATCGACGGGCATATGAGTAGAGAAGTTTCCTTAAGCGACAAGTGCCCTGCACCAGCAGCACATTCGGCAAAAGTAGCGGGATCTGCTCCCGTCGGCGCCGAGACTTGCTCCCCCGCTTGCTGTCTCTGCTTCTCCTCTTAGAAACGGCGCGCAAAGAGAAAGAGGAGGGGAGCGTACTATTATTCGACAGAAGAGCTGTATGCTATCAACATCCCCTCCCTCTCTCTCAAGCACAACCTGGCGAGCGGTCGGCGCTTCTCCTCCTCCTGCTCCCTCCGCCTCGATCCACAATCCGGCAGCGAATCGTATCCTCCTCCTCCTCTTGCGGTATCGGATGTCGTCCTAAAAGTCGAGCTGTAATAGGGCGAAGAGGGAGTCAGCGCCGATCAAGCGAACGAGGACAACGACCCCGAAGGAGAAGACTCACCCAGTCTTTGAAGTACTGACAATCCCTTGGGTTGACGGGCGCCACTGCATTCCCGACCGCACCCTTCACCTCTCCCCACTTGGCCGTCGACACTCCAATCGCCGCCCCCGCACCTCCAATCATGCCGACTCCCTGAATCCCCCCCTCCAGCTCGACGCCGACCTTGGGCCTACTCGCTCCCGCCCTCGGTTGCTTGATGGCGAGGGCGCGATTCGGTTCGGTGCAGAAGGCCTCGGAAGGGCACTTTCCGCAGGGCATGTCGGTCCAGCCGACGACGGGAGCGTAGGGGCGAACGAGACGGTAGACATAATCCTTGAGGTTCTCCCTCTGCTCCGCGAGCTCCTCCTCGGCCGTCTTGCCCTTCTTGCCACCCTTGCCCTTCTTCTTCTTGCCGTCCTCGTCCTCCGAATCCGACTCGTGGCCCGAGGATTCCGACGTCGCGCGATCCTCATCGTCGGACTTGACGGCACGCTTCTGACGTTTCCTCTTGCGACGAGTGCTCGTCTTGCCCCCTTCCTCCAACTTCTTCTCCCTCTTCGCTCGCGCCGCCTCGGCGTCCTCGTCCGAATCGAAATCGTCCGATTCCGACGAGGGCTCCTCGTCGGAATCGTCGCCCGCGAGCTTGGTCTTGCGCTTCTTGTTGAGTCGTCCGTTGGCCTTGCCCTTGCCCTTGCCTTTCCTCCTCCTGCTCGGACCATCATCATCATCGCTATCGCTCTCCTCGTCGCTGCTCGCCGGCGCCTTCCTCTTCCTGCCCTTGCCCTTGTCCTTGCCATTCGACGACGACTTCTTGGACGTTCCTCCTCCGCCATTGACGGCCATATCCGAGTTGATGAAAATCTTCTCGACCGTGCCATCGTAGACCATGAGTTCGAGGAGCGATTGAACGTGCACGTCCTGCAGTTCGACCGAGATGGCCACTTCGAGGCTGTCGATGTAATTGAGGATGTTCTCGACGGTGGGGAGGAAGCGGGTGGAGCTGACGGGGTAGATGCGACGCTGGCCGCCCTTCATCTTGGGGACGGACTGTTTCGGAGAGAAGCGAGAGCCGAGGGGAGCGGAGGTAGAGCCGAGCGTCAGCTTGAAGGGTGTAGAGGAGAAGAGATGGTACTCACATTCGTCTCGAGGTACCTGTACGCGCACTTCTTGAGCAGGTCGACGAACTCGGTATCGAGCTCGTTGTCGGTGAACCAGGGTCCTCCGGTGAGCTCGACCGAGGGCGTGAGGTTGGCGAGCATGTAGATCTTGCGGGTGGGAGCCTGGGGAGAGTCAGGAAGGGAGAGCGGTAAAGTGAGCCCCCGAGATCGCTGCAGCTTCTCCTCCTCGAGCAGAGCAGCGCCGAAGGGCGAGAGGAGCTCACCTTGACCGACTTGACCGTTTTGACCGTCTTCCTTCCCTCGAGCGTCTTGAGCACCTTGGTGATGGTGGTCCTCGGTAGTCCCGTATTGGTCGTCAAATTCTTAGTCCAGATTCCTACGGGTAGAGAGCAGCAAGCGGTCAGCTCGGAGCGTCAACAAACACGAGCTCGGGTGACTGACCCATATTGCCCGCCCCTTTGATCTGATCAAACACGAGCTTCTCCTCGCTGTCCATGGAACCCATCCTGTTGTACCGCGAGTAGTCCGACGTTAGCTCGACGCTCTCCTGTCAGTCTACAAAGCGGAGGCAGCGAGCGAAAGTACTCACGCCTTGGCCTCATCCTTGCCCACAAAGCGGAAGACGATGTCTCCATTCGAGTTTTTGAGCATCTGCGCCAAGTTCTGTAGGCGTAGAGCTGTCAGCATGCTCCTGCGACAGCTGCTCGCTGAGGAGCGGGAAAACGGACCTTGCGCAGGAGCGAGTTCATGGCATCCTGAGTGGTGCTAGAGATGGTGAGACCGCATTGAGCGAGTAGATCTGCTTGACCGATGGACTGTCAGGCGGTACGAGTCAGCACACAAGGAAGCTACGAGCCAGCGCAAGACGAGAGGAGGACTGACTCCTCCTTGTGCTGCTAATCCCACTTTGACAATCTTGGCTTCGAGGGCAGTGAGCTTGCCCCCTTTACTACTGGAAGCTGTAGGCGCCATCTTGCTACAGCCAGCCCAAGCGAGTCGAGAGCAGAAGCGACGAGGTGAGAAGTTGGAGGAGAGAGCGAGAAAGAGACGGCGCGCCTTTCGCAGGCGGGTTGAGCTCCGACCAATTCAGACCACCGAGCAATGGCGGCTGTACCACAAATCACTACGAGGACTCTAGTACTAGAACTAGACGATCCTGCTCTCCCCCTCTTTTACGCCCAACTCACCTCGCTCCGAGACTCGCTCTTGCTCAACCTCGGCTCCAACCCTGTGCCCTTTAACATCTCAAACGACCTCGCTTGCGCCATGCCCGTACGTCAGAGCTGTAGCTTAATATACTCCCACTGCTCAGCTGACTTTCTTACACTCAACAGCGATCAACCGGCCCAGCAACCTCCACCGCCGTCTCCAAGTCTGCGTCGTCATCCCTATCCCTCTCCGCCAAACTATGTACGTTGTTCACCAGCTGTAGCTTCCCATCCATCTTACAGAGCTAACCCTACCCACCGCTTGACCCAAAGCCAAACGCTACAAACGCCAAGTCTTCCTCTCCCTCGACCTCTCCTCCTGCGCCAGCCAGGGAGGCTCAACCGACCATGTCCTGCTACCGCTCGAAAGGGCGTTGCTCAAGCAGTTGGATCCCGTCGTACGAGGCGCTTGAGCTGGTGATTCTGCGTGGGTTCATTCATCTCGGCGGGGCGGAGCTGGAAGCTGATCCTCTCCCTCGCTTCTCTCACTAGTAGTGGCAGCGGATAGCGAGTGAGCAATAAATCAAGAGAGAGAGTCCTGTTATAATTGTATAGTAGTCCATTCCCCTCCTGCCCGCCCATCAGGCTACGAAACCCTCCTCCCGCTCGCACCCTCGGCGCTCCTCCTTCCCTTCCTCCTCAACACCTTCCTCTCCCCGATCCGCTCCGACCCAGCCGCCCCCATCTGCTCCTCCTTTCAAACAGTCTGCACTGACCCATACTCGGACTCGACGCCCGGCTCCATCAATGAGGCGTGAGCGCCGATGAGGACGGCCGAGGAGCCGACGAGCCAGAAGAACTGTAGTTGAGAGAGGGGGAGGGTCAGTCCGAGCTGGTAGCCGATAATGTCAAGAGGTAGAGGAGCGCACAGTAGCGATGGGAGCTGTGAGAGAAGGAGGTCAGCTTCTCGAAGAAAGGCTTCGGCGATGCCCCCTCCTCTGCGCGCGAACTCACCAGCAAACCAAAGCATCGGCAATCCCAACACCATCAACGCGGTATACATATTCTTCTGCGTCACGGTCGTGGACCCAAACTGTACATCCTCGGTAATGAACCTCGTAATGGCGAGGAAACCACCGGCGAGGAACCCAATGGCGATCAAGAGGAGGGGGTTGGTGAGGAGCGAGTAGATGGCGAGGATCAGGACGAGGCAGATGTAGTTGCCCGAGAAGAATTTGGTATTGTAGGCCACGCGTTGGGAGATGACGCCGAAATCGGCGGGACGGGAGACGCGTTGGACGTCGAAGAACTGGACGTTGGAGGGAAGAGAGATCAGCGAGTTGTTCAGCTGGATTCGAGGTACTCGGTAGCAGCTTGAACGAGCTCCCCTCCCCGAGCTCCCCTCCCCGAGCTGAGCGTGACGATCGCCTTGCTCGGGAAGCGTGCTCCTCCTCGCCCGCGTCGAACAACCAAACTCACCTCTTGTGGTGGGCGCAGCATACTCAATTTCTCCTGCTACCAAGATCAGAAGAGGACGTGTTGAGTCAGTCAGTGTGCTCTTTCCCCTTGCTCGTCGCCCCCCTGCTCGCTTCAAGCCACGCGCCTGTGATCTCTTCTCCTCCCTCTCAACCCTCACTGCAGCACAGCACGAGTGGCGTAAAGAAAGTACCGCAGAAACGGACCTTGAAAGTCTGCAGAGCCTCGGGTAGGCGGTTGATCAATGCTTGAGGCTCCATGGCTGGTGTGAGAGATGGAGGAAGCGCGTTTGCGAGAGAGAGAGAAAGGTGGCGGGTGATGTAGTGATGTGGTCGGTGCTTGCGAGATTTAGTCCGTTCGACCGAGTTTTGTTGGAGATGAGATGCGAGATGCGAAAGAGTGGCCGAAGCGAAAGCCAGTTTTGGAGATTTCGCAGCAAGACACGTCGAGACTCGGGAGAGCAGCGCCTCGTTTGACTGACTCGACCTTTCGTACACGACAGCAGCCCACTCTCTCCGCTCGACCGAAAAGAGTAGGTACGCAAAACGAATTCGGTATGGTATCAATCACATCAAGGCGCCAAGCTATCCTCCTCGACCCTCGTTCGGCCTTCCTCCTCGAGCTCCTCGCCGAGCCCTCTCCCCCTCCCTGCTACTACGTCAAGATCGGCAAAAAGCTCCCCACGACCAACGAAGGACACGAGAAGAGATCGCTGTATTGTCCCAATCTAGGGTCAGCCTCTCAACTCGAGCGAGGGAGGGCCGAACACTCACCGCCGAATGGAAAAGCAAAAAGCGCAAGGGACGGGCCTGCCCGTCGGTCCTAGGACTACACACTGCATCGTCACGCTTGAGGAAGTGGATTCGAACGCATGCTTGGCGAACGCTTCGTAAAGGTCCACCACGGAGACGGTATCGAGGAGCTGTTGCACGCGCCGCCGCCACGGTCATCAGATCTCGCCTCGAGAAGTAAGGCAGAGAAGGAAAGAGAGGACGACGAACCTCAAAGATGTACTTCTTGCCCAATAATTCCTCCCTGCTCCAACCCGTCAAGAGGCAAAACTCGGTCCCGACGAGACAAATCTCGCCCGTTCGACGCCAGACAACGGTCGGAGTGCCCGAGAAGGAGATGAGCTTGTTGAGTTCGACGAGGGTGCGTTGGAAGGTTCGTTCGACGAAGATCTGTTTTTTTTGGGGGAGGGAGGGGAGAGGAGAGGGGGTTAGTGAGGGAGGAAGGAGGAGGGAGAGGGAAGGGGGAAAGGGCCCACCTCGTCCTCTTCGGTCAAAGGCATTTGGAGGGCGATGAGACTTGGTCGATAAGTCGCCAAGGCGCGGATGATGCGGAGGATATCATTCTTCTCGAATCTGTCAACCCAGCTCGAGATCAGCTCTCCTCCCCTTCCTCGCCCTAACCGAAAGAGAGAGAGAAACCTCACCGCTCCTTGAGATGCTTGACGAGATAATGATAAGACTGAGCATAAGGATACGGTTTGGTGACCGACCTATACGCCTCCTCGCCCGTCATCTGCCCTCCATTGACCGCTAGCTGAGCCGGCTGACTGCCACTCGCCGTCCCTCCAAAGCTCTCGGCGCCAAACAGATCCCCTCCTCCGCCGCCTTGCACCCCATACCCTCCCCCTCCTGTCCCGTTCTCCCCCACCTTCCCTCCCTCATTCGCAGGGAAAAGCGACTGCACCGCATCCAACCTTGGGGGACTCATCTGGAAAGCACCTTGCGCCGGGCTCGTCGCCGTGGAAGCTCCCGGTCGGAACGACGAGAGGAATTGGCCCCCGCCTCCTCCTCCTCCTCCTGCTGCTAGTCCATTCGTCGTTCCTCCCCCCAACGGCGAATTCATCAACATGGCCTCTCCACTCCCATTCCCCGTCAATCTGGGATTATGTGGTTCGCCTCACCTTG
>MWVB01000009.1:8168-51480 GCA_003054985.1 Leucosporidium scottii
GCCTTCTGATGATCTACAGCGGGTGGAGGAGGCTGAGGCGATGGATTCGGCGAGGGAGGAGAGACGAGGTCTGGTGAGGGAGGTGGGTGGTCGGAGGGAGGGAATACACCGCTTTCGAGCGCGTTCGTGAGAGGTGAGAGTACGCTGGAATCGAAGGTCCTCGCCTTGCCCGCCAGCACGTCGCGAATGTGGCACAGAGCGGTGAGGGCCATGATCGTCTCGCCCGAAGGGAGCGGGTGTTCCTCTGCTGGTCCGTCGCTCGGCGCTCCCTCTTTTGCAACAGCGTCCTTTGGTCGGGGTTTCCCGATGACAACTTCCTGCTGCAGAACGTCGACGCAAAGGTCGATGGCGTTGGACATGGCGAGGCTCGTTTGGCGCATCTTGCCAATTTCGGCGAGGTAGTCCTTGTTGGCGGGAGGCGGCGGCTTCGAGTCCCACGGCGGTCGGCCGGGGATCTCTGACATACTGTTACGGTTGGCCTGCGCCTGAGCTGCTTGCGCTTGAGCGACGCCTCGCTGCGAACGAAGGAAGGTCAGCCGAGTCCAACGAGCAGAAAAGAGATCAACTCACCTTGATCTCGTTGAAGGTACCGAACAGTGCCTTGTTGATGCCCAAAGCCTCTGCACGCCCATAGACCCCCTTGGCGAGATCGCCGACGAATCCTCCCTCGGCGAGAAATCCTCCCGCCTGCGTCGCTGGGCTCATGCTCGACGACTTGCGATGCCCAGCTCGACCCATCTGCGACGAGGGCCTCCTACGAGCGGTATCCTGCCCTCGAACGATGTCGCCGCCAGCGATAGCGCCGACTTGAACGTTCTGCGCTCGACAGCGCTCTCCAGCGTCGGCCGAGACGTTGTCGCGGAGGTAGATGGATTGCTGGAGGACGAGGGAGATGCGGTGGGTGCCGTCGGGGAGGGTGGGGTAGCGGAGGAGGAGTTGAAGGAATTCGGAGTAGTCGGCTTGGAGGAGGGCGTCGCGAATGCGGAGGAGCATCGCGATGCAGATGTGCTCCATCAGGCGCAGCGAGCTGTCCTCGGCGAAGAGGCCGTCCCACAGTGCGAGAGCGTCGTCGATGGGGAACTCGCGCGAGAAGAGGAGGCGGAGCCAGCGGATGCCGTAGAGCTGTGGCTCGACGCCGAGCTCCTCCATCTTGGCCCAGAGCTCGTGGTCGATGGTCTTGAGGAGGCTATCGTGGATGCGAATAGCCGTGCCGACGATGGGTTGAACGAGTACGCTGGAGGAGGAGTTGGAAGCTTGGCTGTGGAGGCCTTTCGAGTGGGAGAGGGTGAGGGAAGTGGTGGAGGCCGAGGGGGAGGACTTGTCGACGGCGAGAGGGACGGAAGGGGTAAAGTCGTAGAAGGTCTTGGCCGACTTCATCAAAGCCGAAAAGAGCTGCCATGTGTCGTGCTCGACGTGGTCCCGCGAGAGAACGAGGTGGGCGAGCGAGTCGGCCGAGTCGGGAGAGGAGGGGAGAGAGTCGAAGTCGACGGTCCAAAGTAGAGGGGCGAGCAGCTCGTGCATCCCTTGTCGGTAGCCGATCTCGGGCGTGAGCTTGCTCCAGATGAAGAGAAGGTCGACCATCTTGTCCTGAGTTGCTGGCTCCCGAAAGTAGTCGATCTCGGGGAAGCTGTGGGGCGGCGAAGAGACTCGGTGAGCGAAGGATCATAGAACGAGAGAGCCTGCGCTCATCCCAGGAGGGGAGAAAAACGCACGTTCTTTGCACATCCTGCCTGATGGTCCTTCGGAGCTCGAGGTCTTCGAACCAAGCCGACCAGGGATTGGCGCTGTCCAAGCCTAACGGATTATTGACTTGAACTCCTACAGGCTCTACTCCACCCTTTGGCCCGTCCGGTCGAGGGCTGCCACCAGACGAAGAGCCATCATTGACCCATCCGCCGTCTGGCGACCGAAGCAGGCGCGAGCGCAACTCCGAGTACTCGGAACGGCTGTGAGTGAGAATGAGGCCGTAGGTGGAGGTGGTGGACGATGTAGGAGCTGATGGCGAGGGCAAGAGCGAGAAGAAGTACTGCAGAAGAGCAGGTTTACTTAGCGAGCGCGGTTGCTGAGTCGTGAGGGCGCGCGCACTCACTCTCCAATGCAGCGATCTCAGCCCGCGAGAGGCTACAGCTCCCGAGATGGCCGCTTGCTTCAGGTGAGGGTACGAGAGGAGCGGGTCGGCGAAGAAGCTGGTCCACTGCTGGAGGATGATTGCTTGAGACGGACGCTCAAGCTGAGGGATGGGCGTCTCGTCTTCGGAGGACATGGTATCGACGTGGTGCAGTCTAGCAGAGCAATTGAAAGCTCCTCAGCTGAGCTTTGCCGGTGTAGCGAAAGCGAGACGCAAGAGCGAAGGGTCAGCTTGAGGTGGGGGGCGTGTGAGCTGTGAGCGCTGCTAGCCGAGAGGAGCTCACCCACAGGCTGTACTCGAGTGCACGAGGGCGAATCCGATCTCTCTGTAGCGCCGAGTTGAAGCTGAGGGAGACGAGCCGAGATGTAGTCAAAGGCAGACCCTGCAGACCCTCCTCCGCCCAGGTTGGCCTCTTGCACTTCATTCGGCTCTTTCTCGGCTCATCGTCTTCAGCTTTGTCTCAGGGGTAATTGCTCGACTACAGCATACGCTGAACTGGTAATTCTCGCCTGCCTGCGCCGAGCCTCAGCTCCCCCCAAAGGCGACAGTCCCGCCTCTCGCCTCGAGCAAGCAGCGCGTAAGTCTCGCTTCTCGTGTACCGCATTGGACAGCAGTTCTAGCCTCCACCAAACGCCCTTCCCGGCGTAGTAAGAGCTGCAACTGACGCGTTTGTTTGCGCTCTCTAGCAGCGCCGATGGCCTACAACGCCTATCCGGCGGATGCTGCCGGTACATGGCAGCCCTTACCCTCACAGTACCTCCCTACACCTCCTTCCACCCTCAACTTTGATCCCCTCTCGCCGCTCCTCTTCGCTTCCTCCGCGACTGGTACCGTCGCGTCCTACTTCTGCTCGCCGACCACAGGACTCTCGGGACGGTACACCAGCTATCGAGCACATTGGGGTGCAGTGGGAGAAGCCTCGGTCGACAACACCGGCGTGCTCAGCGTCGGCGGAGGAGGGATCAACGGGAGGCCTGGCAAGGGAGGCAGCGTCAAGATGGCGACGAGGCGAGGCATGGCCCTCTGGTCGGTAGAGTGAGTGTCAAAGGTCATTCTTAACAGAGGGCCTCTTCAGAGCTGATTTACTTTGCTCGCAGAACCGAGCCGCCAGCTCCCCTCACCACCTTCGCCTACACTCCCTCACGCTCCTCCGAGATTATCGCGACGGGGCCAGGCAGCGATCTCTTCATGGTCAACGTGAACCGAGGCTCAATTGTCAGGCGTGTACGTAGCCTCGCTCGTTCTCTCTGCGCCGGCTGTGCGTCCTGACGGCCTTCTCCTTTCCTCCCTCCTCGCCGCAACAGCAAGCGCCTCCAGTCCCTCTTCTGCACCTGCGACGGTCGACTCAGCTCGTCGCATCTACCGTTACCGGCTCGCTCGTACTTCTCGATGCCCGCACCTCCGAGCTCACGGTCGGAGAGAGTGTCCTCGCTCATACCGGAGGCATCAGTCAGGTCGAGGCAGAGGGCAACTACATCGTCACAATCGGCTACACCATGCGGTGAGTCCAGTCGAGCGCCTCTCGCCCCCCTTCGCCTGCTTACTAGGCCTCCCCGAGCAGGCAAGGGCTTCCCCTTCCCGATCCATATCTCAAGCTGCACGACACTCGCTTCCTGCGCCCACTCTCGCCCATCCCCTTCCCCACCCCACCAGCACTCGTTCGCTTCCATCCTCGCCTCTCGGGCAACGTCGTCGTCGCCAGCGCCGAGGGTCGGGTTCAGATGCTCGACCTGAAGGAGGTCGGCAAAGGGAGTGTCTTCCAGGTTCGTCGCTGTTCTTTCCGACGACTCAAGATAACTCACAACTCACCATCGCTACACAGGTGGAGACGCCATCATACCTCACCTCCATGGCCATCAGCCCCACCGGCGAAGGCCTCGCTTTCGGCGATGCTGATGGTTACGTCCACCTCTGGTCATCGCAGGAGGATGCCAAGTTCTGTCGCTTCGAGGGAGAGGTCGAGCTTCCGGACACTGTGGAGCCACCCGAGCGGATCAACTGGCGCGAGGACACGTTAGGTCCTCTCGCGCCCGAAGCGCCGTTCGCCGGCTAACTTCCTCCCTCTGCAGGCCTCTCAACTCGATCGGCATGCCCTACTACACTTCTCCTCTCTTCTCTCTCCTCCCTGCCTCCTTCGATTTCACCCCCTCACCAGCACATCACTCTCGCCCCGTTCTCGATCCAGCAATTCTCTCGACGGTCAAGACGGTCGACTTTGTCGGCTACGCGCCTTACCCTGCTTCCGCTCGTGCAGCAGGGCGAAGGAATCAAGTACCGGCGGGCAAGAATGGCAAGAGGACCGTCGGGCTCGATGCGCCCATGTTCCGAAGTGATAGGGAGCGCGCCGAGATGAAGAAGAAGCGGGATCGTGTGGTGTCGGTGAGTTGCTTGAGATCTGCAGCTCGAGTCGAAGAGCTTCACTGACCCATCGCTCGCTACAGATCGCCAAGCTTGAGCAGGAGGAAGAGGAAAAGGCCGACGCTCAAATGCCGAAGCACTACCGCAAGGTCGAGATCAAGTACAGTCGATTCGGTGTCGAAGACTTCGATTTCGGGCGAGCGATTTTGTCCTCCGAGCCCCTCAATCGCATACTGATCGTCGTTCGCTCCACAGCTTCTACAACAAGACCGACTACTCGGGTCTCGAGACTCACATCACCAACTCGTACACCAACTCGCTCCTCCAGGCTCTTCACTACACTGGACCCGTTCGCACTTTGGCCGAATCGCACACCCTTTCAGCTTGTCCCAAGGAGAACTGCCTTTTCTGCGAGGCGGGCTTCCTCTTCCGCATGCTCGGCGACGCCAAGGGCATGAACTGCCAAGCTAGCAACTTCTCGCGCGCTTTCAGCGCTAGTCCTCAAGGTGAGCTGCTCTCGTCTCGTCTCGCACCGACAAGCGCTGATCTTCACACCTCCAAGTCTCCGCACTTGGCCTCGTCGATCACGACGGCGAATCGTCGACCGTCGCCTACGCCTCTCTCATCCAAACCTTCAACCGCTACCTCCTCGAGCAGATGACCGCCGAGTCACATGTCGCTGGTCCCAACCCCTCGCTCATCAAGGGCGTTCCCGATTCGCTTTCTCGGTCACCTCTCGCTCAGCTCATTCGCATCGAGGCCAAGTCGGTCAGTGTGTGCCAGCAGTGCGGAGTCGCTACATCCAGGGATACGAGTATGAGTGTGATCGACATCGTCTACCCACGACGGGTGAGCTACGACCGTGCCTCCCCCTTGCTGGATCGCTACTAACTCCCCCTTCGGTTTCGCAGGCCATGTCGAACGAGCTCCCACCTGCCTCCGACTACCCCAGCATCCTCCGCAATTCGATCCACCGCGAGACGATCGCTCGCATGGTCTGCACCGCCTGCCGCCAAACCAACCACCTTCGTATCCGCCGCATCCTCGCCGAAACCCCCCTTCCTCCCGTGCTCGTCATCAACGCCGGCGTGCGCACTTCAGATGAGCTCGACATTTGGGTCGATGGTCGACAGGGAGCGGGCAAGAGGTTCATGCAGCCGAGATTCTCGGTCGGCAGGAATGGGGACAATGTGGTCGTCAAGGGCTTGGAGGGAGGAGAGACGACCGAGGGCGCTGTTACGTTCGAGTTGAGGGTGAGCGTCCCCCTTCATAGCTATCTAGAGTAGCGCTGACGGTCCTCTCCTCTCACAGGCTATGGTCGTGCAGATCCAGTCCGACGGCGATCCTCCTCATCTCGTCGCCCTCGCTCGAGGTTCGTAGCTCAACGACAGTCTACTCGCAACGCCGTTTGACTGACGCCCATCTTTTTCATCCCCAGTCTCAACGGAGGAGGCCACGTCTGGAGGATCATGGCACCTCTTCAACGACTTCCTCGTCAAGCCAATCTCCGAAGACGAGGCGCTGAGCTTCCCTGGAAGCTGGAAAGTGAGTTGCGAGAACTTCGCATCAGCTCCTCGAGTAGCTTACGTCTCCTCCACAGATTCCCGCTGTGCTATTCTACGAGCGTGTCGACGCTCGCGAGCTCCTCGACTTTTCACCGCTACCGCTCTCGGGCGACCCTTCGATCCTTTCGGAGGACATCACCGTGTCTCGGTAAGTGAGCATCGCTTCTACAGTGGATGTTGGCGCTGAACCTTTCGCTCTTACAGGAATCGTGATCCCGCCCTCGTCAAGCACCAGCCTCTTCGCGCCGACGAGCTGCCTCGCAAGGGCACTCTCATTTCTATCGACGCCGAGTTCGTCTCGCTTCAGCAGGTTCGTGCAATCCTCTCTCGTGCTATCTATGTAGCTCACCGCTCGCGAACCTTGCAGGAGGAGGCCGAGTTCCATTCCGATGGCACCAAGAAGGTCATTCGGCCGAGTCGTATGACTCTCGCTCGTGTGTCGGTTCTGCGAGGCGAGGGCCCCGAGACGGGCATCCCCTTCATCGACGATCATATTCATACGAGCGACACGGTCGTCGACTACCTCACCGAGTTCTCTGGCATCCGAGGTGAGCCTCTCTGGCTCTGCTCGCATGGTCGGCGCCGAGCTGACCCCGTCTTCCGCTCTCGCAGCTGGTGACCTCGACCCCTTCGCCTCGCGGCATACCCTCGTCCCTCTCAAGGTGGCCTACAAGAAGCTACGAACTCTCGTCGACCTCGGCTGCGTGTTCATCGGTCACGGCCTCAACAAGGACTTCCGCATTATCAGTCGGTCGCTTTTGCTCTTTTTGCCCCGAGGAAACGTTGCTGACTCGCCTTCAAACTCTCTCGCAGATATCTACATCCCTCCCTCGCAGATCATCGACACTGTCAACATCTACCACCTCCCTCACCGCCAGCGCAAGCTCTCACTCCGCTTCCTCGCCTGGGCCGTTCTCCACTCGGCCATCCAAGCCGACACTCACGACTCGATCGAGGATGCGCGTACCGCTCTGCAGCTCTACGAGGAGCACAACCGACTCGAAGCTGAGGGATCTTGGGAGGATGTATTGGAGGAGGTCTATCGCGAGGGGAAGCAGACGGTGCGTTTGGCCTGCTGGGCGATCTTCGGCCTGTTTGAACCGAGCGCTGACTTGGTTCATTTACCGGTGGCGACTCACAGAACTTCAAGGTGCCTTCGTTGTTACCGCCCCCGCCGCCAGCTCGCGAAGGCCCTTCGCCGGGCATTGGAGCGCTCGGTCCACTGCCAGCACAGAGGTCATTTGGAGGTGGAGGATCATTCCGTCAGCCTCGGTCGTATAACCCTTGATTGAGCGCAATAGCATGCGATTTCAAGGACGTTTCGTCGAAGAAGGGAGAGCGGCGCCTTTGCTAGCCGTTCGCGAGCCGAGAGGGACCAGGCCGCTTCCCCTGAGACCACTTGAGCTCCCCACACTGATCAACAGCAAGTGCTGAGAAACATCAGGAGACCTCTCCACTTTGTGTCGAACCTCGAGAGCAGCTCGTCTTCACTCAAGTCGAACTCACGTCGGCTTTCGCCTCTTGGCTCTCGCCGTTCTTGCCGCCCCGCCGTGTTTGTCGATTCTAGGTGAGCTTGGGCGTCTCGGGACTAAAAAGCGTGGACGCGCACTTTGCTAGGTGGAGTAAATGCTGGCCAGCAGCAGCAGGGGCCAGTAAAGCAGGCAGCGGGAAGCTGTCGGCGGGGACAAGCGACTGCCCACCTCGCTTCGGTCGAAAGACGTCGAGGGCTGACGGCTGTTTCGCTCTGGCGCCCACGCAGGATGAACGCACCACCTCCCCCTACAGCCCGACCAGCAGGGGCACCAGCACCAGCACCGGCACCAGCACCAGCTGCACCTGCCCCTCCTCTCGCTTCCTCCTCCGCCGCGGCGCCCCAACTTACAACAGATCTGGGATCGTCCAGTTCAAACGCTCCCGCGACCGCATCGGATGGATCTGCCCCTACTGCTGCTCAACAGAAAGCCCGTCGCGCTTTCAAGGGTGAGCTCACCTGTCCGAAGGTCGTGTTTGGCTAGGCTAGCCGCTGACCTTAGATCTCCTCCCTTCGTCCGGCAGCTTGCGCTCATTGTCGAGCGCGCAAGGCTAAAGTACGTTCACATTACTCTCAAACTCGCACCCTGTACTCGCACTGTCATCTTGCAGTGCAGGAAGCCTTTCGAGGGACCCCTCGTCGAGCGCTCTCGCTGATCCACCTGCTCATTCACAGTGCGATCTGGGCGACTTGGATTCTCCCAAAGAGCCGCCATGCGCTCGCTGTCGCCGTGAAGGTGTACGGTGCGAGTTCTTGCCGTCACGTCGTGGTGGACGAGTACCATTCGCGTGAGTCCTTCGCCGACCCGTTCGCAGAGGGCTTTGAAGGGAAGTTGGCCTAGAACTTCGGAAGCGGAGGCGTGCTCAGGCGGATCAGGATCTGTACTCACCTATTCGGTCTCACAGCAAGCAAAAGCGGAACGAGAACAAGGAGGAAAGCGAGGAGCCGACCGTCAAGGAGCCCACCCCCGAACCCGAGCGGGAGAGCACCTTCGTCACGTCGAGCGCCATGGGCCACATTGGCTCCCTCGCCAGTATCTCTGACAACCGCCCTCATGATTTCGCCGTCGCTGCACCCTTCCTCGCGAGCGAGATAGGGCGCGCCGCCCAACGCCTTCCTCCCACCATCCCCGTTCCTCCTCCCATCACCCAAGGCGACATCTTTCGCCACGGTCGACTCGCACCCAAAAGCGACGGTCGCTCGCCGAATCAAGGTGGCTCCGACACCTCTCCCGCCGATTCCTTCTCCGACGGGCGCGCTCCGAGCGATGCGAGCGGCCAGCGCAAGAAGCGCCGAAGGGAGTCTGGGCACCCCGCCGATCCCGAGACGCTGGCCGCTGCCTCGCTCAGAAATCCTGTGGATGCTCTCGACCTGCTGCTGGCTGCTGCCGACCCCAAGGGCGCGAGAAGGATGGACGGAACGGATACGGTGATGGAGGAGGGAGGCTCAAACGGCGGCAAGACGGTCAGCCCGCATGAGCTTCCGGCGAGTAGCGGTGTGGGAGGCGATATAGCGATTGGGCCGAGTCCGGGGCAGGCGAGTGCGGGAGGCAAGACGAATGGAGGAGAGGAGAGGAGGGAAGAGCCAGTCGCTCCTCCTCCGCCTGCCCCGAAGCTCGAGGATTTCCCGCTGGTTAAGAAGGGTGTCATGTCGACAAGGAAGCTTTGCGAGCTGGTCGACACCTTTTGTGAGTCTTTGACCCTTCTTTGCTCTCGTTCGACTCCGCTGAGCTCTCGTTTCCGCCCCCCTCCAGTCTCTCGCATGCATTTCATATTCCCAGGTGAGCTCTCCTTGTTTCTTGCGAGTCAAACATGGCTGTTACTCGTTGGCGCGACCGAAACGCCATCGCTGGCTCGACCGAATGAGAACTGGGCTTCGGTCGAGCTGAGTTCTTCGAGCGATGCTGACCTTCTCGCCCTCCTTCAGTCGTTCCCTGGACTCGCGTACCGCGCTCCGAAGCCGCTCTCGCCAAGTTTGCCGCCGAGGAGCTGCACCTCGTCACCGTCTTCTGCGTAATCGCTTCGCGACACGACAAGAATCCTCGAGTCCACGACAAGAGCTGGGCGTATCTGCAGACCCTCATCAACGAGATCATGCTCGGCAAGAGCGTATCTGTCGGTGCTGTCGAGTCGCTGCTGCTACTCTCAGGTGAGCTCTCGACGCCCTTCCACTTTCGAGGGCCGGAGAACTGACCTCGTGCGCGCGCAGAATGGCTTCCTCGTCAACCCGAGACGGCTGCAGGACAGATCAACGCTGAGGAGAACCGCATGTCGTGGATGCTAGTCGGCACAGTGCGTTCCACGAGCTCCGAGCATCCTTTCGCATGCTGAACCTCTCTTTTCCCCCTCCAGGCCGTTCGTCTCGGCTACATGATGGGTCTCGACAGCAAAACTCTCACACCAGCTCAACCTTTCAACCCCTACGCCGAGCACACGGAGAGCGAGGACATCCTCAATCGTGAACGAGTGGCTTGGACCTGTGAGCCCGACTTCGGCGCGCTCTTTCTTGCTCTCGCTGACCGACTCGTTTCACCCAGATTGCTACATGTTCGATCGGCAGATCTCGATTCGTACTGGGAAAGCTTTCTGGAGTCGAGGTGAGCTGTTCTGCTCCCCTCTAAAAGGAGCCCTTCTCGCGCCCGAAAAGGAGCGCTGCTGACCCTTCGCTCTCCTCACAGGTCCACAACTCTGCTTCACTGGCGGAAGCGGCGGTGTCTACCCTACGGCTACCACCAATTTCCCGTCGTTGAGATTTGTCGAAGACACTCAAGATGATTTCGCTTCGCTTCTTCAAGCGTATGTCGAGCTCACGCAGATCATGACTTCGTGTCACGACATACTGTATCCGTCTAGAGATCGGACTGTGTCGATGATCCGCCTCGGAGAATACTACAAGTTCTTGGACGAGTTTACGTGCGCTCGGCTCTCTTCCTCCTTCCTGACGACAGACTGACGCCTTTCCACTCCACAGTCGCTCCTTGGATAGCTTCAGGACCACTTGGGAGGGCAAGCGATGGGCCACTTACCCCTTGACTGAGTGAGTTGAACCGCTACCCTCTCGCCGAGCCCTCACTGACAGCTTGAACTTCGTCAGATGCATCTGGATCACCTTTCATTACCTCCGTCTCTACATTTACGGTAAGGCGTGATCTTTTCTCTCACTCTGAGCCCTCGCTGACCTTGTACACGCGCAGGCTTTGCCTTCCAGGCTCATGTCCACCGCGCGACCTCGGACGCCAACTCGGACGACGAGACGACCGGTCCATCCCTCTTCCCCGCCGGTCTCACCGCTTCCCCCGACGCCAAGTTCATCTTGGAGGCTATCGACGCTGCTGTGAGTGCTGGATCAACTCCATCGAGCTCGCCGAGCCGTCCGCCGAGCTCGCGAGCGAAGCGCCGGAGATTCCTCAAGCGGAGCTGACGACCTACTACACTACAGGCGGACCTCCTTCGCCTGGTGACCGATCGCCTTCACCCTGGGGGAGCTCTCCCCTTCCTCCCCTGGCGCTTCTTCATGATGTTTTCCTACGCCGGCGTTTTTCTCCTCAAGGCCGTCTACGTCGAGGCTGTGGCACCCCTCGATCGCACGGTCATCCTCAGAGTCCTCAAGCGCCTCATCTTCGTCCTCGCCTGCGCCTCGACCGACGAGCAACATCCAGGAGTCCGCTACGCTCGTCTACTGAACGGCCTCCTCCGGGCCTTTTCGCAAGGACAAGAGAGCGCCGCCCAAACGAGGGCGCCGTCGAGGAGGAACTCGCTGCCTGGAGGAGCTGAGGCTCCCGTCATCAATAGTCTCCCGACGACTGCGACTGCTCCCGCCGCCGCGCCCGCCGTCGACTTCGCTCTCCCTTGGGCTCTCGGCTCCGATGCCATCCACGCTACGCCCCTGCCTGGTCACCTTCCTGCCGACCTCTACCCCGCTTCAACGTTTGGCGCACCCTTTCCATCAACCTTCCCTCCTCTCGCCGCCAACCTCACGGCTCCTCAAGCCATCGGGACGACTCCCTTCCCCATGCTGGTCAGCCGCCGATGTCTTCCTCCCGTCGTTTCGGTGCTGCAGCTGACCTATCTAACTTCACTACAGCCCTTCTCAGAGAGTCAACCCTTCCATCAACTCGCCAGCTCGATGCAGGAGCCTACCGCCGCCGACGATCAGCTGCTCAACTGGGATCTCGAGGGCAATCTCGGCCTACCCGCCGACGGTTCGCTTCTCCCCAACGTCGCTGCCAATTCGGACGTCTTCAACAACTTTTTACTCGAGGACTCAGCTCTCGACTTCTGGACCTCATTTTCGGCACCGCAGGATTGGAGCGCCAATAATGGAGCGGCGACCGGTTAAACGAAGAAAAGGACGGTTTTGTGTGATTCAAGACTGGTCGCCAGCGAACAGAAACTTCCAGCGAGCCTTGGGCCGAGCCGAGCTCCGGCGCAGCGCTTCTACAATTCTCAATGTATCGGAGAAGGAGACAGTTTCTCTTCTCCAGCACAACGCTCGAAGACAATTTATATCTGTAGCGAAATGTCTTTCAACTCTCTGCTCGCCTTGCATGCGAGCGTCAAGCCTGAAGAGAGAAGGCCGTCGTCTCGTCGCCTTTCTTCCTCCTCCGCCCACATGCCTCCTCCCGCTTACTTTGCTCAGTAAGCTCGATGGCCGCTCGAGAGTTTGACTTGCCGCTCACCAGCCTCTTCTACAGCCCTTCTCCTCTGCACCCTTCTGCGACTCACGCCGACCCCGATCCCGCCTTCATGAGCTTCCATCCCCTCTCGGCTATCGCGCACGCCTTGAGCCTCAGCGACGAGGAAGGAGGAGGTACTCCCATTCACAGGCCTTCTGTTGACGTGTGAGTGCGGCTGACATTTCCCCCTCGTCGCATCTTCTCGACGCCGAGAGCCGTGAAAGGAGGGCTCGGCGTGCGCTTCTGTAGGCTCATATCTATTCAAGCTGACTGCCCACTGTTCTTGAGACAGTCTCGAAACCGAGGAGAAGCAGTTCATCTTCATGGACCTTCCGGGAATGCACAAGGGCGACGTTGAGATCATCCTCGCCGAGTGAGCTTGTTCTCCCTCTGTTCACCCTCCTCGAGCCGTCCGTCGCTCGCAGCAAGCTGACCTCATCTTCCAATCTCTATTCCTTACAGCAACGTACTCACCATCACCGGTCGTCTCCACCACCCCGAGCCCTACAAGACTCCCTCGGTCTCGCTCCACTGGCGCGAGAGGCGCTATGGCATCTTTGAGCGCAGCGTGCTCGTCGCGCATGGCTTGCTGCAGGACGACGTCAAGGCCAAGATGGAGCAGGGAGTGTTGGAGATTGAGTTGCCGAGGAAGGGGAGGGACGAGAGGAAGAGGCCCAAGATTCAGATTGCTTGAGGCGAGCGCCGAGGGGAAGGTGCGCTGAGAAGGCGACGAAGGCGATAGCTTGAAGAAGTCGAGAGGGCTGGAAATGATATGCCAATACTCGATACAATCAGAGCCCGTGTCTCGAGAGGGCTGCATGGCGTGCGAAGGGAGGCTCGGCGAGCAAGCTCATCGCCGAACATGCGGCGCTCTCCTCGTGGCCATCTCACTTCGCGAGGCTCACTTCAGCGAGAAATGTGGGTCGAATGGACTATGATACACCGTGACCGAAGTCTGGAACTGCACTGCTGTCGGGGTCTACTCTTCTCCCACTCTAAAGCGAGTTCTCGTAAGCGACTGCGATGGAGAAGGGGGTCAGCAAAACTCGAGCAGCGAGATGAGCCAGAGCAACCTACTGGCACGCTTGAGGTCCTTGTCGATCATCGACTTGATCGCATCGTCGGCAGGGGGAAGGGGCTTCCTGGGGTTGCCGCCGAGTCCCTGCTGGATGTAGACGTCGAGGGCGTACTTGGTGCCGCCGATTCCAGCCTGAGGAAAGAACGGAGAGTCAGAAACAGGTCAAGAAGGATGCTTGAAGGGATGCAAGCTCACCTTGACGATGATCCAGTCAGCCTCCGAGACGATGTCCTGAATCTTCTGCGCCTCCTTGAGGAGAGCTGGGTTGCCCGACTCGAGTGCGGCAATCGCGGTGTTGTAGAGCTTGGCGATGGTCTTGGGGATGACGTTTCCTGCAAGGGTGAAAAGAAAGGATGAGCTCGGTCGAGGCAACGCCGAGCATTCGAGGCGCGACTCACCGGTGCCGGTGATTGATCCGGTGTGCTTGCAAACGAGAGCGGGAAGGAGGTAGTCCGAGAAGCCAGGGAGGACCTGGAAGGGACCGTGGCGAGCGAGATAGGCTTCAGACTGAGTGTGGGCGGCCAACCGAGCTCCCTTGCCGATACCGGCGCAGGTGAGCTTGGCGCCGAAGCAGTTGGGAAGCTCGGAGAGCTCGATGAGGAAATTGCTGTCGAGGTCGATGCCCGAAGCGGCCCCCGGGAAGTTGTAGATCATGACGGGGATGGGCGAGTTCTCAATGACCTCGACGAAGAAGTCCTTGAGAGCGGCCTTGTTCTTGCCCATCGCAAAGGCAAAGTAGCCTGGGGCGATGACGATGCAGTAGTCTGCTCCAGCCTCCTTGGCCTGCTTGGTGAGCTTGATGGTCTGGTGAGCTGATCCAGTTCCGGTGCCGACGAGGAGCGGGGTCTGCTGGAAGCCGTTCGAGTCGAGGGTCTTGCGGGCCGACGAGATCAAAGTAGCACGCTCCTCATCGGAAAGGTGAGATGCTGCAGTGCGATCAACCGAGTCAGCCATCGTGCTTCGCAGCAAAGCGAAGCCGACCTAAAGACGCTCCGGGCAGCTCACCCTCGCCATTGGTGCCCAAGAGGACGAGTCCCATGCCAGCCTGAGCAAGACGGAGGACTTGAGTGTTCCATGCAGGCAAGTCGAGGTCCTCGGAGCCGGCGAGGAAGGGGGTGACCAGAGGGCAGTAGCTGTTGCAACGACGACGACGAGAGTCAGTTCAAGCGGAGCGCGGGGGGGAAACAGCGCGGGGATGCTCTATCGACCTACACGCCGTTGTTGAAGGGGCGAGAGATGGCGGTAGGCATGATGTGAGTGTGCGAAAGCGAGAAGTGAGACGTAGGAAGCCAAGAGACTCGAGACGATTCGCTTTCGAACGGTTGACGGGGGCGTTGGCGGGAGCTCGACCGCTAACCGTCGTGGGGTCCTAAGCCGGCCCTTTCGATTTTCGGCTTCGCCGCTGCTGCTGAGCGCTGGTCTGCAAGAGGCTACAGAACGCCCGACTCGCTGAACGTCGATGCAATGCACCGAAACAGCCCCGAGTTCAATCAAAGGAGGGCCCTCGGCGCTGGCGGCAGTTTCTGCCGGTCAAGAAGCTATGCAGGACTCTACGGTCGTCCGGTCCATCTTCAACCAGCTGAATGAGCTCCACGGCGACTCCTTTCAGCTGGCCGCCGAAGCAAGTCCGGCTCCTCGCCTTGCAGAGCAGCGCCGAGCACCGGGCGAGCAAACTGCTTCGAAGAGCAATCGCATTACCTGCCAGCCTCATCTGCCCTAGTCCTCTTTGCTGCACTATCCTCGACATCTCCATCCGCTCGTTCCCGCACTACAGCACCCTCCTCAACCTCCATGCTCTCGCCAATCGCTCGGCCGGCCGCCACTTGTCCGTGCACAATTTGCTCGACCACCTCGCGTAACCGGTCGTCCACCTCAGTTCCCGGAATCTCTCCCCGCTCTGCAGCCTCCATGATGACCCTCACGCGATCCAGCAGCTCGTCCGTCGGCGCATCGAGGTCGGGTGCTGGTCCAGCCTCGGAGGGGCCGTTGGGGTCGAACGAAGGGGCGGATTCGCCAGTGAGGGAGCGAAGGTAGAGGGAGACATGAGGATAATCCTCGGCGAGCGATTCGGCGGCCTGCAGATGCTTGAAAGTCAACTCTAAAGAGTCCTGCGAAAGGCGAGAAGTAGCGAATGGCGTACCGAAACTCCCTCGAGGTTGCGCAGCGTAGCATCTCCTCCAAGCTCAACGACTACACGAGCCATGTCCGCCGACTCTACGACGAACAGAGGCGATTCTCCGTCGCCGTCGAGAGTGTTGATGTCGCCACCTTTTGCGACGAGGTAACGGAGGATGTCGACATGACCCCACGAAGCAGCAGCATGCAGAGGAGTGTACGTGTTCTCGTCCTGCACCGAGGGCGAGAGTCCTGTAGGCGAAGCGGGTCGTCAGCAGTAGCTCGAAAGAAGCGAGGAAACTGTAGAGCTGAGCGAGCGCACCTCCTTCGACGAGTTCCTGCACACGAGCAAAGTTCCCCTCGGAGGCAGCGGTCCAAATATTTGCCATTGTTGCTGATGAGGTTGTAGAAATAGAAAGTGAGACGTCGGAGCCAGAACGACGAAACGCGAAGCTCGCTGGTCGCGGCTCTTGCTTCGTCTGCCACCTGCTTGAAAGTCTCGAGTTGCCCAATCTGTCAGCTTGGTCGACGAGGAGTAATCCCCAACAGGTGAGCAGTCCCTCCCAGCCTGTAAGACTTCAACACAGCTGATTGCGCCTGCTCGCTCTTCCCCACCGTGGCAGCTCTCAGTTGATACCGCCATGGCTTCCACTGCCGCCGCCTCGACCTTCGCTTCCAACAATGTTCAAGCCGACTACGAGGAGTTTGGGCACGAGCACGACGCTTTCGACCCGCTCCTCGGTCGCGATCTCTCGACGCTGCAGCACGAACCAGTCTTTCCTCTGATCCAGCGCGTTCGCTCAGAGGTCGTAGAGGTCATTGATACCACCCTTTCCTACGATCAGCTCCGTCAAAACCCTACGCTCAACTTCAGCATCGTCCGGCCCCTCTCATTGAAGCTCTCGCGAGGGGAACGTCCGCCCTCGGCTCTCATCTACGCCCTCCTCGTCTGTCGAGTTCACTTCATCGACATCGCCTCTGACGACCTCGCCTTCGCGTACGTTGCGAACCTCCTGCATCTTCCTCAAGCTGACCTTGTCGCCTCGTTGCAGCGGCGTGAACACCACCAGGGCCGACCTCTGCGAGCTCCTGGCCATCAAGCTGCTGTCGGCGTACGGCTCGGCTCCTCAAAGCCTCGAGCTTCTCCATGTCCTCACCCTTTGCCTCAACCCCTTCGCCGGCGCCACCACCGAGTCGTTTACCGAGGACGAGGGAGTGGATGAGCCCGAGCTCGCTCGGCTGCTCGATTGGGGGCAGCAGGAGAGCTCGAACGCCCTCGAGTTGGGAGTCTTCAGCAAGGCCAAGCGATTCGTCCGGAGCCCTCTCGTGCAGCAGGTCATCAAGGCCATCTACACCGGCGAGGTCATGTACAGCCCTCACTCGACGCACTCGTTCATCAAGGATGACTACAAGGCGAAGCCAACGGTCGAGGTCTACGAGTGGAAGAGGCAACCCTTCCTCGACCACAACCGTCTCCGAGTGCCTCAGATTCGCAACAGGCTGTGAGTCCTCAGCTAGTCAATCTCCTTTCGTGATGCTCGGCTGACTTTCTCTCTTCCGTCAGCGAGTTCTTCACCTTCTCCAGCATCCTCGTCCTCTTCTTGGCGACCGAGCTCAGTGAGTTTGGGCTTTCCGTTCTCTCTTCATTATACGGCCGACGCTCTCCTTCTGCAGCACACGATCCAGCGCACGTCACCATCGTCGAGGCCCTCTTCATCCTCTTCTCCATCGGCTTCTCGCTCGACGAGTTCGCCTCGATCCAAGAGAACGGATTCTCAACCTACTCGCAAGGCGCATACAACATCCTCGACTGTCTCTTCTGCATCAACTTCTTCGCCTACCTCGGAATTCGCATCGCTGGCCTCCTCTCGGGCGACCTTGCTCAGTCCGAGCTCGCCTTTGACGCCCTCGCGCTCGCTGGATGCATCCTCTTCCCTCGCTTGACTATCTCGCTGATACGAGGGAACGTCATCCTGCTTGCTCTCTCGGTGAGTGATGACTGGGGTCGAAAAGAGAGGGCTTCGCTGATTCCGGTTTTCCTTCTCCCTTCCGATTCGTGCAGGCCATGATCAAGGAGTTTATGCAAGCAGCTCTCCACCAGCGCATCGACGTATTCTCCGCACAATGAACTGATGCTCTCTCCCTCCAGCCTCTTCATGGGCTTGGCCTGTCTCGTCGGCGCCGGCTTCCTCTGCACTCTTTTCATTCTCGGACGAGGGACTTGGGATTTGGGGCGCATCAGCTGGCTCATGCTCAAGATTTGGTTAGGGTGAGTTCATTGGTCGCGACCACCGCCTTCCTGTAGCTCACCGTTCTCTCTGCCCAGCAACTCCTTCCTCGGCTTCGAAGCGGCTCAGCAGTTCCACCCATTCTTCGGCCCCGCGCTCATCGTGGCCTTCGCCATTCTCACTCAGACGCTTCGTGAGTCAATGTCTGCCTCTACCGTGATGCGATGGACCTCCTTCGTCCTCGTCCTTTGCCTCGAGCGCGGTGGCTGGGCTCCAACCTCGCCGAGCTGACCTTTTCGCATTGCTACAGTCCTCACCATCCTCATCTCGCTCCTCTCCAACACCTTTGCTGCCATTCAAGGGCAAGCCGAGACCGAAATTCTGCACCAAAACGCTCTCCGTGAGGTCCACTCGCTTCGTTCGCCTCAGCGAATGCGACTAAGTTTCCTTTCATTCGCTTACAGGGACCATTGAACGCGTAAAGTCGGATGCTCTCACCAGCTACATGCCCCCACTCAATCTCATCGCCCTCGCCGTCCTCCTTCCCCTTCGCTGGCTGGCCACGCCGAGGTGAGTTTGGCGCCGACTTCCGCCAATCCCCAGCAACGACTAATCTTCTCCCCCACACTTTAGATGGGTGCACAAAGTACATGTAGCGCTCACCAAGATCCTCAACTTTCCTGTTCTCCTGTTTGTTGTTCTTCGCTTGTACCCAAACTCCCCAGCTGACCCTCATCTCGGCTCCCCAGCTTCCTCGCCGTCGAGACTCGAGTCCGCCACAAGCGAGGCTATCTCTTCAACGCCGCCATCAAGACTCGACGCGCACTCAGCTCTCTCCCTCGCGGCATCCCCTTCGAGGGGACAGTCGACTCCATCTCCGAGGTCTTCGAGCGGCAGGTCACCGAGCGTGCGCTCGCGGTCGCTTCGATCGACAACCCTACGGCCGAGGAGACTGAGGCAGAGCGGGTAACTGCGGCGGAGGCGGCGGCGAGTACGAGGTCGCCTGTAACCCGCGTTCGGGGTTTGGGCCTCGTCCGAAGCGCCAGCTACGGGCCAGGGAAACCCGTCAGTCAGCAGTCAAGGATGGGCAGTCTCGCCAGCCCGTTGGCGAAGATGTTCAACGTCGATGGTGGACCTCCTTCAACGAAGGGGGGAAGGGGCAAGGCCGACAAGGAGAAGGAGCAGGATGGTGAAGCGGCGACGAAGGGAGTGGAGGCGAGGCTGGAGGCAATTGAGGCGGCGGTGAGTGCTCTTGATGGCCATGATGCGCTCCAAGAAGCGTCATGCTCATTCTTTCACCTTCCACAGCTCGCCATCCTTGTCGGAGAGGTCGTCAAGACGAACGAGGGCGCTGCCGACGAGAAGAAACCGCCGCTCACGTCGCTTACCGGGGAGCAGTCATACATTGGTGACGAGCAATAGATACCATTCGCCAACTGATTACGTCGCATGACTTTTTGCGCTCGAGATTATTCCCAAGTTATTTCGCGAAGCTCGGTCGGCCGCGAAAGATAGGTACTGCTGTTCACCCTCGCTACAAAATGATCTGCGCGCTTTACCTGCCCATCCATCCTCCATCGACAATGATGGCCTCACCCGAGACGTAGTCTGATGCGCCACTTGCGAGGTAGACGATGGCTCCCTCGAAGTCCTTCGGCGATCCCCAGCGACCGGCTGGAATCCTCTCCATGATCTGGCGCGAACGGGTAGGGTTGGCGATGAGAGCCTCGTTCCTGTGAGTAAAGAGAGAGAGAGTTAAAACTGTAGCGAAGCGAGCTGAGATGCCGAAACGACTCGACGAACATCTGCGAGGGGGCGGAATCAGAATTAGCGCCGAGTTCGAAGAGAGCGAGAATATGAAGGGTACGCACATCAGTAGCAATGTATCCAGGGGAGATAGCATTGACGTTGATGCCCTTGGAAGCCCACTCGTTTGACAGAGCCTTGGTCTGCGAAGGGGAAGGGTCAGCGGTGAGATCAGATAGCTCGGTCGAGAAACGACCGACCAGACCGAGAACACCGTGCTTGGCAGCAGCATAAGCAGGTACTGTCAGTCCGCCTGTCAAAATGTGCTAACTGTTAAGTAATACTCGGCAGACGAGCTCGGCGATCGCTCGGCCAACTCACCCTGGTAGGACACGAGCGAGGCAATGTTGATGATCTTTCCACGGCCTCGGGGGTTCTCCTCGGTAGGCTTCTCCTCTCCAGTGACTCCACCGCGCGAAGCGAGCATGTGTCGGCCGACATCGCGAGCGAGGATCCAGACGGTGTTGAGGTTAACTTGGAGGACGTCGTCCCAGTCCTGGTCGGGGAAGTTCTCGGCGGGGGTCCTGCAGCAGAGCAAGTCAGCGACTAGTCGGCACAGAAGGTCAAGATCCCGCCCACCTGCGCTGGATGCCTCCACAGTTGACGAGGATGTCGATGGTGAAGCCGAGGCCGCCCTCCGCCTTGGAGCTGGTGATTTGCTTGGTCAAGCCCTTGATCTCCTTGTCGTTGGCCAAGTCAGCAACGACAATCTCGACATTGCGACCGAGCTCTTTGATGAGGTTGTAAGTCTCGAGGTTCTCCTTGCTCCGCTGTCAACACGAACGGCGCCCGGTCAGCGACTGCAGGGGAGTAAAAATCTCGAGACTACCTACCTGAACAAGGAGAACGTCAGCTCCAGCCTTGGCGAGGGCGAGCGCCATCGTCTGGCCGCTGTGAGAGGGAGCTGGGTCAGTCGGAGCGGGCGTGGGGGAAACGGCGAGCTGCTGCCTCACATTCCCCTCGTTGCGCCAGTGCAGAGGGCGGTCTTGCCAGAGAGGCCGAAGAGGGATTCAATGTAGGACATGCTGATTCAAGTGAGTACGAGCCGGCGTTCGAGTGAGAGGCAGGAGGGAGAGAAGCAGCTCGGCTGGACGAACGATCGCTGGCCGCCGCGGGCGAGAGTGGACGACCTTTTTAGTGAGCTGCAGATTGACTCGAGAGAATACTGTGAGCATTTCTGAGTCTTTGAAAGGATTGGAACCCTCCGAATTGGTGTACGTGACCACCTCGGCGATGTCTGCTTGCTCGGTCCACACTCGCTGCAGCTGGCTACAGGGTAGGAGAAGAGCTCGGTCGTGAACAGGTAAGGTGATGACAGCTTTCGTACCCCAATACTCGACTCTTACTCTCTGATGGCTTCGAGGGGACCCTACAGACGGGTCCATGGGGGGACCGAGCGAGGGCTCCTTTAGGAGTTTCATTTCTCGCTTGCCGTCGCCATTCTCGCCCAAAGGCGGCAAGTCTTCAAGTTCAGGTGACAGCATGCCGGCCGTTCCCCCTTGGCTCTCTGGACGGCTGAACGGCAAGCAGCGGCGCCTGCTCCGCTGCTGCATCGAGCCTTCCCCAGCCGCATGCCACCCCCCACAGCCTTGCTCGCCTCTCTTGCTCCTTCACATCACCTCCTCGACCACCGACACTTATCTCTACTATGGCATCCGCAATGACTCAAGTTGGCAGCACTCGCGTGTACGAGAAAGGCCTCGCCGGCGCTCCTGGCTCCGTCGACTTGATCAAAAGCATTGAGACCTTCAACGTCCGCCCCCGCTGGCTCTTTGTTCGCGTTGAGACCGAGAAGGGCATTGTTGGATGGGGAGGTAAGTCATTGAAGCATGCCCCGAGCCTTCCAGAGCAGAGCTGACCGGCCGCTGCTCCGGCGCTCCCCCCCGCACCACAGAGGCTACATTGGAGGGTCACTCAGAGGCCGTTATTGGTGCTTACGCCGACTTCCGTGAACGCTTCATTGGATGGAATTCTGCTGACATCGAAGATATCTGTAAGCAACCCCCTGCCGAGCTGCAGCGACCTTTAGCTGACGCTTCGCAGACCAAACTGCCTACCGTCACCGCTTCTACCGTGGTGGTGAGGTTCTCATGAGTGCTCTCTCGGGGTGAGTATCTCTCCCTTCCCGTGTCGTCCTTCACGGTAGCTAACTCGCTGTTCTACAGCCTCGATATCGCTCTTTGGGACATCAAGGGAAAGACCCTCGGCGTTCCCATCTGGGAGGTCCTTGGCGGCAAGGTGTAAGTCCGGACCATGCTTCGAGATGAGCTCAATCTGATCCATCTCTTTCACAGTCGCGAGCGTGCCCAGGTGTACGGCTGGATCGGAGGCGACCGACCCTCGGACGTCCTCGAGCAGGCCAAGGCTCGCAAGGAGCAGGGCTTCACCGCCGTCAAGATGAACGCTGTTGAGTCGGTGAGTCTACAGCCTACTTCCTTCACCTCGCTTTCAAGGCTGACCTTTCCCGTTGACAGCTCGGCTGGCTCGACTCTCCTCACGCTCTCGATGCCACCGTCAAGCGCCTAGAAGAGGTCAAGTCGATCGGAATTGATGTCGGACTGTGAGTTAATAACTGTTACTATAGCGTGAGATCCTCACTGACATCTCTAACTTGCTCGCCAGCGACTTCCACGGCCGTGTTCACAAGACCCTCGCCAAGCAGCTCGCTCGCAAGCTTGAGCCTCACCAACCTCTCTTCATCGAGGAGCCTCTTCTCCCCGGACACGTCGAGGAGATGAAGAAGCTCTACGCTCAGACTACCATCCCCATTGCTGTACGTAGCACCTTTCACGTCCCCCTTTCTCCGCCGAGCTGACCTTTTCGCTTCTCAGCTTGGAGAGCGCCTCTTCACCCGTCAAGACGTCCGCCCGTACTTCGAAGCCGGATGCATCGACATCATCCAGCCCGACATCTCGCACGCTGGAGGAATCTCGGAGACTCGCCGCATCGCCAACATGGCCGAGTAAGTCTCCTCATGCGCTTCAAATGAGGCACTCGCGCAGTCTCATAGCTTTGATTACTAACCTTCTTCTTTCCTCAGGACCTACGACATCGGATTCGCTCCCCATTGCCCTCTCGGACCCATTGCCTTCGCAGCTTCGCTCCAGATCGCTTTCTCTACTCCCAACTTCCTCATCTGCGAGATGTCGTGGAAGGTGAGCAGTCCTTCTCATTCATCTTCTCTGTCTACGCTCCGCGGCTTTGAAACAGAAGCCTTCAGAGCCGTTTGAGCATCTCCGAGCGCGTCGAGCGCGTCGTGAATGCCCTGCTGACCTGTCCTTCGGCTCCTCTTCGAGCAGATGCACTACAACAAGGGCGACTATGATCTGTTCACCTACATGAAGAACCCCGAGGTCTTCCAGGTTCGCGACGGCATGATCGACTTGCTCACTGGTCCGGGACTCGGCGTCGAATTGAACGAGGATCTCATCCGCAAGCAGGCAGAGGAGAGCAAGGACTTCCACTGGCGCAATCCCACATGGAGGGGTCCTGACGGTGGCATCAGGGAGTGGTAATGGGGAAGATCAGGGAGTGGTAGGAAGGGAGAAGATGAGGCGCGAGAGGTTGAGCAGGTTCGGCGCGCCGATTCTTGTATTTTTGAGTCTGAAACGCATTGAAGCACATCCGTGTACATACACAGACTTGTGGAAGAATTCTCCGCCAAGCTACAGACTCAGCGCGTCGTTCAAGCCGGACAAGGGCGGCACCGAAGTCTCGTCGACGAACGCCGAGCTCCTTGACGTCCTCCTCCTTCGTCCACCTCTCCCCTTACCACCGCCCGGGCTACTTCAGTGAGATCTACGCCAGTTGAAGTCTTGAGTCGCCTCTGCCCGCTTTGGAAGGCTCAAGCTCAGCCCCCGAGTTCACGTCGAGCCAGCTGACTCGCTAGACCGTTGGCAAAGGAGGGACGAACTGGCTCTCGCAGCCCTCTGCCCACACCCTTGCTCTCTGACTCTCTGATCGCCTGTCACGCAGCTCGAGGATAAGGCAATGCGACTTTACAGAGGGTACGAAGAGGGGGGAAAGGGGTTTAAGCGAAAGGTCTAGTGCGGTAAAAGGGTCGTTAGAGGTATCTGTACGAGTAGAGGGTCAGCGAAGCTTCTTCAACGAGCGGCCAAGCCCCCAACTCACGATCAAGATGAGCGAAGAGTGTAGCGAGTGCTCGAAGGAGGTAGGCCGAGGGAGCCCTTCGAGGAGAGGCGAGCAGGCGCGGCCGTCGTAGAGGTGGAGCTCGAAGAAGCGCGAGTGCGTTGGACAGGTGCGGTGGAAGCGGTGGCGGTAGAGGCGACCTTCTTGCGAGGCGTCGAGATTTGAGGGGAGGCATTGTTAGAGCCGCTGCTGCCCTGCGATGGCGCGAGGGAGCTGCGACTGGTACGAGGGGGAATGGGAGGACTGAGAGCGCGAGCTCGGGCAGCGACGATCCAGGGGTCTGCGATCGACAGCGGTCAGCGATCAAATCGGGAGGCGAGAAGCGACCGAGCGAGACTCACGGCGCATGGCAGGGTCGGGCTTGAGGCGGCGGTCGGGGTCCCAAGTCAAGCACTTGGCGATGAAGTCGATGAACAGCTCGTCGTCCGACTTGAGGACCTGTGCGAGCGTCTTGGTGCCCGGTCGGCGACGACGGCCCTTGGAGTTGACGACGGGACGAGGAGCTCCAGTCGAGTCTGTTTCAGGGAGCGACAAGAGTCAGCGTTTGAGCTCGAGTTGATGATCGAGAAGGTCGCTCACCAAAGAAGAGTCGCTTGCGCGAGCTGCGATCCACGAGGTACTTCTCGGGCAGGCCCATCACCTCCATGATGCAGGCGAGCTGCTCCTGCTCATTCTCGCCGGGGAAGATGGGATAGCCTGTGTACATCTCTGCGATGATGCAGCCCAAGCTCCACATCTGTCGAAGGTGAGGACGGTCAGCGCGAGGCGAGAGGGAGAGGCGAGGGAGGAGAGAAAGGGGCGTACGTCGATGGCCATGTGGTAGTTCATGCCCAAGATGACCTCGGGACTGCGGTAGAAACGCGACTGGATGTAGGTGTAGACTGCGGGAAAGCGAAGGGTCAGCTCGACGCCGCCGAGAAGCGAACCGAGTCTCTCTCACCCTTCTCGTGCTCGAAACAGCTCGAACCAAAGTCGATGACCTTGATGGCGCTCTTTGCCGGGTGTTTGAGGAGGATGTTCTGCAAGTTTGAGCAAAGTGAAGAGTGAGCAAGAGCCGCTCGCGAGCGAGAGTGAGCGCAATTCACCTCGGGCTTGAGATCGCAGTGGACGACTCGGTGGTGGCGCAAGAGCGAGAGAGAGCCGAGAATCTGCGTCGTGAAGCGACGGATGAGGGTGGTCGAGAAGCCGGCGAAGCTGTTGGCCTTGACGAGCTCGTAGAGGTTGATGCTGAGCAGTTCGGTGACGATGCAGAGATGGCCGCGGAAGGTGAACGAGTCGACCATGCGGATCACAAAGTGCTTCTCGTCCGGGTCCTTGTGATGAGACGTTTCAGCAAAGAGCACGAAGGAAGACAGCTCTCCAACCTGACTCACCCATTGGACGAGATTGTCGAGCACCTTGATCTCGACGAGCGCCTGGTGATGGAACCGCTTCTTGTTGCGAATGATCTTGATGGCGACCATGTCGCCCGTCTTGTGATCGCGGCACTGGAGCACTTGTCCGAACGAACCCTTGCCGAGGACGTCGATGACCTCGTAGCGGTACATGATGTGGTCATGAGGGACGAGGAGGTAGTCGCCACGGTCGTCGTCAAAGCCGTGGTTGTTTGTCGAGTTCTCCTTGGTGTTCTCCTTCTTGTCGCAGTTAGGGCCGACAAAGTAGACCTTCTCGTACTCCTTGATCTCCTCCTTCTCGTACGGCGAGAGATAGCGAGAGTAGAGCGACAGAGCATCTGCGAGGGAGAGGAGTGGATTAGCCAACAGCGGAGAGAGAGAGAGCAGTCATGGTGAGAACTCACCTCGCGCGTCGAGAGGAGGGAGAGGCTCGGTCGGATCAGGGAACTCGAACATCTTGCGAATCGCCTCGGGCGAGATGCCGGCGGCCGTCTTCTTGGCCTGCTGTCGACGAACGTAGGCCAACATTTCCTCATCACCGCGAAGCTCCTCCTCGGCGATGCTGGGCGCCGAGCTAGCCACCGACGAACGACCCGAGTCGGTGGGAGCGGGGCTGAGGGAAGGGGTGGTGGAAGATTTGGACATGCGCGAAGGGATGGCCATCTTGCTTGCCATATTGATCGTCCTGGAAGTCCTCGAAGACGAGAGCGAGTCGGCGGTGGAGGCTACCGAGCTGCGACGAGTGCTGGACGACAGCTCGGACGACTTGGGCAGTACTCGGCGACTCGCGGAGGCCGCGAGAGTGGAGCCCGACGAGCTGGAAGAGTCGGAGGCGATCTGCGCGGGAGTAGACTTGAGGGTGTGCAGCGAGGTAGTGCGCGCTTGAGCGCGCACCGGCGTCGCCGAAGTCTTGCCTCCTTCCTCGCCGATCACTGACTGTCGACGGTGAGTCCTGGGCACGGCTGTGCTCGTCCTCGACGACGTCGACGAGTCGAGAGGATCCTTGGAGGTACGCGACGAGGCGAGCGAGCCGCCAAGCGCAGTGCTCCTGCTCCGTGGAATCTGCGACGGCTCCGAGTCCAGGCGCCGGCGAGTCGAAGCCACCTTCTCACTGGCGGGGGCGAAGCCAAACTCGGAGGTGGTCGATTCGTTCTCCGAGTGGAAGAGGAGGTTGGAGGTAGAGGTCGACGAGGCGAGAGGGACGGTCGCATCGGGAGTCGCCGAGTTGTAGGTGCTGAGGCGACGAGTGGCGGATTTGCCGGCGGGTGCGGAGGTTGGAATGGAGGGAGATGCCTCGCGACTGGCCTCTCCTCGGATCGTAAGTCGAGGGCTGGTGACAGCTGACGATCGCTGTTGGTAGAGACGAGGGATCTTGGTGGGAGTGTGCGATTTGGGAGGAGGGGTCGCGGTGGGTGAATCGTCGTTGAGAGGGCGAGGTTCTTCGAGGGGAATGAGGGGGAAGGTGTGGGTAGAAGGAGAGCCGGCAATGGTCGGGAGGTTGGCCTTGACGGACTCTTGCAGCTTGCTCGCGCGAGTGCCGGGCGGTTGGATTCTCGTCGGCGTCGCCATCGTCTTGGAAGAGATGGAGGAGGAAGAGTGGGTAGAGCTGAGAGAGTCGACGCGGCGAACGGTCGCAGGAAAAAGACCAGGCATCTGCATCGGAGGCAGGCTCGCCGGTTTTGAGCTGAAGGAACCGGTGTCGTCGACCGAGCCGAGCGTCTGCGAAGGGCGAGAAGGGAATCAGTAGCTGTCGAGAGAGCGAGTCGTATCACAAGCTCACCTTGCCCCTCTTGCGAGTCATCAAGCTCGACGAAGTCTTGCTAGCAGCGATGCTGGCTCGTCGTCCAAACTCGTCCGTCGTGCGCTCCGCTGCTTTGGTCGCTGACGGGACTGACCCGATGGTCTGGCGCTTGAACACGGGGGAAGGAGGCGGCTTTTCGGCCTTGTCCTTCCTCGACGTGCTGTTGCGAAGGAAGTTGAGGCCGAGAATGGACTTGCGACCGCTCTTCTCGTCGGGAGGCGACTCGGTGCTGTCGATGTTGGGCGAAGCGGGGGCGGTGGAGGTGCTGCCACTCGAGCTCTTGCGCGAGAAGAAGGGGATGCCGGAAGGAGTTCGACGAGGGCTGAGCAGGCTCGACCGAGAGCGACCGGGGCTGGTGGTGACGACGGCGGGAGTGGCCGAGGTGGATGAGGGAGGAGCGTTGTAGGCGTTGGCGGTCGTCGTAGTACTGGAGCTACTCTGGCTGACCGTTCTCGCCCGCGAGATGGCCGAGGCGTGCTTGTCGTTGCGGAAGCTGCTTCGACCGAGAGAGCCCAGCGAAGGAGGAGGGTCGCGTGTACCATTGGCGAGGCCGACAATGTCGTTGGTAGAGGCAGCCATGCGACGAGTGAAGCCCGGCTCCGAGATGTGGCTCCCGAACGAGCTCTTGCGATCCCGACCGGCGGCGAGCAAGTCGGTGTACGAGCTCGATTCCTTGACCGAAGGCGCCTTGGGGCTCTTGGACGACTTGCCGAAGGCGCTGGAAAGGCTCCACTTGCGAGGGTGACCCTTCCCGCTGGCACCACTGCTCGAGCTGAGAGACGGCTCCATGTCGGCGGCGCGAGGGCTGAGGAGGGCGCTCTCGGCATAGCTACTCGACTCCGAGGGGCGACGGAAGTCGGCGTCGAAGCGAGGAGAGTTTTGCGCGCTCGAAGTCGAGGTGCCGGCGGTCGAAGGGCGGTACGCCTCCCAGTCCTTGGGGATGGGCGGCACGGGAGGGATATTGCGGAGGACCTCTTCGTCCCCTGCGCTGTCCGAGCGCTCCGACTTCGACGCTGCTCCTTCTCCAGACCCCATGATCGACGAGACGTCGCTGCCGACGCTTCCTCGGCGGTTCTTGAGCGAGGATGACTTGGCTGCCGTAGTAGCGACGGAGGAGCCAGAGATGGAAGTGCCCGAAGTTGAGTCGTGAGAGCCCGAGGCGGAGGTGGAAGTACCGGCGGTGAGGCTTGCGGAAGAGGAGGAGCCTCGCTTGAAGGGACTGGCGATGGGGAAGGGGACGTCGTTGCCGTTGCCGGTCGAGCCTGGTCGAGCTTGAGACGAGGCGCGCGCGGTGGACGAGGACGAGTGTGACTCCGAAGAAGGGACGAGAGGTGATCGAGGCATCTGCGCCATAGTCGAACCGGAGGCGAAGGCGGGCGAGTGGGTGGCTGCTGGGCTTCCTCCTGGTGTGTGCGACGAAGCCGGCCGAGGTGGATGCCTTGACTCCACCATCGCTTGCTCGACGTCCTTGGCCAACGCGCTCGCCGACGCTCCCGTGCTGCTCCTCGTTCTCCGCCTCGCCTTGACCTCCTCTGAATCCCGTCGTAGAAGTGCTGGAGGAGTCGTAGCGTCTCCGCTCCGACTCGTTGTCCGACTACGCGATCCCGTCGACGCAGGACCCCCGGATGACGAGAACACCTTGGAGAGGCGAGGCGAAGAGAGACCATCGAGCTTCCGAAGGGCTTCGGCGGTGCCCTCGTCAGCGGCTGCTGCGACGTCCATGTCGATGTCGCGACCTTCGGGATCCCTCGTTTGACGCAGAATCGAGGCAGCGATGATGGAAGGGGAGGAGTGGTGCGAGTGGTGAGAAAGGCGAGCCATGTCGGGCGTGCGGCCGGGAGTCGTTGGAGGGGCATTGGCGGTGGCGGAGCTCGGAGCCGAAGCGGTGGTGGTAGGAAGAGTGAAGGGGATGATAGGGACTCCAGTGTTGGCCAGCGCTTGCGCAGCAATCGGTGCCGCTGGCGAAGGAGGGAGATGTGCGAATCCACTCTTGCTCGCCGACTGACGACGGTGCGCCGTAGTCTTGGTCGGCAGCTTGGCACCTGCATCGACCGAGTACGCCCTGCCGGTGCTCGAACGGCGAGCATGAGAACTCTGCATACTCCCGCTCGAGGCCCTCCGCTGCGCCTGCGCCGACGGATCCGCTCCCTTCGCCTCTCCTCCTTGCGACTCGTAGTCGAACCCCAAACCGACGATGTCTGGCGCGGGTGCAGTCGTCCAAGATCCTCCAGCTGTCGCCGAGTTGGGCGCCGAAGTCGTCCCGACCATGCTCCTCCGCTTTTGCAGGGCCATCGACTCGAACTGCTGAGCCGAGGGCGCTTCTTCGACCAGCTGGCTATGCCGTAGAGTCTCTTGTGGTGGCTCGGATAGCCCGCTGAGGTCGTCCGGAATGGAGACGGCCTCGAGCGAGTAGACGGGGCTCTGAGGAGGGTGCTGCTGGTGCTGCTGGCGCGAGAAGTTGGGCTGAGCAAAGGGCGTTGGCTCGTTGGCGAAGTCGTCGAGGGAGGAGGGTTTGGGTGGAGTAGCTTCCGACTGGGAGGAGGCGGTGGTGGGAAAGAGGGCGGAAGGGTGCATGGCGTAGGAGGCGGAGCGCGCCGAGGAAGACGAGTCGTAGCTCGAGGCGGGTCGAGGAGCTGGACGAGCGGCGGGTTGCCGCACAACGGAGGGCGAGTCGGCTGAGAGCTTCCTCGAGATGGGAGGCTGTGGTAGAAGGAAGTCGAATCAGATCTGCGCCTTCGCAAGCTCAAGCCTTGCGAAACTCACCATCGGCTCGTGTCCCACCGTGTTGACCTCATCATCGCCGACAGAGAGCTTCCGCTTCTCATCGTACGGCGTCCCCCATCGTCGCTCCAACACTCCACTCGTCCACCGTGGGGTAGCGAGCTCTCCGAGACCGATGAGCTTGCTGCGGTCGGTGACGGGGCTCTCGGGTCCGCTCGTACCGCTAGTGCTTCTGCTGCGCTCTCCGCCGCTCGGGCTTCGAGGGAATCCTCCTTGGTCGTCGGAAGTAGCTCGCTGTTGGATGGAGGAGGATGGAGGGGAGAGGGTCGGCGAGAGCGAGGAGAGGTTGGCGGCGGCGGACATTGAGAAGGGGAGGCCGAGGCCGAGTCCAGTGTACTGGCGAGGGGCACCGTAGGCTGTGGAGGAAGATCCCTGCGGTCGAGGGACCTCGCCTGTGTACTCGCGAGTGCCGTCGGAGGAGGAGGAGAGGAAGGAGAGGTTGGTCGTTGCGGTGTCGTCCTCGCCCGCTGAGTCGTCGGCCTCGAGATCTTCGATGGACGAGTCGATGGTGGAGAAGTCGAGATGGGAGGAAGGGATGGAAGTGCCGAGTTGCGGTGATGGGAACTTGAAGAGCGAGGAGAGGGTGTCCCGAGCTTCGTCCTTGCTGTCGCTGCGCTGAACCTGGCCGTGAGGAGGAAGAGGCGCCGTATAGCTTTGCGTAGCTCCTCGCAACGATCCCTCCCCTACATCCCTCGACCCATACCGCCGCACGGGCTCCTGCTGCTCTACACGATACCCCTCCTCCTGCCAGTCCTCGTCGAGCTCCGAAGAGTCGGAGGAATCGCCTCGGGCCATGCCCTTGCCCTTCTGAGTTCTCTCGTCGTCCATGCGGAGGGCGAGAGGCGGCGGAGCCTTCCTCCTGAGCGAGCCAGACGCGCCTCCTCCCCCTGCGCTCGAGCCAGAGGCCGCAAACAGGTCGCCTTCCCCGCCCGCTCTGGGCTGAGGGTACGCGCGAGGGCTGTTGGTAGCTGCAGCCGAGCTAGGAGTAACGTTGCTCAACCGAGGCGAAGCAATACCGCGCGGTGGGCTGGTTGCAGTGAGGGAAGGAGGGGTTGGCGGGAACGAGAAGGAGCCAAGCGACTCGGCGACTGAGCGCGAATTCGAGGTGGAGGTGGCCGAGTCGGACGAGGCGGCGGATTGTTGTACACGAGGCGAAGCTGTTGGCTGTCCTGTAAGTGGGAGCGAGGCTGATTTGGGCATAGTTGGAAGGGAAGGTTGATGGGTGCGGCGGAGGGGAGGCGCGACGGAGGGGATCTGTACTCGAAGGGCGTGGCCAATCGAGGCGCGCCCCGATTCTTTGCTGGACGGTACAGAATCTTCTGCAGTAGCCCAGGAGGAGCCCGTTGGCGGGGAAGAATCGCTGCTGCTGGCTGCTCGAGTCGCTCCCGACGCTCCTCGTGTCGCTGCTGTCCTAGGCGAGGCGGAAAGGCGAGGGGAAGGGTGCTGACTCGCTGTAGTGGAGCTACGACGACGAGACGAGCTGTCCATAGCGACCTAGCCGCCAATGAGGCGAGCACGAGCGGCAGAGCGCTGAACGAGGCGACGAGGGCGATGTGAGAGGGAGAGAGGGTCAGAGCTTGGCCTGCAGAATTTGTACCGTGTGAGCTGACTTACTAGGATATTCAAATTCGTGTGCTCTCGAGTTCACTGTAGGTGTACAAGCATCCAATCGAGTCGAGAGAGCGCTGAAGAAACGAGAAGTGGCGGCCGTGGTGGGAGACCAACAAGGCTCGAGCGCTCGTGCCGCCGACTTTCGACGCGCTAGTCGAGGAACTCTCACTTTCTCGCACTGCTGTAGGCCTCTACACTCCTCAGCTATGCCCTCTCGCTGCTTGCAGTCCACCTCGCTTTTCTGTTTGGGGTCTCAGCCTCTTCGCAGCCCCACACTTCGGCGATGGGCTTTCGGTCGAGTGTCTACTGTATTGCAATGGGGGAGGGTATGAGGGGAGCGCCTTCTACTTGGTATGATGGCATATGGTGCGTATAGGCATGCAATGGAGGTGGCAGAACGTGCGCTCATAAGTCTAGATACAGGATCGCAAGGGATCAACGCCGACGAGTGCTCGCCGAGTCGGTATGGTTGCTGCAGGGCTTGAAAGTCAGCGTTGCTCAACGATACTGAGCTAAAAGACTCACGAGAGGTAGATCGAGTCAAACATGTAGTCGCGAGGAGTGTCGGAGATCTTGTACATGCGAGGAAGGAGGCTGCCGTCGTAGGATCCGAGGCGAAGCATGTCCTTGCCCCTCCAGGTGCTCACAGCCCAGGTGGCAAACAGGTTGTTCTCCTGGTAGTAGTAGATGGCACTGCTCTGGGCGGCGCAGGCGTTCTGAGGGGAGAGGAGGAGGTCAGCGCTGGATCGCCGAGGGCGACTCTCGGCTATATCAGGTCGCGTTGTACGCTCAAAGGCTGTCTCTCTGAGGGAGCGACGCGAAGCGAGGAGTGGAAGACCACTTACTTGCACTTGGACACGTCCATCTCCAGCGAACATGGTCGAGTCGGTGGTGATGGTGCCGTTCGAGTTGACCTTGTAAGTTCCGTGCTGCCAGATGACTGGTGGAGTGTTGAGGAGGTCAGTTGAATGTTCTCTGTGGTGTGCACTGTCGAAGGCGAACGCACTGTTGGCTTGAATGCACTGCGAAGGACGAACAGACGTTAGCGACGGATTGGCGCCGATTTGGGCTTTTGGCGAGCCCAACATTTTACTCACGTGGTGATCGGTAGCGTTAGAGGTCCAAGTGACTGTTGTACGAGCGCAAGCGCATCAGCCGTCACCCTCATCTCTCAGCAGCATGACCTTCTCCAGGGGACTCACAGCTCGCTTCTTCATACCATCCATCCTCAGTGAAGGAATACGAGTAGCCAGCTACTGGAGGGTAGTCGAAAGTGTTGTTGACGGGGTTTCCAAATGCCTGTAGAGCAGCAAAGGACCAGCACCAAGCCAAGGGTCAGCCGTTTCCTTGTCCAGTCTTGGCCGACGATTTGAAGGAGCGCCAACCGCTGTCGACGCGCCTCAGAGCTCCAGACGCTTCAGTGATGAGCTACAGCTGTTCGACGAGCCTGAAGCCCTCGAACGAGCTACAGCGCCCCGATCCATCCCCGCCTCGAAACGACCAGAAGCCGCAACGGCCCCGTCTGTCCTTCCCTGTCGGCCCGCCTGCTCGTCCAGCTGCATGGGAGCAGGGAGCAGAATCACTCACCGAACCAGTCAACACGGCCCCTGATCCTGTACTCCAAGTTCCCACCATGTCGGTCGAAGCGCCGTTCGAGAGAGAAGCTGCGAGCGCGAGGACGAGCGCGCTCGCTTGAAACAGCGATGGTAGGGAGAGCATAGCTAGGTGATGCCGAGAGGGGTGCAACCACGATAATACGAGACTGTTGGCGAGGTGGTCGAAGCTGTAGACGAGGTGAAGGGACGAGGGAGACCGTCGCAGGCCCTCGCGCGACGAGGTTTGAGAAGCGCAGCAACGGTGTCTTCTCGTGTAGTAGAGTAAAGAAGAGCGAATGTCAGCGAACAGCGAAAACAGGTTCTGCACCTCGCCAACACTGTACCGACACTTTCGCCGAAATAGACACCCCCTTTCCAGGAGGTTTCGCCGAGCTTGCGAAGGACTGCTCTCCCTGCTCACAACCGGGGACGGAAGGCTCAACTCGAAAGGTGACGAGCAGGCATAGGATAGTTTACATGACCTTGCGAGGACGGGAGATACTACTTGACGAGCTCGATAGGCGGCGAGAGCCAGGCTGAGGAGAAGGAGGGAGCGGTTAGTTACAGCTTTCGACTGGCCTTCTGGCCGAAGAGTGACGAGCGACTCACTCTCGTAATCCCCTTCAACGTCGAGATCTCCCGTCAACTTCAACGCCCTCAACAGCAGCTTGTACTTGCCCGGCTCGAGGTTCCGCGCCGTGAGATTGCCGCCCGAGGTAGGGGTGACGGTCCCGTTGAAGGTGATGTAGTAGTAGTTGGCCTGATTGTCCTCGGCGTTGCGGTCTGGAGCAGAGGTGAGGTGAGCAAGCAAGGGAAGAAGTGTCAGCTCAGTCCCGGCGAAAGAGAAGGCGGCTCGACTCACAGGCATACTCCTGGCTCTGCAGGGTTCCAATCGAGCCGAACATAGTCCTCCTCGAGCTACCTCTAACCCCTTTGAGCAGCGAGCTTGTAACATTGCTCGCCACCTCGACCACCCCGCCGACGAGACCATCGACGAGAGGCAGCAATCCCTTCTTGACCGGCTTGTGAAGCCTGATTCCATGGTTCTCGGGCATGCTGCGTTTATGAAAGGTCGATTGGAGAGCAGTGGACGCCTTGACGACATCGACGGCGAAGAGGCGAGTGCCCGTCGCGAGGCGGAAGACGATTTGGATGGCGGAGGACTTGGAGGAGAGCGAGACGGTGGTGTTGGTGGTCGACTTGGTGATGACGTTGTCTGTGTGGAAATTCAAATCTTAGTACTCGAAATTTACAGGCAACTAGGACGGCTGTGGCTCACCATCGGCCCCAATGAGGGTTGGAAGTTGAACGCCGAGCACGTCCGAGGTGTCGTCAAGGACTGTAGGTACAATAGATGCCGTCGGTACCTATCTCAGCTCAAAAGATACATTAAGAACTTACTTTGGAGTCCTTTCAGAGGCGCTGCGAGACCGTAATACGGAATAGTGAGGTTGTCTCCACTGCGAAGCAAAATTCAGGGTTAGCAACACCTGCTCCTTTCTCGTTGCCCGGGCTCGACTCACATCCTGATGTATCCCGAGTAGAGAGGTGCGATTGCGGGATCGAGTCCGAAGGGAGGGACGAAGGTGGTGAGGAAGCTCGCCGACTTGCGAGCGCCGAGGGTCAGCTCGGACTGGCTGAAGACGACCGTGGCGGCTGTATCGACAAGAGGGACGGGCCAGGAGCTGTATCGAGGAAGTGGAAGCTGTTGAAGGGGATTACAGTACGAGAGTGAACGAGAAGAACCCACTTGTGCAGCACTTTTGAGCCCTTTACGAACGAGAGCGCCGTCCCGGCGGCTTGGTGGGAGACCTTGAGGGTGACAGCCTTATCGCCCGTGTTCTTGACGGTGATCTTGTGAATCCCGTTGAAGTTCCTCGTGTCGTTGAGGAGGAGGAAACCCTGCAGAGCTTCACGTCAGTGCATCAGGCGGGAAAGGGGGGGGGAGGACGAACGGGCGAGATTCGAATAGGCTGAAAGACGGCGTCGTAGACGTTGATGAGGCCTCCGCCTTGATGTATCACACTCTCTAAGATGTTCGATCCGCTGTAGTTGCTGACGGGCGCAGAGGTAGCCACAAAGACATCTCTCATCTCGAGCGCCGAAGCCGATTCCTTGCCTTTGATCGAGAGGTAGAGGGCCGCCTGTCAGTTCCGAAGGGTCAGCTCTTCGGCTTTATACCTTGAGCTTAGTACACCCACAGCTCCGGCAGCAAACGGCGTTGCCATCGAAGTCCCTGAGAGAATTTCGTACCCGCCTCCGTCGAGCGGCCACGTCGAAAGGATCGCTCCTCCCGGCGCCGCGAAAGCAGGTGAAGGCTGATCCATCTCGAAGTTGGGCCCATAGCTGGAGAACTTGGAGATCCTCCCCGCTGACTCGAAGGGAATGGAGAGCACGGTCGAGTTGATGGCAGAGATGAGCGCCGAAGAGTTTGCGGAGGCGAGGGCGACGAGCGAGGCGCCAGTCTTCGCGCTGACCATGGCGACCGACTCGAGGTAGGCTGAGGCATCTGGAAGGTAGCTGAACGCGGCGGCCGAGTTGTAGATGATGAGGTGTTTGGCTCCGGTGGCTGCAACGATGGCGTACTTCTCGGCGAAGGTGCAGGTCCCGCGCTTGACGAGGACGACGTAGCTCGAGAGGTCGAGATTGGAGGGAAGAGTTGTACATGCATCTCCCGTGTTGTTGGAGGAAGAGTCGAGAGTGACGGCGTAGAGCGGGAGAGAGGTGAAGTTGAGAGGGACCGAGGCGAAGTAGGGGAAGGTGCTCAAGCCGGTCGAGTTGGTGAGCTGTAAGGAGTTGGACGGTTAGTTGAGGGCTTGCATGAAGCTGAAGCTAATTGCTCACCGTAGCCTCGTAGCCCACGAGCCCGACGTTGTCTACCGAGCCCACGGCCCAAACGTTCTTGCCCGAAGCTGGCGCTGCACCGTAGAACACGCCCACAGAGCCTTCGTTGCCCTGCAGGAGTCTGGATGTCAGCAAGAAAAAGCGTCGAAGAAAAGCAATGAGATGCCCACCTGAGCAGCAGTCACGACTCGACCATGCTCAACGAGCGCCGAAGCGACGGCCGAGGAGGGGGACTCTGACCATCCACTGGAGCTGCCGAGTGATAGAGTGATGACGTCTACTCCGTCCGCGTATGCTTGAATAAGGGCGGAGATGACCTGTGATCAGTCAAGTGAAGAGAAGACAGCAAGAACAGGTCAGCGCCTGGACCTGAACCGAGCTCGGCGATAAAAGGCGAACCAGCTCGTCGTCGGTGTAGGAGAGTCCAGATGCCGCGTCGGTACATCCGAAAATCTTATAAGCGTAGACGGTAGCCTGTGCAGTGGAGTATCAGCCAAAAGGGCAAACAAGAAAGTCAAGGAGCAAAGCTGACCTCGGGAACGACGCCTGCCGACGAAAAGTGAGCCTTCCCGTTCGACTGAGAGAGTCAGAGCCCACTCACCGGTAAAGATCGGGCGGGGAGCAGTCGAATTTGCCGCTACGATACCGGCGACGTGTGTTCCGTGGCCGCCGCAGGTCGCATTGGCGTAAGGGTCGGCGTCGGGTGAGATGACGAGGTTCGAAGCGCCGTTGTAGGTGTCTCCGGCAAAGTCGTAACCTGCGCGAGAGGGAGTGAGCTTTTCACGAAACAGGGTTTTTGAACGAGTGCTCACCGCCTGCGATTTTGAAGCCAGCACCGAATCCTCCTCCCTGCGGGCGCCGAGGTCAGCTCGTTCAGGGGAAGAATCGACGGGTACGCACCAGAGCTGGATGATTGTAGTCGACACCGGTATCCAAGATCCCAATGACTGTTCCCTTTCCGTAGTTGCCTTGCTCGTGCAGCTTGCTGACGCCAGTCTGCCAACGCCGAAGATCAGCTGGAGTCCGTCCAGGATTTGAGCGCAAGACTCACCATGACATGAGGGCCAAACGTATCTCCGAGGGTCGAGCTAGTGTTGATCTTCTGACTGAAAGCTTCAAGTGACTTGTACCTTCTCACAGGGAAGACCGCTTCGACCCCGTCCAGTTCGAGCAGCGCCGAGAGGTCGACTGAGGCACTGAGCTGCACCACGGCACCGTTGAAGATACCAGGCGTGTTCCATTGCTTGCCGATGGCGACAAACGGGTCGAGAACTTGCAGCAGAGGTTGAAGAAGGGCGTCCACGATGCCGCTGAGGGACTGTCGGGCTCAGCGCCGAGTGGTCAGTGCGCGTTCGTTTGGTGCAGTAGAGGAAGAAAGAGCTTACGAGCGAACGCTTGGTAGTGAGAGATCTAGAGAGCTGAACGATGTATTTGCCCTCGACGAAGGGGGAGTCGGGGGTCTCGAGAGCGGCGACGAGAAGGGAAGCGGTCGAGGAGAGGAGAGCGAGGGAGGAAAAGAGCGAAGGGAGCAGCATGGTGCTGCTGTTGAGCTGAAGAGGCTCCTATGGTAGAGCGAGATGCTGCTGTGCGAAAGGCGAGTGAGATGTAGGAGACTAAGAGCGAACCGCGCGCTCGGCCAAGAGACGCACAAGTCGGAAGGGTTCTACTCTTCTTCAGCCTCGTCTGGTCGGCCGTGGGAAGGAGGAGAGCCAGACAGATGGCTTACTTACAAGAACGGACCGCTACCAACGCTGATACATCGCTACAAGCCCAAGCAATTGGCTGCGGCAGCTCTCGGCGAGGGGTCCGAGGTGGAGGGTGCGAGCGTTGAGAGCTCCAGCGAGGTAGAGCAGTCAGCCAGTCCAACGCAAGTCATACAACATCCTACGGGGCCCACCTTCCCTGCTCTACTGTCACCCCTAGACAGCGACTTGCTGCCGTCGAGCTGCGCGCTTGCTCTCTCCCTCCTCCGCGTCGCTGCATCCAGCCTCTCGCTCGCCATGTAGGTCATTCGAGCGCCCAAGCAGAGCAGCCACTAACTAACAGTCGAATAACAGGTCGCCCATCTCGGACATGTTTCTCACATCTCTGTCCAACATGCTGGGCCTCTTCGCCGTGGTTCTGATCGTCGCCTTCCAGGTGAGAGCCGCCCTCCTCCACCAGTACGATGCAACTCTGACGCTGCTCTTCTCCTCAGTTTGTTGAAGTCAACGCCAAGCGCGAGGCAGAGGCCGTTGCTGCCCGCGAGGATTAGGTGCGTCGTGGCTGGAGACGAGCAGCGCTTTGCAGGGCTACAGCGAGGATAGAGAGGGCTGACACTTCCGCAGCGTTATCTAGACTCTACATGACCCCCCGCTCGCTCTCTTGCCCTTTTCGCCATCCCTCTGAGCACGACTCCCTCCCGGCCTCCTTCGCCTTTCGGCCCTCTCCCATCTCGAAAAGTCGTATACACCACGCTATACCCACGTCTTCTGATACCCACGCAATGGAAAGCAGTGCAGCAAATTCGGACTGATACCGAACGCAGAGGAGAAGAGCACCTCGGCGTCCGCTCGCTCGCGACTGCCAGGCGAATCTTGGCTGGAGGGTTCAAGAGGTGCGAAATGAATGACAAGAAACAGACTACAATCAACAGCACAACCACGTTCAACTCCGCCTCGGCCATCCCCACCCCTTGACCTTTCCCTCGACTTGCCCGGTGGTCTTGATCCTACTCCCCATCTTGCCCTTCCCCTTCCCTTGCTCCCGTTCCCACCTCTCGTCCCGCTCCCACTGCTCAACCGCTTCCTCCAATTCGCCACCCTCTCGCACCTCCAAGTCCCCGCCAGCGGTATCTCCCCTCGCCGCTCGGTTTGCTCTGATAAACTCGGCCTCCTTCTCCCGCGCGTCGAAGACGGTCGAGACGTAGGTGTTGGCCATCGCCCAATCCACGCAACGAGTTTGTCGTTGGAACTTGAAGACGATGAGGCGGCGGCGTTCGACCGAGGGTGGATGGAGAGGAGTGGAGGAGGAAGAGGTCGCCGAGGGAGGTAGGAGGAGGAAGGGGAGGGTGTGGAGAAGATGAGGGGTCGTTGAGAGGGTAGATAGTGGAAGCTTGTTCATGCGGCACAACACGGGGCCCTGCGAGATATGTCGATAGAGGTCAGCAAAGCGAATGAGAGAGGTGCGAAGCGAAAGCCGACACGCCTCGACTTTGTACTGCAACGACAGCCCCAGTAGCGTATCCTGCGGCTTGATGTAGTGCAGAACGACCTGTTCTCGCTTGTCATCGGTCGTGACACCACCCGCAACTCCCTCCTCGTCCTCATACGCCGGAGGCAGCTCGACGGGCTCCTCGGCATCGACGGGCGGTGGAGGCGACCCTTGCTCCTCCTCGTCGTCCGAGTCTCCCAACACAAAATCGCCCTCTGCTTCTACGGCTGGTCCTTTCTCTCCGTACGCTGGTAGCCCGCTGCTCGTCGCCACTCGCTTGACGTCGCCCTTTCCCAGCACGTCGTTGACGGTAGAGCACATCAGACAGCTCTGTCAGGTGCGGAGTGATATCAGCATCTCGCCTCTGCTCGTCCAAAACCCTCAGCTCACCTGCGCGAGCCGCCGATTCCTCCGTACGCACGCGTCGCATACGGCGTGCTCGCAAGGGAACACTACAGGAGGAGCAGCGGGCTTCTCGGAGAAGTTGGGAGAGTTGGAAGCTGATGTTGAGGCCCTGGTGAGGTCGGTGGAGCAGCCGAGGCAGAGTAGCATTGAGACGAGGTTGGCGGAGGAGGGAGAGCTGCGAAGGACTTGGATAGACATCATCCCCTAGAACGGGGGAAAACGACCCTCCATCGCGACTGCCTTTTCGTGTGTGAACTGACTGTCGCATCGCTATCCAGATGATTGCTTTGGGGGGGGGGCTGGGTTTGAGACCGCGGCGCTGAATCGCCGAACCGTCCCCCTCGCTCCTTCTCGAGACCTCTCCTGCTGACCTTGCCGGCTCGACAGCTATCGGAACCGGTCTCTTCGTTGGAGCTGGAGGAGCGCTCGCCACCGGTGGACCTCTCGGTATCCTTCTTGGCTACACCATCATGGTGAGTTCGATCTGAGCCAGCGCCGAGACAATTCGCTGACTAATTTGTGGGGCAGGGATGTGTCGTCTACTCGATGATGATTGCCCTGGGAGAGATGTGCACGCTGTACCCCGTCTCGGGAGCTTTCACTCACTGTGAGCTCGAGGAAACTCGGCCCGATTGTTCGGCGCTGACCCTCGTCCTTCGCCGTCTCGTAGACACTGCTCGTTTCGCCGACCCTGCCCTCGGATTTGCTCTTGGATGGAGTGAGTTACTCTCTGCCTGTTATGACAAAGGCTTCATCGCCTCTGGTCTGAGCCGAAGCTGAGTCTCCTCGCCCTTCGCAGACTATTGGTACTCGTACGCCATCACTCTCCCTACTGAGATTACTGCAGCCGCTCTTGTAATTGAGTTTTGGCCTGGAGGAGCCAACATCAACCCTGCTGTAAGCTTGGCCTTCGACGTCGGAAGGGGATCTCCCTGCCCCGAATCTGGGTCGTCAAGTCTCGGCGACCGCTGGCCGCGACCGCTTCGACCAAGGGCGAGAAGCGGCTCATTACTGACCTTTCACCAAACATACAGGCTTGGATATCCATCTTCATCGTCGTCATCATCTCGTTCAACTTCCTCGGCGTTCGCGCCTAGTAAGTCTTTGATCGCTCAGGTTCCGAGTTGCTGCTGACCAGCTTCCTTAAACGGTGGGGAGGCAGAATCTTGTTCAGCGTTGTACGTGGTGCTTCCTTGTAGTCGAGTCGAGAGAACCAAGCTCAGACCCGGCGCCCCTTCGCAGACCAAGATGATCACCATCCTCGGCCTCATTCCCCTCGGTATCACCATCACCGCTGGTGGAGCCGGATCCACTGCGATTGGTATCCGTTACTCTCTCCTTCTGTCTCGAACGCCCTTCGCCGAACAGAAATCTCTCGCCGAGCATCGAGCTGACTCGCTGCACCACAGCTTCGTCATCACTGTCATCATCTTCATCGTCCTCTACGCCTTCTGGAAGCTCTGGAAGCGTACCAAGTTCGTTCGCCTCTCCAACATGGACTTCCAGACTGGACGTCGTGAGCTGGACGAGGTCTCGGAAGAGGAGGAGAGGAACCAGCACGTTCCTCAGAACATCTGGGAGAAGATCTGGGCCGCTGTCATGTAAGACCATCACAGGTGGACGAGCGGTGGTCTTGAGACGGGCAGGCTAGCTGCGCCGAGCGGAAGCTCGCTGGAATCGTTTAGCTCGCCTTCACTATCGCATTTCGTCTACGTGACTCCTTGAGAGTTTCTTCTCCGCGAAAGAAGACCGGCAAATGCAGTAGAGAGATGGAGGCGTTGCGACGACGGACTCTGTATCCTTTGCTGAATCGCCGAGCACAGAGGCCTCTTTGCTCGCGCTCGCGGAAACTCGCACTTGACAGCGCTCTAGGGGCCCGGAGAGACTTATCCGTCTTTCCAAGTCGATCCTACGTCTACCAATCCTCGAAGCCGAGATCTACACCCCAATCTGGCTTGACCTGAGAAGGGAGAGCGCGAAGGGCGGTCAGCCGAGAGCTCGGCGAAAGCTTCGACGAGGGGGCATCGACCTACGAAACGCTGTGTCTTGCCCGAAGCTGCAAGCTTGCCGAGCGCCTCAACATCCTCCTTGGCTATAGAAGGGCGGATCAATTAGCAAATGAGCTCAACTCTTCCATCCGCCAACGGCGAACTCACGGAGGTCGATGACCTGGATGTTCTCCTCGATCCTCTTGGGCGTAACGCTCTTTGGTAGCACAACAACACCTCGAGCAACCTGGTAAGAGATGAGGACCTGTCCAACCGAAGCGTTGTGCTTTTCGGCAATGGCGATGATCTGAGGGTCTTGAAGGATGGGGGAGCCGGACGAGCCGAGGGGGGAGAAGGCCTGTACAGTGATGCCCTTGTCTTGGCAGTACTTGACCACCGAGTGTTGGGGAAGGTAGGGGTGCAGCTCAACTGAGGAGGGGAGAGCGAAGAGTGAGCCGAGAGCTATCGCCGAGGGACAAATCGAGCGAAAGCTCACTCTGGTTGACGGCGGGGACGACCGTAGCGACCTTGAGGATACGCTCAAGGTAAGAGGGCGAGCAGTTGCAGACTCCAATAGCCTTGACCTTGCCCGTCTTGAGCACGGTCTCCATCCCTCGCCAGGTGTCCTCGAGGGTCTGCTGGAGGTAGAGGTCGCGAGCGCCGGTCTCTGTCTTGGGGATGACAGGGTGGTTGCCATTGGGGTTGAGAGCAATTGGCCAATGGACTATAGAGGTGGGAGAAGGGTGAGAGAGCATCGAAAGCAATAGGGAAGCAAGACCGACCGAGGTAGAGATCGAGGTAGGAGGTGCCGAGGCTCCGGAGACTCTCGTCGAGGTTCTCTTCGATCTTGGTATGGTACTGTGGGAGATTTGAGAGCGTCAGCTATATATTGAGCGGCTCAGGACACCCCAACTCACCGTTCCCCAGACTTTACTAGTCAAGAAGAGCTCCTCGCGCCTCCTGCCCGACCGTCGGATCCCTTCTCCAACTTCATCCTCGTTGCCGTAGCCTGCGAGACGGGTGTGAGCATCCGAAGCGTAATTCAATATTTCTCTCGGAGCTCACACCAAGCAGCATCGAGGTGGTTGTAGCCGTGTGCGAGAGCGAAAGCGACGGCAGCGGTCACTTCTCCTTTGGCCGATTGCCAGGTTCCTTTGAGCAGATAAGTCAGCTCTGGAGTCTCCATAGCTACTTTTGTTACTCACCAAGACCAACGGCAGGGATGTAGGCGCCAGTGTTGAGCTTGAAGCTTTCCTGAAGAGAGAAAGGGGGAGAAGCGCCGAGTGAGCTTGAGCAGGTTGAGCAGGAGCTATCTTCTATTGCTCACAGACATGATGTATTGATCCAGCCTGAGAGAAGCAGAAGCGAAGTTGAGAGGGGAAAGCGGGCCACGACGTCAAAGGCCAAGGGAGCGAGTCGAGCGCCGACTGCAACCGGAGCTTGACCTCCTCATCGCTTCTCGTCGTCCACAAACAGCTCGAGTTCGACGTCACGAGCTGCAGGAATGTACTCTTGCGCTCTGCAGATCACCACGTCTACATGCTCCTGCTCCCAGCTCTCTACCGCGCCGAGGGGGAACGACTCTGGCTCCGCTCGCTGTCCTGCTGCAGGCCGGTCCAGACTTGCCGGCTCGCGGAGGGGCAAGTTCGGCTTCGATCCGAGCGCTGCAAGTCACCTGCTAGCCAGGCGGGCCAGATCTGAAAGCGATGGTTCCTCGAGCGGCAAGCGAAGGACGCTACGCTAGAGGTCGAAATGTAGCTCGTTCTGCAGCTCTTCTTCCTTCTTTATACCTCTCGCCAATTTCACACACACTCTAACAACCATGGTCGCCATCTCGGGAAACACCTTCATCGTCACCGGAGGAGCAGGAGGCATCGGAGGAGCTGTCGCCGGCGAGCTCGTTCAGCGTGGAGCCAACGTGGTGCTGTTTGACGTCGTTCCCGAAGACAAAGGAGCTGCCTTCGCCAAGACGGTCAGCGTCGACAAGGCTCTGTACCTCAAGGTCGACATCACCGACTCGGAGGGCACCAAGAAGGCCGTCGAGGCGGCCGTGGAGAAGTTTGGCAAC
>MWVB01000009.1:51633-97408 GCA_003054985.1 Leucosporidium scottii
GACTCCATCTCGGACTTCCAAAAGATGCTTCAGGTCAACACTGTCGGCACCTTCATCGTCAACGCCCATGTGTGAGTCTGGCAGCGGCCTTCCCTCCCCCGTCTCGGCGAACTGGAAGCTGACCTCGGCTCGCCCTCTTTCGCAGCGCCGATGCCATCAACAAGCCTTTGAACCACCCCGATGGATCGAGCAAGCAGGCTCCCTTCTGGACTACCGACGAGGAGCGCGGTGTGAGTGACTGCTCTCGACCTTGCGAGGCGAAGCTCGGCGCTGACCTTCGCTGGCTTCGCACAGGTCATCATCAACTTTGCCTCTGCTGCCGGTCACGGTCTCTACGCTCGCACCCTTGCCTACGGACCCACCAAGGTGGCTGTGATGGGCATCACCAAGTCCTTCTCCGACTTCCTCGGTCCCTCTGGAAGTGGGTCGCTTCTCTCTTCCGTCTGTCCCAACGCAGGAGCTGACCTCTCTCCTTCAGTCCGCGTCAACTCCATCTCTCCTTCCATTGTCGCATCGGCCATGACCGCCAACTTCTCGACCTACTTCTCGGAGGACCTCAAGAAGCATGCCACCTTCCCTCGCCGACCGGCTGCTCCCAGCGACATCCTTCCCACCGTCGTCTAGTGAGCTTCTGCTGCCTCCTTTGCTTCTCGAGACGGTGTGCTGACCCTCTTTGACCGACAGCCTCATCGAAAACGGCTTCGTCAACGGACAGGACGTCGCCGTCGACGGAGGATGGCGCCTCGTTACTCAGAAGGCTGCCGTCGAGGGAGAGGTTGACCCCCGTGAGCTGGCTCCGGGACTCGAGTAGATCAACAAGGGACACTGTATCGGATTCAGGGGCCTTTCAGGAGCAATGCACACAGAAGCAGTACCGCATCTCATTTCGAGTCGAGAGGAGCAATGAGAGAGCGAGAGCCCGCAAACTCGGCGAATCAGAAATGATATGCCCCATCCGAGCAAGGGCTATGATTCCATAGCTACAGGCGCAACATCCTCGGCTCCCTTCCCTACAGGCTCAGCAGCGGCCTCGGCCGAGGGCTCAGCGATCGGCTCCTCGCTCACTGCTTCAGGTGCAGCGACCATCTCTCCCCCCTTTTCTACTCCTACCGCCTTCTCACCTCCCTCCACCTTCTTATTCTCCATCTTTCTCCTCTTGGCCGCCCTCCTCCCACTAGCAAAGCTACTCGCCTCGGCATCATCAAACACCCTCGTCGCAGCGAGGATGAAGCCACCGTGCTGCATCCCTGCCATCTCGGGGTGAGTGCGGCCGGGGAGGACTTGGTACTTGCGCAGCCAGGGTTCCGAGATGGAGGGGGCGAGGAAGTCGGGCGAGGAGCGCAGGGCGGTTTGAAGGGAGTAGAGGACCTGTGAGGGGGGTAGGGTTGGGTCAGCTCTGAAGCGATGATTCGAGGTGAGAGGGAGGAGACAGACGGGGAGGTAGGGAGAGTAGACGATGACGGGCGCTGAGCCGCCGATGCTCGGTAGCAGGCGCTCGAGGACTGAATAGGGCTCGTACTCGCATGCGAGGATAACACTGTGAGAAGATAAAGGGTAGGTTAGCGTCTCGATCACTACTGCCAGCAGATCAGGGAGCTGCCACTCACCCGTCGAAGCCGCCGTTGAAGAACTCGTCCCTCGTCTCCTTGGCCTTGTCGTACAGGGCCTTCCTCTTCTTGATCTTGATGACATCCCTCGTGTTCTTGACCTTGCCGGCCGTCGCTTCTGCCAAATCGAGCGGTAGGGCAGGAGGCGCCCATGCTTCCTCGGTCGCGGCAAAGTGCATGGAGGTGATGGGTGCGAGGTCGTTGGGGTTGAAGTTGAACGACTCGAGGAGGTGGAGATCGGGTGGTGAATCGACGCCGTTGATGACGAGGATGCGTCCTTCGCCTGTGAGGGGAAGATGAGGTTTAGCGAACGAGCGCCGAAGCGAGATGGCGATGCGAGACGACAACTCACCTCCCATCCGCTCCACGGCAGCAGCTACGACCATACCATGCACATCATCGACTACGAGCAGCTTCCCTCCCGGTCGGACATTGGCCATGGTCATAATCTGAGAGAGAGTGTCGGGTCGGAGTTGACGAATCTTGTCGGCGTCCTTCTCAAAGTTGTACACGCAGATGTTGTGCACGGTCGGTTCGATGGGAGTGAAGACCTGGAGGTATCTGTGAGGTTACGAAGAGCGGTATCAGTCATCAAAAAGCCTCAGGGCAATGTCCGAAGCAAGCTTACTTGGCCTCTTTCCGCTTCATGTACTTGTCCTTTGAGTACTCGGTCTTGAGCTCAAACGCCGAGTGCTCCTCCACTTGCTTGGCGATGATTTCCTGGAGAGAGCGAAGAGTCAACTGGAGCTCATCGCCGACAGCTCGAGCTTCGCAGCCAGCTGCTCACCCTTCCGCTCAATCCCTCGTTCCTCAGAGCCTCGATGTCGATGAAGGTGAGCTTCTGTGCGCCGGTAGAGCTAATGTTTTCGTTGTTGGCGGCGGTCTCCTCTGCAATGCGATAGAGTCAGTCGGAGAGCTAAGAGCGCGACCGGTTTGAACTCACCAATCTCGTTCAAAGTAGCCTGCATGACCTGCAATCCGCCATCTACAATCTCGTAGGTGTGTCCGTAAGGCTTGTCTACCAGATCCTTGGCCTTGAAGGTGCCATACTTGCCCAGCGAGACGTTGCTGGTTTTCGCGGGGAGCGAGAGAGAGAGAGATGCAAAGGGTCAGCCGAGGTGACTAGTCTGCAGAGAGGGGAGCTACTCACGCTTTGATGTTAATCTTGATTGCTTTAAGCACGCCCGAGGGCAGCTTGATGAGGACGTTGTCGCCCTCGCGGATGAGATGTCGGCTGGCAGGAGGAGCTGGACGAGCCTTGGGAGGGCGAGAAGATGAAGCGATGGGCTCTGATACGGGAGCAGCAGGAGCAAAAGGGACGGCTGATTCAGTCGACATGGGGAGTTGCAAGCAGTGACAAGTCAAAGGGAGACCCGTCGAGAGCTGCTCTCAAGCTTGTCTCCCTCCCTCCGCCAACTTCTCAGCGAATTTGACCATGGCAAGCTCTTGCTGTCGAGCTGAAGACCTACAGACGTGACTGACTGACTATTCGATTCACTAGGCTGCTCAAATCACTACCAACGCGACCGAGAGGGATGTTACAAAGATGGAGCGCATCGGCAAGCTGCTCTCCTCGCCTCTTAGTCCTTCTCCACTCAAGGCTGACAAGCTACATCTTCTTACAGGCGCGCATTCCCACATTCGAGGACTCGGCCTGGATCCTACTACCCTCGAGCCCCGAGGCAACGCTCAAGGCATGGTCGGACAGGGAAAGGCGAGGAAGGCGGCCGGTGTCATCTTGAAGATGGTGCAGGAGGGTAGGATTGCCGGCAGGGCTATTCTCATGGCTGGACCTCCCAGTACAGGCAAGACGGCCATCGCTATGGGTGAGTTTCGAGCTGCTTGAAGCGCTGAGGAGCGCATGTTGTGAGGGGGGATGCTCGAGAGGCTTTGGTGGACAGCCAGAGGGAGCAGAATGGTTGAGGAGGAAGTTGTCGACGTCGAGAGACCTCACAGAGCAGCCTGCGCGAGTGAGGAGAAGCTGACGTCCCTTTCTCGGCTTTGCACAGGCATGGCTCAGTCGCTCGGCTCTGACGTCCCATTCACCATGATTTCGGCCTCTGAGATCTTCTCGCTCGAGATGTCCAAAACGGAGGCTCTCACTCAGGCGTTCCGTAGGAGTATTGGAGTCAGGATCAAGGAGGAGAGCGAGATTATCGAGGGAGAGGTCGTCGAGATTCAGATTGACCGGAGTTTGACTGGAGTGAGTGCTGTTGTAGTCGACTCGGCGCTCAGAATAGCAAAGCTGATCCTTTCCGCACCTTACAGGCTACCAAGACAGGCAAGATCACCGTCAAGACGACCGACATGGAGACCGTCTACGACCTCGGCAACAAGATGATTGACGCTCTGACCAAGGAGAAGGTCATCGCCGGAGACGTCATCGTCATCGACAAGGGAACGGGCAAAATTTCCAAGCTCGGAAGGTCCTTCACCCGCGCGCGCGACTACGATGCCATGGGCGCCGACGTGAGTTCGCCGAGCTTCCCCTTTCCCGCTCGCTAGCTGACCGCGCGCTCGTACTCCACAGACTAAGTTTGTCCAATGCCCTGAAGGAGAGCTCCAGGTCCGCAAGGAGGTTGTCCACACCGTCTCGCTGCACGAGATTGACGTGATCAACTCTCGCACTCAAGGCTTCCTCGCTCTCTTTGCCGGTGGGTCAATATCGCTGCGTTTGGTCGAAAGCCTTACACTTACCCTTCGATGCCCACCAGGTGACACGGGAGAGATCAAGTCGGAGTTGCGTGACCAGATCAACACCAAGGTCAGCGACTGGCGGGAGGAGGGCAAGGCCGAGATTGTTCCCGGAGTGCTCTTCATCGACGAGGTGTGTTTCTCCTCTACCTATGCCTCTCGCCCCATCTGACTCCTTTTCCCTCTCACAGGTCCACATGCTCGACATTGAATGCTTCTCCTTCCTCAACCGCGCGCTGGAAACCGAGTTGGCTCCGATCGTCATCATGGCCTCGAACCGTGGCATGACTCGGATACGCGGAACCAAGTACAAGAGCCCTCATGGAATTCCCATCGACCTCCTCGACCGCGCTCTCATCATCAGCACCAAGGCGTACGAGCCCGAGGACATCAAGGAGATTCTGTCGATTCGGTGGGTCTTCAAGCTGGTCAGAGGAAGCAGTGATGGACGAGCTGACTCCTCTTCGACGTAACCTACAGTGCGCAAGAAGAGGATGTCAATCTGTCGCCTGCAGCAATCGAGATCCTCACCAAGATCGGCACCGAGACTTCGCTTCGTGCGCTTGCTCCTTCTTCTGTCTTGAGTTGAGACCCTTGCTGATCTCGCTCCTAATACAGGCTACGTGATCCAACTCATCACACTGTCCAACCTGGTCGCTCGCCGGCGAAAGTCGACTACGGTGGACGTTCCCGACGTTCGTCGCGTCTACACCCTGTTCGTCCCTTCCCTTCAGCTCTCTCCGAGACTGGCGCTGACTTGTATGACGTCTCGAAACAGCTTCCTGGACGAGAAGAGGAGTGTGCAGTACTTGAAGGAGCAGAACAGTGTCCTGCTCGGCGAGGATGGACAGGTCGGCGCTTCGGGAGCCGGCGATGCCATGGAGCTGTGAGCTAGTCGAGTAGACAGATGTAACAAAATTCTGCTGTTTTCCATACGCCTGGGGTTTGCTCGGCGCTTCAATTTCCATCGCCTGTACCTCTGCAGCTCGCAGTTCGAGAAAGGCGGGGGCGGTGCTCGACTTCGTCTTTCTGCTTCATGGGCCTCTTTTCTTCCAACTCCGACAAGGACGAGCAGCAAGTGCAGTCGATTACAGGACGACTCCGCCGCAAGTCTCAAAGCCGTCGTTCCTCCACCTACGACGATTCAACACCAACAACGTCAGACTCGCGCCGCTATTCCCAGCAGCAGCCTCTGCCGCCCGTCAGCAAACTCGCTTACCGCCGCGATTCGGCGCTGCTGGACGATATGAACCCACAGCAACAGTACTACCAGGGAGGAGGGCATCCTACTCACCAACAGCAGCAGTCGCAGTACAGCGGGGGACAACAGCGCCCCCAGTCGTCGTCGTATCCCGTCTCGCCTCCGCTGGCTGGAGCAACTGGCCCTGTAGGAGGCTACCGCAACTCGCCTCCACCTCACTCCAACTCGCCTCAGTACGGCCAGGAGCCACCTCAGCAGCAGCAGCGGTACCAAGGCGCTGCTCCTCCCCGCGACCAGTTCCAGCAGCGCCTCGAGTCCCAGTCGATGGCCAACAGGGCTCAACCCGCGGGAGGAAGGCCAATGAGCTACATGGGAGGAGGAGGAGGACCCGGATCTTACCAAGGTGGACACCAGCAATCGCTCAGCCAAGGCGGACAGCCTCAGCACGCGCCCTCCTCCCAGCAGCACTACTCCTCGGGACCCACTTCGGCCTCTCGCTCCGAGTCCAACCATTCGCCTGCACCTTCTCAGCAATCCTCCTCGTACCGCTCTCCCACCGCGACCACTCAGCCTTCCTCGGTGCCCAGCAACCTCAACGAGTCGCTCTCCCGAGGTTCCAGCGGTGCTCCTCCTCCCATCAGGCGCGGGTCGACTTCCTCCGCTGGTCTTGGAGGACAGCAACAGCAGCAGCAGCCTCACCAATCTAGGGCGCCCAGCACGATCGCCGGAGAGCCCCTGCATGACCTCGGAAGGGCCGTCGGCCTGCTCAAGAGCAGCAAGTTCTACGCCGAGGGTGGGTCGCGCTTTCTCCATGTATCGTAATGGCCTTCTCATTTCTTCACTCTTGACAGGCTTCCTCATGAAGAAGATTGAGGTCGGCTCGGATGGCAAGACGGTGAGTCTCGGCGCAACCAAAAGAAGGCTGCAAGCTCACTCTCCGCGTTCTGCAGCATCATGGCAACCCCGAGTACGAATGGGCAAAGTGGTTCGTTCAGCTCAGCGGTACCATCATGTCGACTTGGAATGCCGCCGAGATGGACGAGGCCGCTCGCAACAACCGAACGGTACGCTCGCTGGCTCGTGTTAGACTTGCGTGGTCTTGAGCTGACTCGTGGCTACTCTACAGGTTCCTCCCCAGTACCTCAACCTCTCGGACGCCTTCTTGCACCCTTACCCTCCCCCTCCCGACAGCAACGCTCCCACCAGCTTCCAGTTCGCGCTCAACTCGGCCGGCCTCAACCGTCTCGTCTTCTGCGCTCCTTCGCTGCAGTCCCTCACCGTGAGTTTTCGGCGCACCTCCGTTTCGCTCTCATCGCGCTGACCTGCGTCTCGCCACAGATGTGGATCAACGCCATTCGTCTCGCCGGCTGGGAGCGCTCCCGCTGCAACGAGATCTACACGGGATCGCTTCTCGGTCTTCGCGAGCCCAAGCCCAACGGCTGGGTCGGCTACGACGCAGGACTCTCGACCGCCAGCGGCGGAGCCTCGAAGGGCAAGTTCGAAGGCTGGTTAAAGGTCCGCCTTCCCGGCGATACCGAGTGGAGGAGGATCTGGACGGTCGTGTTGAGGGGGACGACGGCGGCGCAGGCGGCGGGAACCAAACCTGACCAAGGGAAGAAGGCCAAGAGGAGCAGCTTGCTGAGTTTCGGCAAGAAGGAGGCGACGCCGGTAGCAGTCGAGGGATTGCCGGGAGATGGAGCGCACTCGACTATCGCTTTCTACGGCGAGAAGCCGACGAAGAAGGAGCAGCCCCTCTGTATCGCTCAGCACAGTACGTCTTTCTCCCTCTCCTCATTCGCTCTTCGGCGCTGACTCTTTTTCCACCCCCGACAGTCTTCTACGCCGCCGCCATCTACCCCGAGGCCGAGAAGCTCATCAACAAGGCCTCGCTGTTCAAGATCGAGGGCACCTTCCTCAACCCCAACGACGGCTACCGAATGGGATGGGGTGTCGGCGGTCGCGCCGAGAAGCAGGGTTACGCCCTCATGATGCTCGAGGATGGAGATCACCAAGGCATGCTCGAGTGGATTGTCGGTCTTTCTGATGCTTTCAAGGCGAGTCTTCTATCCCAGAAGTAGCAGAGGACCACCGCGCTGACCTTTCGACGCCTTGCAGCTCTACGGTCGCCCTCGCGCCTTCTCCTACGACCCCAGGGATCCCTCCTCGATGTACTTCGCCCTTCCCGTCGGTCCTCATCGCGACCGCCAGTTCCTCGACCGCGAGCGTGAGTTCCTCCCGCCGTTTCCTCGCTCTCTCTTTCGCTCACTTCAGCTTCCAAAACAGTCGTCGACAATCTCGACATCAACGAGTCTCGGCCTCGTGCGATCCGCGCCGTCTTCCACAGTCAGTCGCCCTTTCGGCTCGGCTCAAGAGCTACCATTGACCTCGACCACCTGCAGACATCCTCTTCGACCGCATGCGAGGCGTTCGCCCCGCTGCTCTCGGTCCCCCCGGCGGATCTCGCTCCAACTCGCCTGCACAGCGCACCCTCTCCTCAGCCCCTGCGCCTCAACTCGCCCCCGTCGAGTCCGCTGGCCCTCTCAAGGTCCAAAACGGCGATTACGACGAGGAGGACGAGCAGGAGCCTCCTCGCCGCTTCCAGCCACGCAATGAGAGCCCCAAGCTCAGCTTGCCGCCCATTGGAGAGGGCTCGGTCGTCTCGGAGGCCGCCGAGCAGCCTCCCTCCGCCCCGCCGAGGGATCTCCAGCGCGAGCAGTGGGAGCAGCAGCAGCAGCAGCAGCGGGAGCGTCAGCAACAGGAGGAGCAACAGCGGAGGCGACAGCAAGAGCAGCAGGATCGCCCCTGGGAGCAGCGTCAGGCTCAGACTCAGGCTCCGCCAGCGCAGGACGTCGCTCGCTCGACTGGAGGGACGCCCGACTACCTCGGCGGAGCTTCGGGCACTTCGTCGAGGCTCGACCCCGCTCAAGGTCACGACACGGAGCGGAGGCTCAGCAGCACCGGCGAGCATCTCGACACCTACAGCGCCTTCCTTTCTTCGGACCTCTCGCGCGAGCCCACCCCTCCCCCTCCCGGCGTCGACCGCAACATCGCTACTCCTCCCGTCCTCAACTCTATCAACACATCGACAGGATCGCAGCACGCTCCTCCTTCGCCCAACTACTCCCGTCCTACGCCCCTCATGCGCGACAACTCGGCGATCCCGCAGACTCCCGCCTCAGCAGTCACCGCTTCCGCCACCCACATCTCCTACAATCCTGCCCCCGCCACCTTCGACAGCGATCGCCAACACCACGAGCAGCCTCAATCGTACTATTCGTCGAAGGCCGCGCGCTCGAATGGCGCCCTCGCTTCTCCGGGTGCGCCTTCCACCCTCGCTGGAACGCCAGTGATGGAGCGTGGTGGATCGGACGTCGGATTGGCCTACCTCGCCGACGACCCCGCTCACCAGCAGCAGCAGCAGCAGTCTGCCCCCGTCGAAGCGGAGCCCGTCGTCGAGAAGAAGATCGAGCCCGAGCCGACCCAGGTCTTCCATGACTCAGAGCGTCCTCACTCGGCGGAAAGGTCGGCGTTGGTGGAGCCCAAGGTGGCCGAGGCGGTCGCTCTACCCTCGCACCAGCAGCTCGAGGAAGTCCAGCAGCAGACGAGCTCGGCTCCCTCGGAGGTCTCGGCTGCCAACAGCGTTCGCTCGCTCGGCACCAGAGCCAGCCAAGCGCACCAAGGCAACGTCGTGGACAGCCCCGAGAAGATGGATCTCCCCAGCCCGACTGACGACTCGCCCTACACCACTCAGCCTCTCTTCTCCCCTCCCAAGCTTCAACAAGAGACCTTCAGCAACGGCCACGCCGAAGCGGTCGACAGTCCCGACAGCGCCCACACGGCTACGCTCAATGAATCGCAGACGACTCCCAATCCTGGCGCTCACTCGGGAAGCCCACTCGTCCCTCCCAAGTCGCCTGGCCGTGACCGTCGTCCTTCGCCCACTATCGACACGAACGCTCTCCCGGGATCGTCGCCTCGTACCCAGTCTCAGCAGTTCGCACAGTCGCCTCCTACCGCCGCCGAGCCCACCATGTCGCCCCAATCGGACGCTTCGTCTCCTCGCTTTGAGCAGCAACCACGAAACGGCGGCCACGACGAGGACCACAATATCCACTCCGATGTACGTCGTTTCCTTGCTCTCAAAAGGTCCATCCCTGACTTTTCCCTTCTCTACAGCTCCTCGCCGCCCTGCATTTCGTCGACCGCGCCGACTCTCTCCCTCCCGACACACCTCAGACCATGTCGTCGACCGAGCCTTCGCCCATCGCTCCTCGCATTTCCAACTTCCACGTTGGACCTCCCAAGCGTGGTCTTTTCGACCCTGCCTCCCCCACCGACGAGCACTACGGCTTCGAGCACAACCCCTCGCTCAATTCGACGGCGGTCGAGGTGCTCGCTGATGAGCCGAACCACTCGCAAGTCGCTTCGCCTACCTCGCCTACAGCTTCGACTCCCGCTTCTACGACCGCACCTGCTGCGCCCACCTCTTTCCCTTCAAGCTTCGCCCCCAACAAGCGCGCAGAGGAGCGTGTCGCCGCCGCCAAGCTCGCCGAAGCCGCTCAGCAGGCCGCTCTCACCCGTCCTGGACGTGCTCCCGGAGCGGCTCACAAGGGCAAGCAGCGTGCATGGGTCGACAGTGACGAGGACGAGGACGAACCCGAGGAGGAAGACGATAGCGATGACGAGGACCCCGTCGCTGCTCGGCAAGCTCCCACCTCGTCCTCCTCCCAGCAAGATCTCTCCTCTCGCAATTCGCTCCAACCTGGCCCTCGTCCCATCGGCGGCATGTCACCGCACGAAGCTCGCCGCTCTTACTACGAGAACGGCCCTTCGCCCGACAACCGCATCTCTCCCCTCCCATCGCCCAGCAACGCCTCTCCTCTCCCTTCCTCGCCGAGCAAGGGCGAGTTCCATCTCCGCGGCGAGTCGCCAGCTCCTCCGCCACTCCGACCTGTGGTCAGCCCCCACGGTCTTCTCCACGCCGGCATCATCGACAAGGAGGAGCGCTCGGCTCGGGCTTTGGAGAGCCAGGCGAGGGACACTGGAGGACCACTCGTCAGCCTTCCTTCCAAGCCGCCACCACCGCAGACGGGTCTCGTCGGCGCCATCACTTCGCACCAGCGCGAGAAGGAGCGGACCGGAGGTGTCGGCCGAGCCCTCACCGAGCAGCAGAGGGAGCGCAAGCTCGCCGAGCAGGTAAGCTTCAGCTCGCTCGTATCTCTGCGCCTTCCCTGACTATATTTTTTCTCCTCCCACAGCGACAGAAGCAACTCGACGACCTTCAGCGCCAACAGCTCGCCCAGCAGCAGTTCATGCAGCAGCAGATGCAGATGCAGATGATGCAGGCGGCTCAGTTCGGCGGCGGCTACGGCACGATGGGATCGATGGGGATGGGTACGATGGGAGGCTATGGAGGGAACCCGTGGATGATGGGCGGCGGGGGGTACGGAGGATTCCCTCAGATGGGCTCGCCGTCGATGGGAGGCTCGCAGATGGGCATGCCCCCTGCCTCCTCGCCGCCACCTGCTCAGAGTGCCATGGGAGGTGTAGGTCCGAGCTCACCCAGAGAAGGCGTCGATCCCGTCAGCTTCCCTTGCCGTCTCGTCTCTCCCGCTTTCGAACTGACCCTCCGCTTCTCCTCCGCAGATGCAGCAGCAGCAGCAGATGATGGCCGCCCAGCACGCCGCTCAAGCTGCAGCGCAAGCCGCCGCTCAAGCCGCCTACATGCAGGCGATGGCCGCCTACTCATCGCCCCCTTCCGCCTCGCCAGGAGGATCGCCTGCCCTCAGCGCCGTTCAGTACCCCTCGATGAACTTTAGCCAAGCTCCCTTCTACCCTGGATCACCACCAATCCAGTCCGCTCCTCCCTTCATGGGTCAGCAGTTCGGCGGTGGTAGCCCTTACGGAGTCAATCCCTACCAAAACCACTTCGGCGGATCTCAGTTCGGCGGACACGGTCAGCAGCCTTCGTTCGGCGGACAGCACGGCATGGGCGACCACTCGGATGCGGAGGACGGTAGGGTCGCTTCGCCTCTGAACCTTGGCCAGCCTCAGGCGTCAGCGGGTGCCAAGGAGGAGTAGTAGGGAGGGGAGGTGTCGGACACTCTATTCATTCGTTCCACTCAGATTTACTTCGGACTTGATAGACTCGTTATAGCTTCTTCTTTCGCTCTTTACAGTAATGGACAGTAACTCGGACCTTTGACTTTGCGAGATCGAGACCTGGCCGGCTTGCGAAGTGAATGCGAAAGCGCGCCAGGTTGCTTGTCCTTCTTCTATCCCTTCTCGTTTGTTCATCTTCGTCCGTCGCAACAAAGCAATGCTCTCGGCACCTCGGAGACTGCTCGCCGGCAGCCCCTCGGCCCTGCGCTACGCTCAACACTCGCTGCTGGCACCGTCTTTCGTCGTCGGCTCGAGCAAAGACCTCGAGCTCCCATCCCACCCCTTCTCAACCTCTTCCGCCTCATGGAGCAGCCAACGGACCAAGCTATCAAAGGAGAAGGCCGTTGAACGCGTGAGGAAAATCAAGCGCAAGCAGTCTATTCGGGAGGAGAGGAAGCTGCTCGACGAGGCAAAGGGCGCCGAGAAGCATGCTAGCAACCTCGAGCGGAGCATGGAGCTCAAGGAGAAGCGTATAACCTCAGAAGTGCGTCTCAGCTCTCTGCAGGGCATTGATGGATCCAGCTAACCGCCCTTTTTCTTTTGCGCGCTGCAGGAGCTCACTGACGGCCTCGCTCCCTTGACCGAGGAGCAGCTGGAAGGCATGTACCGCGGCCTGTTGAGTGCTCCACCGTCAGAGCTTGCATCCCCTGCTCTGGCGGCTCCCAGCTCGCTATTGCTGGAGGATTCTTCGGCCGTCGATGCGGAGGGACGAGAGGACAGACTGGCCGAGTTGGAGCAGCGGCTGGATGCGGTGAAGCTCGCGGAAGATGGAGAGAGCGTACAGGACTCGCTAGCGAGTAAGCTCTCGGCTCGGCTGAAGCGGAATGAGGGAGACGCGGAGCTCGGTCAGGAAGCTTCGGCGGCGGAGCTGGCTGTCGAGGAGATGAGCTCGCCTCGAAGGGTGCTGCAGAAGCTTCAAGTGCTCGCCAATGCAGCGGGAGGAAAGGCTACACGTCCCGGCGGCGAGGCTCGAGCTGTGGAGGAGGTGGACGTGCCGCTCGGCTTGGTCGTTCGCTCCGAGTGGAGGGATCTGCTGCTCAGTGCAGTGAGTAGCTTGCTCAGTATCTCCGCCTACTGTATCTTTTCTGAAACAGACTCTTCTTCGATTTGCAGGCTGAGGAGGAGGATGGCGTCGGCGCCGTGCTGCAAGGGCTGAACCTCATGCAGGTGCGGAGGCTCGTCTCTTTACCTCTTTGCGCACTCGACTGACGCTTTCCACCTCAGACATCGACACCAATGGAGAATGGTGAGATCCTCACCGAGATTTTGGCCCTCTACGCTTCACAAGGCCGGACCCGCGACGCCCTCACTCTCGCCAAGTTCGCTCGCGAGCGTAGGTGCTGGCTCTCGACGTCGTAGCGCATTTTCGCTGACTGGTAGCTGCTCAGATTCTCTGCCGATGTCGGTCACCTCTCATCATCACCTCCTCTCGACCCTCCTTCCCTCTCACCCCGAGCTCGCTCTCAAGCACCTCTACTCGCTCGAAGCGTCCGGCCACACACCCCTCCTCGCCACGTACACCAACCTCATTCGCACCCTTCTTGCACCCAACTCTCCTCCGCATCTTTTCAGCCGAGGCTGGGACCTCTACGCCCACACTCGCCTCATCTCCCATCCCGTCCCGGATGTCGCCCTCTACTCGGAGATGATCCAGGCCTGCTCGCGAGGCCCCCATCCGAGCCCAGAGCGCGCCCTCGACCTCTTCATCGAGATGACCGTCGACAACCACCTACCGCCTTCCGAGCTCGCCTACAATGGCGTCATCCGCGCGTGCGCGAAGGAGGGCTCGCAGCCGAACTACTTCGAGGCGCTGAGGTTGATGCGGCAGATGCTAGATACGAACGTGATGCCTTCGAGGCATACCTTCCACGCCGTACTCGAAGGAGCGATGCGTCACGGGGATTTGGCGAGGGCGAGGTGGATGCTCGTCAAGATGGTCGGCATGGGAGGCGATTCGACGCCAGACTCCAACACAATGGGTCTGGTCTTTCAGACTTATGCATCGCACCGGCCGCCTGTGTCGCAGAACCTGGCACGGCGAGTGCGAACACCAGCGCCCTTCCCGCCACCAGCGTCCAACGATTCGCCCGCCGAAGGAGTCGTGTCGCCCGAGCCTTCCCCTTCCCCTTCCGTCAACACGCCCACCACCTCCAACAATCCCACGACGGAGGAGCAAACGACTTCTTCCACAACCGACATCATCGAGCTCCTCGGCGAGTCCTCCCTCTTCTATCCCGGTCCTCTCCCTCAAACCGCCGACGAGCTCGTCGTCGAAGCTCGCAACCTCATGATGCAATGCGTCGGCGCCGAGGCTTTCCCTTCATCCACCGACGCTCCTCCTCCATCCCATCTCTCTATGTTCCCCGCCGTCCGACCCACTCCCTTCCTCCTCAATTCGTACCTCTCCGTCCTCGGCAATCACGCCCCCTTCCCCGAGACGGTCGACTTCTTCAACACGGCCTACTCAAGTCTGGGAGTGCAGAAGAATCGACATGCATTTGAGCGGATGATGGAGAAGTGCGAGGTCGCCAAGAACAGGGAGCTGGGGTTGAAGGTGGCGCGGGAGACGTTCGCCGAGTGGAAGGAATGGTTGACGAGTGAGGTCGAGGAGGACGGGGTCAAGAAGCAGGTGGAGAGGAGTGGTAACAACATCTCGGCGATGTGGAGCAGTATGATTCGTGTGTTGGCGAGGTGAGTGCTCGCTCGTTTGCTCGCTCGTCTCGGCGCTGACCCTCTTTCTCTCTCTCGCGTCGCAGGAACTACGCCAACGACGAAGCTCTCGATCTCCTCAAAAGGTTCATCGCGACCTTCCCACCCGAGGCTCATCGCTATTATGCCTCTCAGCACCGTCGCGCCGCCAAATCCCTTCCCTACCTTCCCACCCCGCTCAAGATGTCCAACATGCTCTACCCCGAGACGACCACTTCCTCAGAGATTGACCGACCTCCTCGCATCCTCTTCAACGACGTCAAGATCCTTCACCTGCGGCTGCAGAACGTCGAGGACGTCAAGGGCGTTCGAACGGTGACGGGGATCACCAAGATGTACGAGGGCGCTGTAGCGAGGAGTAAGGAGGTCGAGGAGGGCAGGCCGAGGAAGGATCTGGAGAGGAAGAGGTGGCGCAAGGAGCAGCAGGAGGCAAGTAGGAGAGGCGGGAGGAAGTAGAGCTTCGGCCGTCTAGAACGAATCACACACCTTTCATAGTCAACGCATGTGAGCGCGAGGATCACTGAGGCTCTGATGGAGATGATTGAGTGCACCGTGCACCTTCGTTGGCTGTTGGCGCCAATTCGGCGATGGCGACCGAGCCGAATCAACTGAATCTCGAAGTTGGCGGGGGGTCAACTCGAGGATTCCCTGGCCTCCTTCCTTTCTCGTCGAGTAGTTCTTTGTCCGTCTTTCGCCGCTGCTTGCTGTCACTAGAGGGTACTTACTGACCCCTTGCCCCTACGCCCCATCCCTCGCGTTGTCCTCCCGCGTGGCCAGGACCTGCTGCTCGTCGTCGTCTCGATATCGCTGTATCGGCACTGATCTTCCTTCTCGATTCTTGCCTCCGTTTGTAAGCAAGCTATGATGGCGGGTGAGGGGGTTCTCGAGAGTCAGCAGCTTGCTCACCTGCGCCGCGAGAAAGATTCCCTCAAGGAAGCTTCGGCTGTCCCTTTCCAAACCCCCTCCCTTTCGAAGTTCGTGCTGCGAGAGCTGTTCTTGAGCCAAATGGCGAAGCGGACCCCGAGGAGGCAGCAGCAGGCGTCGAGCAAGAGAGGGATTCGACTGTAAGGAGGCGAAAGAGCGCCGAGCCTCAGCGAGCATTTGACCAAGCTACGGGGGGTCAGGGGCAAGAGAAGAGCTCTCCTCTCGAGTCGATTGAAATCTGTCTTGAATGCTAAGGGACCCCCCGCTATCCTCATACCCACCCATACAGCTTCACTAGCCTCAAGCCCGGCAATGCCAGCTCCCTCCCCTCGCTGTCCTCCAGCTCTTTACCGTCCTGCGAGCGAGCGACGACGCAGAGGACTCACCTGTGACACTCAAGCGAGCAGGGAGAAACAAGAGCCCCTCAATAGGTGCAGGGAGAGGACTTGTAGCAGCCCTCGCATCGACGCTTGAGCCTGACTCTGAGGAGCACTTGCTCGCGGCTCCTCGTTTGCAAAGGCTAGCTGAGTGAGCAGCAGTCTGTAGGTCTCTATCACTGTGAAATGGCGCCAGGTCGATTGGGAAGTCTCTAGCGGTCTTCCCATCGCTAAGGAGGAGCAAAGGGCAGCGAGCTCCTCGGGCGCTCAGCCTCAGTCATGGCTCTTGAACAGCAGCGAGCTGTGTGGGAGGCTTCAGCGGTCGTCCCAGGAGTGTGAATGAGATAATTCCACAGTCCCCGAAGGGCGGAGCACTGCTCTGCAATCCTTCGCTGCAAGACAGGTTGGACGTCGACGAGCAGCTTCACATGAGGAAGAGTCGGGCCTTTATCCAGGTAGCAGAGCCTTCTCCTGAAGGCCTGCACTACCGCGAGCGAGAGCACCATGCTTGAGTATGCTACACGCAACGGCCACCCCAGAAGGATGTGGCAGGAAAGAAAGAGCGCGATGAGGCAAAGCGAGCCTGTTTCAGGGGCCTCGGCGCTTGGACCTCGTCGCCTAGCTCGCTAACTGTCTTGACACAGAGCTTTCAGTGAATCACACACAAGGCTACTTGCTACATATCCAGCTACCTCCTCAACCCTCCGCCCCGAGTTCCCGGTCCACACCCAGCTCTCTAGCCTTCGCCGAAGCATCAGGAGAGCGCTCTCCGTTCTCCGGCCCTTCTGAACACAGCAGGCAGGGTTCTGATCATGCAGCGGTGGTGTCTTGATCCCACTTGAGCTGATGGCTGACTCTCTCAGCGGGACTGTAGCCAGCCCGTCGTCCTCCAAGCTCGCCGAAAGGGCTTCTCATCGTCTCACGCTCTGCCGGTGCACCTCGTTCCGCTACTGGGCCGTTGAGCTGCGAGATCGAGACGTTTGACTTGCATTCTGCAGCCGCGTTCAGCAGCTCTGCAGGCGAGCTCGGCGAAAGCTAGAGGGTTTCAGGAAGGAAGCGAGATAAAGGTGTAGTGGAATAGCAAAGTACTCAGAACGCTTCGAATAGTTCTCCAGCATCCCGACCGAAGTATCTCGTGAGCTGCAGTGCAACCTTTGATTTGCCCCTGAATCTCGAAGTTGGCGGGGGGTCGACTCGAGGATTCCCTGGCCTCCTCCCTTCTCTCGTCGTGTAGTTCCTTGTCCGTCTTTCGCCGCTGCTTGCTGTCACTAGAGAATACTGACTGACCCTTTGCCCCTACGCCCCATCCCTCTCGTTGTCCTCCCGTCCCGCCACGCCCTCTTGCTCAAACTCTGCCTCGACCAACTTCGACCCGCTTCCCTCCCTCCGCCTGCACCTCTGTACCCTCTTCTTCGACTCGCACCTCACTTGACACCGTACAATAGCTTTCGCCATGGTCCAGCGCGTTACCCTCCGCACTCGCAAGAGTTACAACACCAAGTCGAACGGCAAGAGGATCGTGAAGACTCCCGGTACATCCACCTTCCTCGTCTCGCGCACGCTGGGTCTGCAGGGGAGCATGTTCAACGAGGGCAGAAAGAGGGAATGTACAGGATGAGGTTATGCTGCAGCAGGAGGGGGAACCTCTGCCCGTTGGGAAGAACTGGCAGGGCGGGCGCAGGATTCGTCGAAGGGGGAGATTATGCTCGCACGGGGGAGCTTATGACGGTGCAGAGCAGGTCGTGCGGATGCGTTGGGTGCAGGAGCGACTGTTGGACGTCACAGGAGGAGACTATGACCCCGCATTGAGATGGCGCTGGGAGACGAGTCGAGCGCTGACCGTCCACCTCTTCTCGGTACACAGGAGGAAAGCTTCGCTACCTCGTCGTTAAGAAGCAGGCCACCACCCCCAAGTGCGGAGACTGCCACATTGCTCTCCCCGGTGTAAGCTACCCCTCCGCCCCGCCGAGTCAACACCTCCGAGCTCACGCGCTTCCTCTTGCACTTCTCTAGGTCCCTGCTCTTCGTCCCCGTCAGTACGCCCAGATCTCCAAGCGCCAGAAGACCGTTCAGCGCGCCTACGGAGGATCCAGGTGCGCCAACTGCGTCCGCGACCGGATCGTTCGCTCGTTCCTTGTCGAGGAGGCCAAGATCGTCAAGAAGGTGCGTTGTAGTGCTGCAGGATAACTTCGAGCTACCGTATGCTTACGCTTCGCGCTCCCACAGGTCATCAAGAGCCAGGGCAAGCCCAGCAAGAAGTAAATGCTGAGCTTCTTTCGCACATGAGGACTGGGCGGAGGGTGTTCGGCGCGAAGGGCGCGACGGAGGGAGGATCCGTACTATGACCCGAGAGGATGCGATGGCATGATCTGTTGGCATCCCATTTCCCGAGTGTCTGTACTGCGAGAACCGCCCGACCGAGAGCCTTGCGAAGATGACCTTCGACCGAGGTGAGCGGGCAAGTCCAAGTTGCAAGTTGGCGCATCCCTCTGTCACTCCCGCCTCATCATCTCATCGCCGCCATGACCGCCGTGGCAGCTACTAACGGCGCTGCTGCTCCCCTCGAGAAGCCCACTGCTACCTCCACTCCTCCCGCTGAGCCGGTGGCAACAGCCAAGCCCGAGGGAGACGACGAGGAAGACGACGACGAGGACGAGACGCCCGCTGCTGGGACTGGTGCGCCCGAGCCTCTATATTGTATTCTCGCACTCGTACTGACCCTGCTCTACCGCCCTACAGACAAGAAGAAGAGTGAGAAGCGACTCCTCCATGTTTTGTCGTCTGAGCGCGTGAAGCTGACCTCCGGATCTCTCGCTGCACAGAGAAGAAGAAGAAGTCCAAAAAGTCCAAGAAGACTGTAATACAATCCGAACCTCCTACCATCCCCGTCTCACAATTCTACAAGGATGGCAACTACCCCGTCGGAGAGATCCAAGAGTATCTCAACGAGTAGGCCGCTTCTGCTCCTGGTGCAGCGCCAATCAACTTCAAGCTCACTTCTCTTAAACCTTACAGCAACGCCTTCCGCACCACGTCCGAGGAGATGCGCGCAAAGGAGCGCGAGTACCTCATGGAAAACACTCCCGGCGCCTTCAACTACAACTCGATTCGCCGAGCCGCCGAGGTTCATCGTCAAGTCCGCACCTACGCTCGCAAGACGATCAAGCCCGGAATGACCATGACGGAGATTGCCGAGATGATTGAGAATGGAACGAGGACTTTGGTTGAGGAGAACGGCATGCTCAGCGGTATTGGGTTCCCTACGGGTCTGAGTAGGAACCACGTCGCTGCTCACTACACTCCCAACGCTGGCGACACGAGTGGCGAGTTTTCCGCTCAAGTGGAAGAGAGGAGCAGGGCTGACTCGACCCTTCGCAGTGCTGGGCGCTAGCGACGTCCTCAAGGTCGACTTCGGAATCCACGTCCACGGCAGGATCGTAGACTCGGCCTTCACCATGAACTGGGAGCCTACCTACGACAACCTTTTGCTCGCTGTCAAGGATGCTACCAACACCGGTATCCGAGTACGTCGTTCCCTTCGCCGAACTTGCGTTCTAGAGCTGACCTCTTTGCTGTTCCGCTCGCACTCGCAGGAGGCTGGTATCGATGTTCGCATGGGAGACATCGGAGCTGCGATTCAGGAGGCGATGGAGTCTTACGAGGTCGAGGTCGACGGCAAGACGCTGCCCGGTTCGTCTCTTGCGCTTTTGCCTCGCCGACCCGCTTGCTGACGAAGCTACACACTACAGTAAAGTCTATCAAGAACCTCACGGGCCACTCGATCAACCCTTACATGATTCACGGCGGCAAGTCGGTGCCCATCTGCAGCCAGCCCGAGGACAAGGAGGAATACAACACCAAGATGGAGGAGGGCGAGTACTTTGCCATCGAGACTTTCGGCTCGACTGGAAGGGGCTACGTCCGGGACGAGGTGAGCTTGCCTGCTGAGATCTCGACCCGGCGCCGAAGCTGACCCTTGCCCTCTTCGACTCGAACAGGGCGCCTGCTCTCACTACGCCAAGAATTACGACGCGCCTCGCATCCCTCTTACCATGGCATCATCAAAAAAGCTTCTTAACACCATCAACAAGCAGTTCGGCACCCTTCCCTTCTGCCGTCGTTACCTCGACCGCCTCGGCGAGTCGAGCTACCTCCTCGCTGTGAGTGCTCGCTCATCACTATCTCGCCCGACTCACTCGTCGCTGACTCACTGTTTGACTGATCTACAGCTCAGAGACCTCGTCGACAAGGACATCGTGCAGGCGTATCCTCCTCTCGCCGACATCGAGGGATGCCAGACCGCTCAATACGTTCGTCTCGGCTCCCTCGCCTCCACTACAGCTTTCGTGACTGACACACTGCTCTCTCCGCCTCGCACAGGAGCACACCATCATCCTCCGACCAACATGCAAGGAGGTCGTATCTCGCGGAGACGATTACTAGACGAGGTCTTGGATTCGCTGAGCCGGCGAAAGGGAGCAGCTGGGCTCTCCTTCTCTGTACGAGTATATATATATGTGGAAGAGCAGCTTTCTGTTACGCATTGCTGCAGCGAGAGTGACTAGCAAGAAATGACTAGCAAAGCGGAACAGCTCCCCCGCCTCACCTCTTCCTCGTCGCGCCAGCGCCGAACATCTTCCTCTTCTTGAACCCCGAGGGTTTTGGCGCTTCCTCTTCGACCTTAGGCTTGACCTCCGCGGCCGTCTCTTCATCATTGACTGCCACTCCCTCTCCACCACCGTCCTCCGCCTCGGGCTTGACTTCCGGCTCATCAAACTCGAGCATCGGCTCCTCGGTGACCTCCACCTCCTGCCACCCTTCCTTCGTAACCTCCGGTCCCTTCCCCTTAGCCCTCTCCTTCTCCTTCCTTCTCTTCTCCCTCTCCTCCTCCTTGCGCTTCTTCCTAATCCGCTCCTCCTCCTCCTTGATCTCCTCCTCCTCCTTGAGCGTCAAAATCTTGCGCTTGAGCTTAAGAGGCGCAACTTTGGTCGGATCCCATTCGTCGTCGTCGCCGGCTGCGACCGTCTTCTCCTTGAGCCATCGCTTCTGACTCGGTCGATCCTCCTCCTCTTGTCGTTCGGCGGCGGCGGCGAGGGCAGCGAGCTCCTCCTCCGAAAGCTTGACGTCTCCTCCTCCTCCTCCTCCATCCTCGGTCTTGACAATTGCCGGTGGCGGCGGAGGAGGCTTGACCTTCTGCACCACCTCCCACTGACCGATCGTCCCCTCCTTTTTGCGCTCCTCCTCCTCCAATCGAGCCTTCTCATCGACGGGCCCTTCTTCGTAGCCGAGGTCGGCGGCAGTCGAGTAGTTGGCAAACTTGTCGGTCGGCGCGGCGGGCTTGCGAGATGAGGAGGAGGAGGAGGCGGCGGCCGAGGAGGTGGAAGGGGAGGTGCCCATGGCGAGAGCGGCGGCCTGTTGGGGGTGACGGGAGGGGGCAAAGAGGAAGTTAGAGTCAGTAGATGTACGAGAACAGCGAGCTCGCGCCTCTCCATACCCTGCAAGCAGCAAGTCCGACTCACCGCTTCGATCCTAGCCATCTCCCTCGCCTCCTCTGCCTTGTCCTTCTGATCCTTCTCTCCACGCTTGTAAATGTCGCGGATGAAGCGCTCGTAGTTTCCTTTGTGCTTGAGACCCGTCTCGTGTAGGATACGCGACTGTGTGCGAAGCGGTCAGCTCCGCGAAGTGCTGAGGGCGCACAAGACGGCGAGAGGGACGTACGGGCTTGTCATCGGCGATGAAGATCTTGCAGTACCTGTGTAAGAGATACGAGGTTAATTGGGGCTCTTGGACATTGTGACAGGGCAGCAAGGAGCGAGAGCGAGAGTCGACGCACTTGCACCAGTACTTGTCGCGGCTAACCCAATACTCGGACCTGTAGGAGGGTAGAGCAGGGTGTCAGCGAGCATCAGCAGACAGCCAGTCGCTTCGAACGTACATGCTGAGCGAGAGACGAGCGCAAGAGCAGCTGAGCGGTGACTTGAGGAAGAGAGAGCGGGCGAGAGCAAGGGAGGATGTAGGGCTGTACGCTGGGCGGTTCAGGAAATCGAACCGACGAGTTGTAGCTGTTGTAGCTGTAAGACGAGCGATGCGGTTCAAAGCCAACCCTTGTCGCCTCTCTCTCCTTCCTGCGCTATTCCGCTCTCTCGGTCCACGTTCTCGCCAGCATGTCAGACGAGCCTCAGCAAACGCCTGCAGTCGAAGCTGTAGTAGATCCAGCCGCTGCCACCCTCCCACCAACCGCTGCCGAAGTGCCCAAGGCTCCCTCTCCCTCTGCCCCCGCACTGAGCCTCAAGCCCAACGCGGTACAGACTCCCGACCTCGACTCGGACGAGGAGGACAGCGACGATGATGATGAGGCTGATCAGGGCCCGGGATTGGCCTTTTTACTGCAAGAGGTGAGCTGCCTACAAGCGCGTAAGGGGGGAGGCGCGTCGAGCTCTCAAGTTGGTGCTCACTCCGTGCCTTCTCCTTCGTTACAGGGCGATTCCGATGACGAAGATGAAGAGGAGGATAAGGATTTCGAGGCGGGAGCGGACGAGGTGGACGTCGAGGAGTTTGACGAGGAGGAGGATGCGGATGATGAGCCTGCGCCCGTGGCTGTAGCTGCAGTCGACGAGGATGGAGCACCGAGGAAGCGGAGGAGGGTCAACGCCGACAAGTGAATCATAATCGACCCGCCCTGCTGTACCCCTTCATCAAACCAATCTCGCTTGTAGCACTCGGAGCTCTCCTCCCTCCCTCCCTTCTCGCTGTTAAATCTATCCCCAAGGTGTCATGAAGCACAGCAACAGCGAGACAGAGAACCGCGCATTGTTACAACCCTTCAACCGAACAAGTACCACAGAATCAACAGCACACAGCCAGCCATCACCGAGCCCATAATGACCGAGTCGCGACGTCGGCGCGAGTTGATCATCCCTACTATCGAGTTGAGCGCCGGGACTTGAGCTGTTGTGTAGGAGATGAGGTGTTGATTGATTAGAGAGGTGGCGAGAGGGAGAGGAGCAGAGAGAAGATCAGCCAACGCCGAGGGAAGAGTGACCGAAGCGAGAGCACTGACCGACGACTCCGCTCATCCTCGCCTGGATGCCCGTGAGACCTGCTCGTTGGGCAGCAAACTCAGCACGAGTAGCATACGCTTGACTGTGGGAGTAGAGCAGGTCAGCAATGCCACAGAAGCAGGAGGAGCCGAGGAGAGCTCACTCGAGGGTCGCGTCGGCCATTCGGTGCGAGTTGTCGATGTGTCCACGCTCCGAAAGAAGGGCGTCGGTCGCGGACGAGTTGGTAGAAGACTTGAACGCGCTGTGGAGAAGTGGAGAAGTCAGCTCGGCGCTGCTTGCAGGCGAAATCGCGCAGCCCTACCTGATCTCCTCCCGAACCGAGCCCAGCAGATTCGCCCTCTGCTCTGCTTCCCTCAAGCTGGCCTATACGAAGTCGACTGTAAGCGAATGACCTCGTCTTGAGAGCCGAACAAGCGCACCTTTGTCCGAGCATAGTCGCGCTTGTACTCCGAGAGGACCTCACGATGCCGTTCGAGGGCGTGAGTGGCTGAAGCGGAAGGTGGTGGTTGAGCGGTAGCGTGGAAGGAGTATAATCGCTCAATCTGTGCTGCAAACTGTGCGGAAGAAGACGGCCCGTCAGCTCCGTGCTCGCTCTGAGCTGCATCAACACGACACGGCACGCTCACAAGCGCTGTAGAACATGCCCCAACTCACCGTATCCATGGTCCCATCAATCTCTGTCTCCAATTCCTCCTTCCTCCTAGTTAAATCATCTTTGAGCAAGCCCGAGCTCGAGTAGGAGGTCGAGGCAGAGGCGGCGAGCTTGGAGTACTTTGTCAGGAGGCCCGAGACGGCTGCAGTCGTTTGGTGCAAATCGCGTCGCACAGTCTCCATCTTCTCTGTCGCCTGATCGTTTCTGTAGGCGAGTCCGAGGCGAGTTGCTAAGGCGAGACGAAGTTGCAAGAGCGAGAGAGTCGCTGAGACGCATCTTGCCTTTCGACTACTCGAGCTTTTTGAACCAACTACAAAGAACAAGCTGCTGCGAGTGAGTACAGTGATACAGGTGTGCATAGCTACAGCTCACACGCCTCTTCCCCTACAGCAAATACTCGACCTCGTCTCTCGCCTGCTTCAGCTTCTCCGTCGTCTCGTCTGCATGGATTCTGCACCTCAATCGCCCTCAGTAGAAGGAGCAGAGGATGCCGACATGGAGCTGGACAGCATCATCCCCTTCCCTCTGCTCTCCCTTCCCCTCGAACTGATCCACCACATCGTCCGATGCCTCGACGAACGCCCTTCTTCGTCCAACTTTCCTGCCGGCCCATCCACCGACTTGCTCAACCTCGCTGCAGTCAACGTCTTCTTCTACAACCATTGTCGACCCCTCGTCTGGCGCTCCATCGCCTTTGAGGCCCAGCTCGGAGCGATGAGGCCCGAGGCTTGGGTCTTGATGAGGAGTTTGAAGTCGTTGGCGGACATTATGAGGGAGAGCAGAGCGGTGGTGGGATTCGGACCCAAAGATGAAGGACTCCCCGCCGACCGCACTTGCAGCCAGGATCGTCCCCTCTCGCCGCTCCCCATCAAAGCCTTCTCCTACGCCTCTCCTCGACATATCCCCATCGGCCGAGAAGACGACGAGCTTCGAATTGAGCTGGAGGCGCTTCTGGAGGTCGTTTGCCTGCTCAAGGAGAGCAAGGTGCAGGTCCTCTTCCTTCACGGCAGCGAGGACGGCGTCCCCAAGAAGCTCGGCGCAGCTCTCCTGACGGCCATCCTCGACCTCGACTCGCTCTCGGCGCTGAGGATGAACCAGATGTACATCAAGGGCAAGTTGGACCTGATCGACGCGGCCAAGCCGATGCCGCACCTCAGGACGTTGCAGGTCATGCATGGCGCGAGCAAGTTGGTGAGTCGACTCCCTCGATCTCGCTCTTCTGCAGTACAAATCGCTGACCTCACTCCCTTCTCTCCGTTCTTTTTGCTCTGACCCACAGGTCGATCTCACTCGCCTCGCCCCCAATCTCGAATCGCTTCTCCTCTGGCCTCACTCGCGCAAGTTCAAGGACCTCGGCCAGGTCATCGCCGACAAGCTTCCTACCCTTCGTCTGCTCTCCCTCGACGCCGTCTACGATACCGAGCTCATCTTGCAACTGGCCAAGAAGATCGAGGTGCGTCTGCATAGCTGTCCGTTTTCAGCTTCGGCGCCGAGCTGAGCCTTCCTCCTCGCCGCAGACCCTCACTTCCAATGGCGTCTCCCTACCTCTCGAAGAGCTTTTCCTCGAGGGCAAGCAAACTTCCCAGCACCGCTCCATCCTCCTCACCGCCCTCGCCAAGGTCCCCTCCCTCAAGCGACTCGCTCTCTACCACCTCCTCAACGCGAAGCCTCAACTGCTGTACGAGATCCACGAGGCGGCACCCCAGCTGGAGGCATTGACGCTTGTACTCGGCGATACGAGTGCTCCTGTGCAGTGGCCTGCTCCAGTGGTGCGTTTCTCTCACTCGGTTCTCCCGTCGCTCCGAGCTGACCTCTTCCTCTCTCACCCCTTGCATCCCCATGCGACGTTGTCGGACTCTCTCAAACCACCAGGACGAGTACCTCTCCCCTCTTTCCAAATTCACCAAACTCAGCTTCTTCGCCTGGGACCTTCGCACCCCTCAAATCAGCCCCAGCCTCGGCGAGCCGCTCAAGAAGCGCCTCGAACTCGAGTATGACACGCTCTCGGCGCTGGGAAGGGCGATGCCCAAGTTGGAGGAGGCCGTCGCGATTACCGAGGACGTTAGTGAGGGTGAGTTTTGCGCTCTTGTGAGGGATTGAGCAGCGGCTCGGTGGGGGCGGGCGGTCGAGGCGGTCGTGGCTTTTGAATGAGAGCTGACCGCTCCTCCTACTCTACAGGATCCTGCGGCTACTTTGCCACCTTCAATCGTCTCCGGGGCGGCGCCGTAAGGGTGCAGGTCAAGAAGGATCGCGCGACCGACTTCCTCGTCGGGTTCGAGAGGTGGTGTGTCATCGCCGACGATTAGAGCAGAGAGTTAAGCACGCAGAGGACCCTTGCAATACTGTTGTACTACTTAGCCCTGCTTTGGGCGTGGCGTGGAGCAGATGGGCGAGAAATGAGAGCAGCTGGCGGGTGAACGACAGAGCCGAGCTCGGCGATGGCACGGCACGTCGCCTCGTCGGCTGAGCGGACGCCATTCGTTCCGCTCCAAACCGACACCGCTTCGCACCGCGTCGATGAGCTACGCCGCGCCTGGACCAGACACTGCTGAAGCCTCCTCAACCTCCAGGTTCCCCCCTGCGGCACGTCTGGCATTCGCCGTAGCCATCGCCTCGTCACGCTCAGCTCACTCGCTACTCTCCGGTATGACTGGATGTCCCCAACGCAATCTTGCAACCACGCAGAGTTGTACAGAACCCGGAAGAGCCAACGCCGTTTAACGGTAACTGGATAGCGAGGAAGGAGAAGGAGAGGTCAGCGATTACTCGCAGTATCACAGCGGCGAGTTCGAACCTCTTCTGGAAGCGAGAGCGGGCACCGTTTCCACCGAACTAGAGAAAGAAGGCCAAGTTAGCGCTCGGCTAAGGGACGAACGCCGAGATTCGGGGCGCACCTTCTTGGGCTCGCAGCGACGGGGGTCGGCGACAAGGAGAGTCCTGTCGTAGGCGACGAGAACCTTGCGGACCTCAAGGGCCGAGGCGGCGTCCTCGTACTTGGCAACGTAGGCGACAACCGCCTTGGCGATGGCCTGGCGGAGGGCGTAGACCTGCGAAGTGTGTCCTCCTCCGGAGACACGGAGACGGATGTCCATGCGGGCGAGGGGGGAGGGAAGGGAGGTGGTCGAGGAGGTGAAGGAGGAGAGGAGGAGGAGGGGCTCTGTTGGTGGGATGCGAAGGCGCATTCGAGGTAGACGCATGTGCGAAGGGCCAAGACGAGGTCAGCAATTCGTTCGACTGCCAAAGACGATACAGCGGTATCTCCGAACATCGCCTTGGCTGCAGTAGAGCACTCACCGTAGAGCTTGGGGCGGAGGATGGGGGAGCCGTAGAGCGAAAGGGGGACTCCGTTGACCTTGATGAGTCCCTTACCCTCCTGCACGACATCAACCACAAGAGCATAAGTCAGCCCTCCCGAATTTCTGCATAGTCTCCCCCTCCTGGCAGCAGCTGGGCCTCCCTCGTCTGCTCGCCTCATCCAATCCCAGCTGCCCCCCTCTCCCCCTCAAATGACATGGTAACGCACGCGAGCGAGGGCGACAGCGGTGGCCGTCTTCTTCTTGCCGAAAGTCTGGACAGACTGCTGGGCGGACGACATCTGTTGGCGATTGAAGCGGGTCGAGGTTGCGAGGGATCAAAGGTTCCAGGTGGGATTGAGGCGAGGTGTAGGGACAGCAGGACGACAAGGGCGGGTGAGAAATTGACGTGTTCGAGTGCAGAATCGATTTGGCGATGTAGGAGAGCGACAGAGAGGCGTAGAGGGAAGGGTCAAGGGTTCAATAGAGCGAGGGCGAAAAAATGGTCGTCGAAGGCGTGAGAGAAGGGTGAGAGGGAGGGGAGCGGGAGCAGAGGTTAGTGGTGCGCTACACGGGCAGCAACTTGCTTTTGCTGCACGTTACCTCAGACTTGCCTTGGTGAAGGGTTGGGACTGACGGCGAGAAAGAGAGAAAGCGTCCAGAGCGGCCTCGTTGACCTGCTTTCAGGGGCATCCTCTGGCTCGCTCTGTAGCTCACCAAACACCATGTAAGGTTTGCGAAGGACTGTTCGAAGCGTTTCCGAGAGCTTCCTATATCACTACACCTTTCTCTCGCTCTCCCCCTCCCCTCCAGATTCCGCCGAGCTGGCCTGCAGAGTTGCGGAAGGGGCTATACTGTATGAGGGAGACAATTGAACTCTACAGCGGAACGTGCGCAGTAGCCGAAAGAGCTCTCCTCGCGGTTGAGAGGACCAGAACCAGAAGCCCTTTCGGCGAGCTTGAAGGACGACGAGCTGGTTGCAGGTCCCACTGAGAGAGTCACTCAACAGCTCGAGTGGTATGAAGCACGGCTCCTGCATGGTCAGAACCCCTCCCTCCCCGGTTCATAAGGGCCGAAGAGCGGAGAGCGCTCTCCTGATGCTTCGGCGAAGGCTAGAGAGCTGAGTTTGGACCGGGAAGTCAAGGGAGAGGGCTGAAGAGGTAGCTAGAGATGTAGCGAGTAGTTCTCTGTGTATTGCTGTAGGCGTACGTCAAGTGCCTTGGTGAAGAGAGAACGGGGGAAGCAACCTTGGGCGTGAGGCGAAGCCCAGCCGAACCTCCCTCCTCTGCCAACCTCCAGACGAGACCCGCATACAACAGGACGAAAGCCGACTGACGACCATGACGTACATCGTAGAGACTGCACTACGTTACATCCAGTGTTCATCGTGGGCTTATCTACCGTTCTCCGACCGACAGATGTTGCGCCGAGTGCTTCGTTGGCGGAAGAGGCGGAGAGTCGTCTTGCGTGGAGAAGGAGGAGAGTATGGCATGAAGCTGCTACCGCTTGGTCGCCTGTCGTGTGTGCGGCGAAGTGTGAGAGGGAAGGAAGTGCGAAGTGGAAGGGTCGTCGGGCGTAGTCAAGTCGGCGCTCGTCTAGGTAGAGTGCAGGAGGCGAAGTAGAGGCGGTGAAGAGGAGTCTGTACATCCTAAAAGAGGTCAGATCTAGTCTTTCAGCAACCTGCAGAGCTGGAAGAAGCGACTCACCCTCGTCGACCGAATCTCCGAGCGCTACCCTCAGTCAAACACGCCCCTTCCACCTATTCCAGCGGGGTCTCCTTCCTTTTCTCGTACGAAAGTCATGCCGTACGCCCCGCCAAAGCCCTGCGGTGGTGCCAGATCGCCAAACTGACCGGCTCCCTCCATCTCGACCGGCGCCTCATCCTCCTCTGACAAATCTGGCTGGCCGTAGCTCTCGAGATTGAAAGCCGAGTCCATCCATCGTGCACAGCCTGCCGTTGCGTCGTCCTCGTCGTCGTTGGAGCCCGAGGCGCGAGGATCCAGCACGCGAGGAGGGCCAAACACGGCGGGAGTGGAGAACTGCCAGTCGGTGTCGTCTGCTTGCTGTAGCTGGGTGCGGAGGAAGGCTACAGCTGCTTGTTGAGCTGCTTGCTGTACTTCTGGAGGCGCTGAAGCTGGTGGGAGCGGACGAGGGAGGTCGAGAGCGGAGAGCTGAGGTTGGTTGAGTGTAGAGGTGTTGTTCGAGTCGAGGGCGAGTAGTTCGAGTGCTCTGGCTTCCACCTGCTCTGGTGAAGCGTCCAATAGCGAGTCCTGGTGCTGTAGTGAAGCGGATTCGTTGGACAAGCCCGAGGGCTCTTCGGACAGGAAGGATGGCTCGTCGGGTAAGGATTCCGAGTAGATTTGTGAAGGGGAAGAGTGCTCCGAGGCTGATCTTGGTGAGGCTGAAGTAGTGGACCTCCTGTACTGAGGTGGCATCCCGAACAAACTGGCAGAGTCGAAGCGTTGAGGAAGAGCGGGCGTGAGCTCGTCTGGCCCGCGTTGGAGTTGATCGCGGCGCCGGTGAGATTCTGTGGTTGGTTGTCCTCCGCACAATCTCCTCGTCTCACAGACATGCTTCGCCACTTCGCGCAACGAGCACCCATCGCAACTCGCTCCCTCTCGACTACAGCTCGCAGGAGTAACTTGGTACAGCGCGTGGAGCAGGAGATTTCAGCCGGGAAGCAGTGGAAAGGGACCACCTACTCCGGCGGTCCAACTCTCAACCTCATTGGCGGCGAATGGACTACAGGTGCGCTGACCAAGTTCATTCGATACCTCTTCTCCTTGCTGACCGGTCCAACCGACCTACAGGCGAGGGCGTCGAGAAGTGGATTGATGTCAACGACCCCTCCACCCAGCGCCTGCTGACCCGGGTCCCAGAGACTCCTCACGCCGAGATGGTGCGCATCGTCGACCGCGCCGAGGAGGCCTTCCTGGAGTGGAGGGATGCCTCAGTCCTCCGCCGCCAAGGTGTCATGCTCAAGTGAGCTTTGAGCCTTGCTGGCCTCGCCCTATCCCGTCGGCTCGCCTTTCGCTCACCCCCACTCCCCCCTTCTCCTTTCCAGGCTGCAGGCTTTGATCCGCGAGCACCACGACGATATCGCTCAGAGTATCGTTTTGGAGCAGGGCAAGACGTTTGCCGACGCCAAGGGAGATGTCTTGCGTGGACTACAGGTGAGCTCTTGAGTGAGCGAGCCCCACATCCTTCGGAGTGCTGAATCCCTCGCGACGCTATCTAGGTCGTCGATGCCGCCTGCGCCATGCCTTCACTTATCATGGGAGAGAAGCTCGAGGTGTCCAAAGACATGGACACCGAGACCCGTCGTGTACCCCTTGGAGTCACCGCCGCCATCTGCCCGTAAGTGCCATCGCCGATTTCGGCTCGGCGCACTCGCTCACTCGTCATGAAATCCCCAGCTTCAACTTCCCTGCCATGATTCCGCTGTGGTCCATCAACTCTATCGCTACCGGCAACTCCCTCATCCTCAAGCCGAGCGAGCGCGACCCCGGAGCCGCCATGATCATCGCCGAGTTGGCTGAGAAGGCCGGTACGTTCCTCGTTCCCACGTCCAGAGCCGCTGGTCCTCTGTATCAATCGCCTCGACGCACAGCTACAGTAGCTGATGTCGCGCATACCTACAGGTCTCCCCAAGGGCGTCCTCTCCGTCCTCCACGGAACCGTCCCCGCCGTTCAATTCCTCTGCAACGAGCCTCGCATCAAGGCCATCTCTTTCGTTGGATCCGACAAGGCTGGAAAGTACATCTACGACACCGCTGGCGCCAACGGCAAGCGTGTGCAGGCCAACTTGGGAGCCAAGAGTGAGTCGTCCTGACGCTCGCCAGGCTCATGAAGAGGAAGAGGCAGAGCGATTGCTGACGACCATGCTTTGCGCTAGACCACTGCATCCTCATGCCCGACGCCAACCGCAACTTTGCACTCAACAGCGTCGTTGGAGCTGCCTTCGGAGGTCAGTCTCGTCTCTTCCTCGTCTTGCTCAAGCGCCGAGCTGACTTGCTTCTCCTCCGATCGTAGCTGCTGGACAGCGCTGCATGGCTCTTTCTGTTCGTGAGTGGTACTCAAGCTTACTCCTGGCCTCGCCGAGATGCTGATGATGATCTCGTACAGTCGTTACCGTCGGCGAGACTGACGAGTGGCTTCCGGAGCTCGTCGAGCGCGCCAAGGGATTGAAGGTCGGCAACGGATTCGACACCGACGTCGACGTGTACGCTCTATCCTGTGCTCTCCTGCTGTAGGAGGCGAGCTGACTCTCCTTGCTTTCTGATCCCTCCTTCCGCCTTCGCCCTCCTTCTCCTTCTCGCCTCACCCCTCTCCCGCCCTCCGATCTCCTCTAACTCCGCGCACTGCTCTACATTGATAGTGGACCTCTCATCACTCCCGCCGCCAAGCAGCGTGTCGAGTCCCTCATCGCCTCTTGCGAAGCCCAAGGCGGCAAGATCGCTCTCGACGGCCGAGATGTCAAGGTGGATGGCTTCCCCGAGGGCAACTTTGTCGGACCTACGATTCTCCTCGCCGACACCAGCATGGACTGCTACCAGTGAGCTCTCAGGCCGTGGGACGGAGAAAGTAGGGAGCTCGGCGCTGACCCTTTTGGCTTCCGCTTTGTCAGGGAGGAGATCTTCGGCCCCGTCCTCACCATTGTCAAGGCGAAGGATTTGGACGATGCCATCAAGGTGATCAACTCGAACAAATGTGAGCCGACTCTTCTGCCTGGCATTCCTGCCTTGCGCTGCCGAATTCGCCGCTGACCCTTTCGTCTGCCCCCTTCCATCACCTTCGGCGTTCCACATATCCAGACGGAAACGGCACTGCTATCTTCACCCAGTCTGGCGCGACAGCTCGCAAGTTTGAGAAGGAGGTCGAGGCTGGTCAGATTGGCATGTGAGCGGCTTTGCTTGCTCCTCGGTTTTCTGCTCGGCGCTGACTTGAGCTTTCTGACCTTAACAGCAACGTTCCCATCCCCGTACCTCTTCCCATGTTCGCCTGGTCGTGAGTAATTTCTCTCTGCTCGACGAGAGCTCCATTGCTGACCGATTTGCACCTCAACAGCGGCAACAAGGGCTCGGTGCTCGGCCAGACTTCGCTCTACGGCAAGCTGTGAGTCGTCCCCTTGCTTCTCGCGATTCGCCAAGCTCGCAAACTGACCTCATGGCATCACTATCCAGCGGTATCGAGTTCTGGACTCAGCACAAGACGACGACGAGCCTGTGGAGGGCCGAGGATGCTCTCTCGACCAAGGCGACGACCGCCATGCCCACCCACCGTTGATCTGTAGCTTTTTAGTCGAATGGAAATCATTCAGAGTCCTCTATGTACAAACTTCACCGCGAGTGATGAGCAGGGATCGCTCCGTTTGCCGAGAGCCCAGGAATGCCTGCGAACTGCGCCGAGCTGCGAGAAGGGGGAGCTGAGGAGAGAGAGCGGGCGAGGAGGGTGCTGTAGGGCGGTAGGGGAGTGCAGTTGATGCGTCGAGTACAGCTTCACGAACCGACAGCACTCGCTACAGCGACTCGCAAGTGTTCGGAGGAGCCGAAATCTCTTGGGCGCGGCTCTCTTGCCCTTCCCCCTTCCTCACCCTTCGCCGTCCGGGCTGGTTGTGCTGCTCTTTCTCTCTCGTCTTCCTTCTCGGGTCCCACTCGCATCGACACTCTTTCCAACTCGACTCTTACCCAAGGTCGATACACGCACAAGCAGGGATGCTCTCCTCCCTCGCCCTTTGCTCGCTCCTCGCGGCCTCTGCCATCGCGTCGGCTTCCTCTCACGACTTCATCAGGCGAGCCCAGCACACCAAGCGAGCCAACACTGTAACGGATCCATCCGAGCTTTCGGGTCAAACGTTCGACTACGTGATAATTGGGTAAGTGTTCGCCTACAGCCTCGCGCTTCGCAAGCCGAGGCGCTGCCGCGCTCAATGTTGTTTGCTGAGCAGCGGCGAATTCGCCTTCCCTCCTATCCTACAGCGCCGGAACAGCAGGACTCGTCATTGCTAATCGCTTGACTGCCAACTCATCCATCTCGGTCGCTGTCATCGAGGCAGGACTTGATGGCTCAGCGGTCGAGGATGACATTCTCATGCCTGCTCAGGGTGAGTGCTGCATGCAGAACGAGCGTCAGTGATATAGCTAACTCTCTTCTGTATCGTATCAATTCCCTTTTCCCCGTTCCTTTCCTCACCATCGCCTTTCCTCGCGCCCCTTTCTCGTCGCCGAACGTCCTCCCCCTTTCCTCGCTCGCCTTCGCCGCGACCGCCGCTCACAGCCTACTTCGATGGAGTCGCCACGATGACTTCGGATTACGACTGGCACTACAACACTGTTGAGCAATCCGAGCTCAACAAGACTGTCTACTGGCCTCGAGGCAAAGTCGTCGGAGGAAGTTCGGCGGTCAACGGTCTTTACATGATTCGAGGATCCGAGATTGAGCACAACTCGTGGGGTTCGCTCGTCAACGCCACCGACTTGTGGGGATGGGATGCCATCTACCCCTACATGAAGAGTGAGTCCGGAGGAGCCGCGCTCGAGCCTTCCTTCCTCGCCGCCTTCGCCGACCTTCGCGTTGGCTCGACCCAAGCCCAGTTCTCAAAGCCCAACTCCCTCCAAGGGTTGAGCTCAACCTTAGCGAGCGTGTGCTGACCTTTTCCTCCCTCCGCTCAGAGTCCGAGAACTATACAGCTCCTCTTCCCGCCAACCAGGAGGTCGCTGGAGTCATCGTGGACGAGTCCTACCATGGACAATCTGGACCGATCCATTACTCGTACCCCGGATTCTTCTACGAGCAGACGACCGGTTCATGGATCGAGACGCTCGGTAACCTCGGTATTGAATCGCGCGACCCCGCCAACGGCAACTCGTACGGCGCTTTCATCGCTACCTCCGCCATTGACCCCATCACCTGGTCTCGCTCCTACTCTAAGACGGGCTACCTCGATCCCTACGCCTCGAGGACGAACCTCGTCGTCTTGACCGGCTACCAAGCCACCAAGGCGAGTCTCGGCAGTGGCGCTGGACTAGCTCTGATCAGAAGCTGACTCTCTTTTCGCTCGCTCGCAGGTCGTCTTGGATGGTACCACGGCCACTGGTGTCGAGTTTGCCGCCACCGCTGCCGGTACTTCCTACACCGTCAGCGCCTCGAAGGAGGTCATCCTCAGCGCGGGTGTCATCGGAACTCCTCGTGGGCAGCGTTCTCTGATGCTCTTTGTTCGAGCAAGAGCTCACTCTCCTCTTCTCACTCAACAGAGCTGCTCCAGCTCTCCGGTATCGGAGACAGCGACCACCTCGGCTCGCTCGGCGTCGACGTCGTCTACGACCTCCCTGGAGTCGGCATGCACCTCACCGACCACCTTTCGGCTCAGCTCTCGTTCAACACCACCGGGGTCGAGTACACGGGAGATGAAGTAGAGACCAACACGACTTTTGCAGCCGAGCAGAAGGCCCTGTGGGACGCTCTCGACCCCACCAGTCTCTACAACTCGCCCAACGACGCGTGAGTGCTCTCGCCGCTCACCGAATCCTCAAACTCACTCTCATCCTTTACAGCGTCGCGTATATCAATTTAACAACCCTCTTTGGCGCTGACGATGCTCAGACCCTGATGGATGAAATCGCCGCCGAGAAGACTGCCCAGGTCAACGCCTACAGCACCAACACCAAGGTTCGCGCTGGATACGCCGCCGGGTACCAGGCTGAGCTGGACGACATCTTCCCCTCGGCGATTGGTCAAGCCGAGATCCTGTTGTCTAACACCGGTACATACGGAGCGTACGGAGACGACATCAAGACCATCTCGATCCAGGCCGCCATCCAACACCCTCTCTCGCGTGGATCCGTCCTCATCAACTCCACCTCGGCCTTCGACGCCCCTCTCATCGACCCTGGATACCTCACTCACCCCGCGGACATCAAGATCCTCATCAAGGCCTTCCAGTATGCTCGGTACGTTCAGAAGCGATTTTGACGTGAGGAAGGTGGCGGAAGCTGACCCTCTCGCTCGCAGGACCGTCTCGGAGACTGCTCCTCTTTCCACCTACATTGAGAGCGAGCTCAGCCCCGGATCCACGGTTTCGACTGATGGTGAGTCTTGTTTCTCGCCGCATCGTCTCGGCGTTCGCTGAACTCTCTCTTCGCAGCCGAGTGGGAGACGTGGATTCGCAAGTCCGTGTCGACCGAATACCACCCCGCTGGATCTGCCGTGAGCTCTTAACTCTCGCCGTCTCTTCGACTCTAGCTGACGCCGTCGTTTTCTCGAAGTCCATGCTCCCCGAGGACTACGGAGGAGTGGTCGACACTTCCATGCGCGTCTATGGTATCTCTGGACTTCGTGTCATCGACTCTTCGAGTAAGTGGATAGGATGGCCTCTTGTCCGACGCTGAGCTGACCTCTGTCCCCTCTCGCAGTGGTTCCCATCGGGTTCGTCGCCCCAGCTCTTGGCCTCCCCTTGCCGTCTCTCACGCTAACCTCTCCTCCTCTACCAGAATGTCGGCTCACATGACCGCTCCTCTTTACGTGAGTCTCCGCCTGGATTTACTCCTTAGCGCTCAAGCTGACCTTTCTCCTCGCAGGGAATCGCCGAGCGAGCCTATGAGCTTCTCCTCTCCACCCCCATCGCCGCTGGAGGAACCGTTGTCGAGGCGTCCAGCAGCACCTCGAGCACTAGCGCAGCCGCTTCATCCTCGACACAGGCATCGTCTGGCTCGTCGGGCTCGTCGACCTCATCAAGCCCCGCCGCAACCAGTTCGGGCGACACCTCGGCGGCTTCCACCCTCGTCTCGAGCCTGATTGGATCCTCCCTCCTCGCCCTCATTCTTGCGCTTACTTGCTAGAGAGCTCCTCCGCATCCCATACCATCACATAAGGTCGATACCCCCTCGCCTTCGCTTTCGCATCGCACCTTCGCACTTTCCCTTTCCATGGCCTTCTCCCATCTCGTCGTAGTGTATAGAACGAGCGTCGAGGCATCTTTCGTAGAGGCCAAGTCTCGATGGACACTTTTCTCTCGGGCTTAGATACAGAAGATCGAAGCTTAGAACAATCGCACACGCTTTTCGCCGAACCGAGTCCAGGGGAGACGAGAGCGAGCGACGAAGCGAGAGTAGATCGACGAAAGCAAGCATTTCAAGCCTCGTTCGGACTACGTGAGCGCCACAGAACCCCAAATTGATCCTCAAGCATGTTTTCGGGCGAGCAAGCTCGGCGGAGGCGAAGCGACCTAGGTATGTCCGGGGACGCCCCACTGCTTCAGCATCGCCATGAACGCCTCGGTTCTCTCTTCGTCGGCGGTTTTGTCCAGCGCTTGAGCCTCGGCGAGAGTCGCAGTGGGAGCGAGACGGGGGGCGTCCTGGTCAGCGGGGATTTGCTTCGAGGGGTGCTGAGGGTCTCGGGCGAGGCAGAAGTGGACGGTGTTGCCGACGCGACGGAAGCCAACCTGTGAAAGGTATGAAGGCTCAGAAGGCCGAGCTCGAGGCTGACGGTGAGACTCACTCACCGAGCGGAAGAGCTTGATGAGGCGCTCGGTCAGGTTGTCGTACGCTCCCTGCGAAAGGTCCTTCCTGTTCGGCACGCGAGGAGTCGGCTAAGCGAACATGAATTTGCTGAACATGGGAAGATCGATGAACTAGGCCGAAGCAGAGGGTGTCAGCGCCAGCGAGAACGAAAGAGCGGGGATGAAACTCACCTGGGGCAGATCCCAGACCTTCTCGAGCACCTTCTTAGCGATTCCTTGACCTCGGTACTCCTCCTCGACTTCGATATGCTGCAAGTAGGTGAGGAGGAGGCCACTGTCGACCTCGCTCCCCCAAACGCCCGTGCCCTCGCGCGAGAACTTCTTCTTCAAGTAGCCTTCCTCGTCGAACAAGTCGAAGCCAAACTCCATGCACTCCTCTGTCGGTGGGAGAAAGCCAGAGAAGCGTCAGGTGTGCAGGTAGCGCTGCGACCCCCCGTACTTACGAGAAGGGCCGTCCATCTCGCCGTAGAAGCTGTCGCGAATCTCTTCCACGTTGATCGTCCAGAAGGTGAGCTCCCCAATCTTCTTACCGGCGAGCGAGATGTCGTAGTGCCACACTTTTAGCCAGGGGAACTCGCTGTCCTCGTCGGGGTCGATGGGAGTGCCGTCGTCTGAGTCGTACTCGAGCTCGGGTTCGCGGTAGCTGACGATGATGGGGTCTTGGGCGATAGAGAGAGAATCCATCTTTTCCGAGACGAGAGTTGAGGTAAAGCGCTCTTGTGTGTCACGAGAGAAAGAGAGGCGTCTCGGATTTCGAGCCTCTTTCAAGTCGAAGAGGAGCGTGCGCGCGCAGCTTGGCCTTCGCAAGCCAGTCACTTGTAAGACTACAACTATTCCGAACGTCCATATAATTGAATCTACGACGCTCCACCTACAGGTTTATCGACGGTAAGGGCCTCATGTCCTCCTTCTTCACCGAGCAGAGCCAGTGCCGAGCCAGCTGGCACCGCTTCGGATGTACACTTGAGCTCATGGGAGACGCCTGCGGGTCCGATATAGTCCTATTCTGGTCAAGTAGGGTCGGCTTAGCGATTGTAGGTGAGCAAGACGGTTTTCGAAGCCGCCGTCCCCGGGCTCGGCGCTGGCAAGGGGCTTGAAGCGAAGGGGGTACTACGAGACTCCGGGGAGGGCAGCAGAGACCGATTTGAGTCTATTTTGAGGCTCCCAGCTGCTATTGAGCGTCCCGAGAGCCTTGCAAGCACCTTCGCCGGAGCAGCCTCGAGCAGCAAGCGCGTCGAAGGCGCTCTCTTTCCTCCAAGTCGGAGGTTCGCCCTTCGACCCAGCCCTTGCTCTCCTTTTCTTCGAGTACACTCCTACAGCAGCCCTTTTCACCTTTCCTCAGAGCGCCCCGATCCTCGAGCTCGTCCGATGATGCAGCAGCAAGCAGGGAACCTCGTAACGGACGGCAGTAAATATCTGCCCCGGCGTAACGGACGGCAGTACCAGGATGTCAATCATGTACGTCTTCTCGCTGTGCGTAAGAGACCCTAGCTGACACCTTTCGCCACTTCTTCCGTCAGCTGCTCGGCTTCACCCTCCCTCCGCGAGCGCCTGCACCCGCCGGTCCTCGTCGCTCGTCGAAGCGTACGCCTGGTTATGGCTCGTTCAATCGAGCTCAGTTCGTGCACCATTCGTTTCGCTACGTCGTCAAGCCCGATAAGGGTGAGCTTCCTTCGAGCGACTTGTTTGCCGCCTTCGCTGACTTGACCTCAACTCTGCTGCAGACTACACGGCACATTTTGCCGACCCAGACATTCACTTGGACTGGGGCGACATCTTGCAGGTCATCCTCCCCACCTCATCCTCCGCGCTCTCGTCGGTTTCGACGGGCACGGTTGACCAGCCGTTCGACAGCGACTCACGAAGCGCGATCCCGACTTGCCCGATCTGCCTGTCTGAGCCTACAGCAGCTCGCATGGTGAGTTCTTGCTTCTCCTTCGCGTAAACGAGCTGAGCTGACTTTGAGCCGTCTCCGCAGACGAAGTGTGGTGCGTTTCGGCGGCCTTTTGCTCGCCTGGCTCTCGCTCATCTTGCTCCGTTCGCAGGTCACGTCTTCTGCTACCCTTGTTTGCTTCACTATCTCGCGCTCGCGGATGGTCAAAAGTGGCGCAAATGCCCGGTCTGCTGGGAGTGAGTCGGATCGGTGAACGTGGGGCGCCTCCGACGCGCTAACTCGGCTCTCCCTCAGCTCCGTCTACGCCAAGGACCTCAAGGCTGTCAAGTGGCACGACCCTACCTCCTCCGACGTCCTCGCCGATGTGACACCCTCCCTCTTCCCTGCTCAGGACGAGCTCGACCACTCGCACGCTCACGACATCAAGCTGCCGACCGAATCGCTCAAGATGCGCCTCATTCGCCGCCCTCACATCTCGACCCTCGCTCTCCCTCGCTCCAGCACTTGGCCATCCGAGGCTGTCCCCTCCCTTCGCGCTCCCTGGCAATTCACACCCGACGCCTTCGCCTACGCCAAGTTCATGCTCGCGCCTCCCGACTACCTCAAGGCCGAGCTGGAGGCGAATCTGAGGGAGTTGCAGCAAGAGATTGCTACTTTGCGGAGGTGGGGCGTTGCAGGAGGGACGGACGAGGAGCTCGGCATCGTCTTTGTGCGGACGGCCATCACCAAGGTCGAGGAGCAGTTGGAGAAGGTCGTCGCTCTCAAGACGTCCACGGTCATGACGGCGAGGAAGAAGGCGCTGAGGGAGATCCAGGAGATACAGGATGCTGCTGGACGAGCGCCATTAGGACCGCCGCTGCCGCTCGTGTCCGAGACGAGCTCGAGCGAGGTGGAGGGCGATATCGAGGGCGATGTACCCAATGAGTTCCTCGGCTCTCGCGCAGGGCTCTCTGGCGCCGCCCCTTCCTTCACACCCGCCTCTCTCGCCGCCCAGACCCAGAAGCCTCGACCACAACGCCGAAACGTCAACCCTCGGCTCGACTTGGAGGATTGCTACTACTTCTACCAGGCCGCTTCGGGTCAGAACATCTATCTTCACCCTCTCGACATCAAGATCCTCAAGTCGCACTTCGGCACCTACCAGGACATGCCGGATACGATCGAGGTCGCCGTGGAGGGCGCCGATGAGGGCAGGGTCAACGACGAGCTGCGACGGCGATGTCGCTGGCTCGCTCACCTCCCTACCTCGGCCGACCTCGTCTTCATCGAGGCCGACCTCAGCAAGGTCGTCTCCAAGGCTTCGCTCGAGCCCTACCTCGCTCCTCTGAAGCAACGGCGGACGAAGCGACGAGACAAGGCGAGGAGGGAGGACAAGGCGAAAGCAAAGTCGGAGCAGCGGGAGCAAGACTTGCGCCCCATCTACACCCAATCCGCCGAATACTCGCCTTCCTCCTACTCGGTCCCCCTTCCCACCTCCATCTCGGCTCTCACCTCCTCCTTCTCCGAGCTACACGCCTTCCCTCCTCCATCTTCCAGCATCTCATCCAACCCACCCTCCGCTGCCGCTCCCGAGACGACCTCACCCTCTTCGCGCACCGTCTGGGGAACTCGCTCCTTCGCTACGGCACTCCACGCCTCCTCCTCTCACGAATACGGAGGTTACGAGGACCCAGAGTTTGACGACCGGTGGAACGAATTCGAGGATTCGCTCGGCGGTGGGCGAGGAGGGCGAGGAGTCGGAGGAAGTGCGAGAGGCGCCAACGCGGGCGGAGGGCGGTCACAAGAGCCAACGCCACCGCCGACTCGTGGCAAGAAGAAACAGAAGATCAAGCTCAACTTGAGCGGAGCGGCGATGCGTGGGACTGGTTGAGGTTGGAGCAGCTCGGCGAGGAGGAGGTCGGGAGGAGGTTCTTGAGGTGGGAACAGCTTGTAGCTCTTAGGTCGCTCTCTCTCTTGTTACACAATGCAACTTACAACATCATCTTGTCTCCGCTTTCTCTGAGAGCCGTGAGAAGCGGTCGCAGAATCGACTTGGAAGCGAAGTAGGAGAGGTGTGAGGCCTCGACGGGGACTACATCAACATTCTGCAGTGCAGCTGCCTCCATGCTTCCTGAAGCGGGAAGAGACGAAGTCTCCTGCTGCATCTCCTCGGCTCTCCTCGCCTCGCCTCTCGTGTCTCAACTTCATGGCCTTCGCCGAGTCGAAACTGCTGCGCTCGTCGCCGAATTCCAGAGAATGACTGAATCACAAGAAGCAAGGACTAGAAAGAGCTATGGGTAAGATATGAAGTATCCAAGGGCTAAGCACACATAATCCATTCAGCAACCCCGTTCACGGCCTCCGCTCCTCCGGCGGCCTACAAAGTCCGAACGGCTCAGCGAGCGGTTCGACAGCGACAAATTGAAGAGCCACTCACCTCCAAGGGACTCCGAGCTTGTCAAAGATGTCCTCCTCGGTACGACACTCGACCCTCGTACCCTCGGTGACGACGGCGCCGTTTCGGTCAAAGCAGATCTGGCGGCGAAGAGAGGTCAGCTCGCGAGCGGCGCCGGAGCAGAGTCGAGAGCTCACGTTCTTGTAGAGACCACGCTGGTTAAGGCGGTAGCCGAGGTGACGAGCTTTGAGCCTCATCGAGCGATTGAAGTACTGTGCGAAAGAGAGCGAGAAAGTTTGACATCGCCGAGCAGAGCCTGAAGCAATGACGGCTCACCTGATTGCCGGTGAAGTAGATCAGAGCAGCTGGGAGCTCGTCAAACGGCACTCCGAGGAAGTCGACCCTGCGCATCTTTGCTCCTTTTACGGGCAGCGAGCACACAGCATGAAGCATCGCGGGCATCTCGGGATCGTACGCGGCGACGTAGGGTGAGCGGCGAAGTGGAGTCGGTTGAGGATCGAGAAGCGACCAGTCGTTCATGTCGCTGAGGTTGTGGTGAGCGATGCCGCGAGTTTCGAGGGCGTGCCAGAGCTTCTTGATCATGCCTGTGGGTTATGGAGGGTGTCAGCGAGCGTGGTGCAGTCTACTGAGAGATTTCTCACCCGTGTGATCGATTCCATCGCTAGTGCCGCGGGTGATGATGACTGAAGAGGAGGAGCACGAGGTCAGCGCTTGCCCGAGCATCTCGGCGAAAAGGGCGAGGGAGGTACAATCGACGTCGGAAGAAGAGGACTGTCCACGACGGTAGGATCCCATGGCGAGGACTTGAAGCTTGGGGTCGATCTTGCCCGCGGTTTCGAGGACTGTGAGGCGTCAAGAACGAGTCAGCAACGCGCCGCGCCGGGAAAAGTCGTGAAGCAAAACGCACCGAGCCGATGAATCTCAGTGACTTCATCGCGAGGGATCCTCTCCTTAAAATCCTCGTAGTACTCAAGACCGAGCTTCTGATTCTTGGAGAGGCCGTAGCGACTCGGATCGGCTCGAAGGTCGGCGAGGCTTCTCGCTCCATCGTCCCAAAGCTGCTCAGCAGTGGACCTTCCGACCCCAACGATCTCGCAGAAGTCGGCGAGCACTCCTTCTTGCTTGCTGCTCATGAGAATGCGGCGATGGGTGCCTGCAAAAGGGAGCGGGTCAGCGAGCGCAGCGAAGGGCGGCGATAGGACAGCCGCTCAGTGAAAGCGAAGGGTAGACACGCACCCGTCTTGACGATCTCTGGAATCTTCGCTGAGATCTTTTCGCCGATCCCTGGCAGCTTCTTGGCCTCCGAAGCACTCTTGATGAGGACGGGATGGTTGCGCAGAGCCGAAGCAGCTGTCGAGGAGAGAATGTCAGCGCGGACACTGCATCGCAGCGCGCGTCCTCAACTCACCTGCATAGTAGCTGTTCTTCCTATACCTATCGAGCTCCAACGTGGCGAACGTCTCGAGCACGGCAGCAGTCGCCGAGTTCGGTCCTCCCGCCTCGGGTCCACCAGTCGAACGCTGGTCGCACGCATAGCCTCTTGGTGATGGTGCAGTCTTCTTGACGGTCTATTTTACGCGGTCGAAGGGCGAGGTAGTCAGCCCAAGATGACGAGGAAGCGAAAGGAGCCGCGTCGGAGCGCTCACCTTCTTTGACCCTCCTTTTCCGCCCTTTGTCCCTCCCAAACGCTTGCGATTCTCCTCCTCCTGTTCATCCTCCGTCTCATTATCAGACTCTCCCGCCGAGAAGTATCCCCAATTGATGACAGCCTTTCCACTACCTCCTCCGCCGCCGAAGCTCGAAGGGGCAGGAGCAGCTTCGTGATCCTCGAGATCCAGAGTGAGGTCAATGACCTCGGGCCCATAGCGAGAGATGAGATTGATCTCCTTCTCGAGGCCTTGAATGGTGCTGAGAGTGGGAGGGGAGGAGAAGGAGGGAGGGGGAGAGTTGGAACGGAAGGTGTCGACGGAGGGAAAGTTCACGGCGCTCGAAGACGGCGAGAAGGAGTGGCGGTGAGACTGGGCGATGGGAGGCTGAGGCTTGTGACTCTTCTTCGTTGGGGGTGAGGGAGGTGAGGGGCTGTTCGGCGACGAGCTCGAGACGGGAGGGCCACGGCGCTTCTTGCTCGGGGAGGGTTTGGAAGACGACGGGCAAGGGCGAGGAGCGGAGATGGGGGGGTCGGGTACAGGGGTGAAGGCAATCTCTTCAATATCAGAGTCGCTGTCGTCGTCTGGAGGCGGAGGAGGACGTTTCTTGACCTTCGATGAAAGCTCGGCGATGGTGGGGGGGCGCGTTTGAGGGGAAGGGACATGGGTAGGGGGTGGGCGACGGCTATGAGAGCTGGTGGACGTGCTGGCGGAAGATGGTCGAGGCGGAGCGGGTCGGTTCTTGGCCTTCGACGACGGAGGCTCGGCGATGGTGGGGGTGGGGGTGCGAGACGGAGCGGTAGGGAAGTCGGTAGAGCGCGAGGGAGAAGGTGCAAAGGTTTTCGTAGTCGTCTCCTTCGAAGGGCGAGGAGGCGCTTGCCTCAAGTCGAAGGCGCGAGGAGAAACGGCGAAGGAAGGTAGGGGTCGAGCGTCCATGTTCTCCATTTTGAGGGAAGCGGGAGTCAGTGAGGCTCGAGCACGTCTAGACCTAGTCTTCTCAAACTCACCTGACCTGCTCCGAAGCCTTGCATCCCCTCCACCGCTCCCCTACCGGTCCAGTTCGTCCCATCGTCGCCCTGTACCATGAACTGCGTCGTAGCACTCTTGTACTGCTCCCAGCCCATCACTTTGAGCCTCGAAAACTCTTCTGAAGCTTGAATCTGCCTTGCTGCACCTCCAAGAACGAAGTCGTTGACGCTCGTCGAGTCGGGAGGCGGTTGTGCGAAAGGGTGAAGTGTTGTAGGACGGTAGAGCGGTGCTGAACGCGTCGAGTGTAGCTCTACTCAGCGCCCTCGAGAGTCGGAAGCGAGCAACAAGTGAGTGGTCGAAAGTCAACCGCTCTCGAGCTCGAACTTCGCGGGGCTTTTCATCTCGCTTTGACACGGTCGACTTGATGCGCTGCTCGTCCAGCTAACTCTTTGACGACTCTAGAGACCCCTGCAGTGCGTCTCAGCTCGAGATTAGTCATTTCGAGTCCCTTCGGCGATAACTCTCTCTCTCTCTCTCTCTCGCGTTCGCCGAACCTCTCGCTCGACCCCAAAGAGTGACCCACGAAGAACAGTTTTTGGAATTGTGGTTGGAGGGGAGAGAGGGAGAGAGAGGGAGAGAGAGGCAGCTACGCTAACGATAAACGAGCTAAACGACTGGAAAAGGAGATTGCTAAGGCAGCTGCCGTCGAGAGAGGTGTCGGCTTCGGCGTTGGGAGAGAGAGAAGAGAAGAGAAGAGGTAAACGTCGAAGGGGGTTTTGAATGGATGGTTGGTTGGTGCTAGGTAGATTTTACAAGTAGCCGAATCCCCGATCGAGGTCCTTGGCATTGGCATTGTAGCCGAGGTTGTCACGCTCCCTAGGCTGCTGCTGCTGCTGCTGCTGCTGAGCCTGGCCATACCCTCCGTACGACTGTTGAGCCTGAGCCTGAGCCGAACCAGGCGCCTGTTGCTGTCCGTAGGCCTGCTGCTGTCCATTGGCGCCAGCCTGGGCACCACGGTAGCCTCCTTGCGCTCCTCCGGCGGGGCTCTGCGACGATTGCTGTTGAGCCTGGGGAGCGTAGGGCGAGCGCTGCTGAGCCTGCTGTTGGCCGCCGAATTGTTGACCATAGTAGGGCTGCTGCTGCTGGTATTGCTGCTGCAGGGCTTGGTAGTTGGGAGGAACCTGCTGGTACGCCTGTGGGTTGTAGCTGTTCGGGGCGAGAGAGAGAGAGAGAGAGAGAGAGTCAGCTTTCGTCGACTTCCGAGCTCGTCACGAACAAGTGAAAGGCAACGCACGACTGGTAGAAGGGGTAAGGCGAGTAGTAGGGCATCATGCCGTAAGGCTGCTGCTGGTGCTGAGCCTGCTGGCCGGGGAGCTGCTGGTGCTGGCCAGCCTGGGGCTGAGGGGTGACGGGCGCCGGGGTGTGCGAAGCGGACGAGGTGGGATCATCAGCGCGAGGAAGGGGCGAAGGGTTCTGGAAGGCGTTGCCGGGAGCTTGGCCGTAGGCGTCGTAGAAGCCCTGTTTCGGCGCGATCGATGATGATGATGAGAGCGGGGGAGAGTCAGCCAGCGCTCGGGCGATCCCATCGAAGCGTGCGTAGAAAACGAAAACGAACCATGTTGCGAAGAGCGTCCTGGCCGTAGAGGGCCGAGTAGTCGCTCTGGCTCGAAGCGAAGGGGGTAGGCTGACCGGGCGCCTGCTGGGGCACCGAGTTGAAGGCGCCGTAGGCCGACTGCTGGGGCGCCTGAGGAGCCTGACCAGGGGCAGGCGAGTGGGAAGCGGCAGGGTGTTGGAAGTAGGGCGACGAGATCGAGTTCTCGGGCTTGAAGGGGGCGTAAGGGGAGGGAGCGGCGGCCGAGTGGTCCTCGGGCTGTTGCTGCTGCTGGTGCTGGTGCTGGTGCTGCTGCTGGTACTGCTGCTGGTGCTGGCCGTAGGGCGAGGAAACGGCAGGGTAGCGCGAGAAGGCGTTTTGCTGGTTGAAGAGGTTGGGAGGGGGCTGCGAGAAGGAGGTCTGGACGCCCTGCTCCTGCTGGGAAGCGTGGTGCTGCTCAGGCTGCTGCTGCTGCTGCTGCTGCTGCTGGTATTGCTGAAGAGGAACCTCCTGGGAGAAGCTGTGGGAGTGGGAGAACGAGACGAATCAGCGATCAAGTTCGGCTTCTCCGACGCGAGAGCGACCTACCCCTGCTGAGCCTGCTGCTGCTGAGGAGCATCCTTGGCGGGAGCCTCCTGGTTGAAGGACGACTGTCCATCAAAGAGGGAGAGGCTACCAAACTGCACGTCGATGGGGCGCTCCGAGGAAGCGCCGGGGAGAACGACGGCCTCCTGCTGAGGGCGAGCGTTGGAGGCGCGCTTTGGTGGGAATCCGGGAGGACCAGCACCGACGCTCTTGTCCTGAGCCTGCTCGGCGGCCTCGGGGGCAGCCGAGGAAGGAGCGGGAGCCGAAGAGGACGACTCTACGGCGGCGGCGGGGGTGGACGAAACCTCGAGGGGTCCATCGGCGTTGATGTCGTTGGGAGGAAGGTGCGCCTCGACTTCGGCGGAGGGCTGGTGAGCGAGAGGCTCGTTGGCAGCGACGACGACGTCGGCCCATCCCTCTCCGGCGGCGAGAGGCGCGGGAGCGGTGGCAGCTCCCCAGGGGTCACCTTCGTTACCTCCGGATTGTCCTCGAGACTCT
>MWVB01000009.1:97443-153400 GCA_003054985.1 Leucosporidium scottii
GAGAAGCCTTCTCGGCGGCGGCGGGAGCCGAAGGGGCAGCAGCAGCAGGCGAGGACGAAGCGGCGGCAGGACCCCACTTTGGTACAGAGAGGTTGGTAGCGGGGGCAGGGGCAGGGGCGGAAGGAGTAGTGGGAGCGAACGAAGCGGGGGTGCTGCTGTTGGTCGAAGCCGAAGTCGAGGCGGCGCCGTTGGTGTAGGGAGCGCGAGGGGTCGCGTTGATGGCCGCGCCTCCTCGTCCTCCACGACCGGCTGCTCCTCCTCGTGCCCCTCCACGTCCACCACGTCCGCCTTCTGTTGTTGAGCATCGGAATGTGAGTGATTGATTGCGCAGAGCGCGAGAAGAGAGCCGAGGCGACTGACCGAAACCACCGCGACCGCCGCGGTGAGCAAAGCCTCCACGACCGGGGAAGTTGGTAGGTTGGGAAGGGGTGAAGGTAGGTTGCTCCTTTTTAACCTTTTTCTTGGTGACTGCTCCCCACTGCGTAGCATGGCCTGTTGGGAGGGTTGAAGTCGGAAGAGAGAGCGAGGAGGAGAGGGATGCAAAGGGCGGCGGTAAGAAGATGAGAGTGAGCGAGTGAGGAAGGGGTGGGAATGAGGGTGCAGGGTGCAAGAGTGAAGTGGAAGGGTACAGAGTCAGCGTTTGCGTAGAAGACTAGTCGTCAAGAGCTCTCTCTGATCCAGCTAGTCGAGAGTCTCAAAAGACACGCACCTTCCGAGATGCGGAGGATGGTAGTCTCTACGTCTCCGTTGGCGTCTTGAATGGCCTGTAGGATGTCCTCATCTGACCAATCGGGGAACAGTTCCTTGGTAGTACTCAATTGAGTCGAGTACTTTGAGCGAAGGGAAGCCGTCTGCTCGTCAAAGTCGTCGTCGTCAAAGTCGCGCGAGTGAGAGTGTGTAGTAGTAGTAGCAGTAGTAACTCCACCACGACCACGTCCACGTCCTCGAATGTTTGACATGGTATCAGAGAGGTGAGGCTGTAGCGAAGAGGAGAGTTGGAGATGCGAGGAGAGGAGGAGAAGGGGAGAGCTGAGAGCTGAGAGCTGAGAGCTGAGAGGGCGGTGGAACCTCGTCGCGAGCCAGCTGCCAGACGAACAGGCTTGAACCTCGTCTCGTTTCAGCTCAAACTCGAACTCCAGCTCCAACCCAGACTCGACTACAGAATGGACTTGGGACTCAAGAACCCTCGAGGGTTGGATACCGCCCTCATCATCCCTAGTTCCACCAGGCGTAGATCATCTCACTCTCACTCTCATTCTCACACTTCACCAGACTGGCAAGGGGATTACAAGGTACAATCTCCAACTCGCTTCATTGGCTCACTCTACAGCTTCACCTTCATCTCTTCACTCTCAGCTGTATCAAATCACTCTGCACTCACCTCATCCTCACCCTCACCCTCCCACGACGCGACCTCTCTCCCTCTCTTACTGCTCAACTGCAACCCTCACGCGCTCTGGATTCATCAGCTAATACACTTGCCTACTCCTCTACAGCCCCTACCACACAGCAAGAGTGGTAAGTCTCCCTCTTCGGACGATCATCCCGTGCTGGCGATAAACCGCTGACCGTTCTCCCTTCCAAAGACGTTCATACCAAAGGTCTCCTCCTCTGGGACAAGCTCACCTCGGTCCGCGACCCTCACTCGTGCGTTGCAGCTGCTCCTCTCGGCCTCGAGGAGAAGAGAGCTGACCTCGTTCGCACCCCTCCCCTCAGCATCACCGAACCCCCGCGTTTACTGCACGCCGAGTTCGTCCACCTTCCCTCGAGGATCGACTTTCCCGACTACTACAACCTCATCAAGAAGCCCGTCTGCTTCCACGACATTTGGACCAAACTCGAGCGACGTGAGTTCTTCTTCATTCGCTCGCTCGCTCTCTTCCGTCTCGCATCGCCGAGGGCTGATCTTCACCTCTACCACAGTCGAATACTCTTCCATCGCCGAAGTGCGCAACGACTTCAACCAATGCTTCGTCAACGCCAAGCGCTACAACGCTCCCGGCTCGGGCATCTTTCTCGACGCCAAGAAGCTGCATGTTCGTTTCGAGCTCGCTGCGCCTTCCCTCCTCATCTCCGACCCACTGACCCCATCGCGTTCCCCTCTCACTCACGTGTACAGAAAGTCCTCAAGCAATGGTACGCGCACATCACTGGTGAAGCCGAAGCACCCGAGGACGACGATGCTCCCGCCCCCCTACCACAAGCACCTCAACGCACCTACCACCAATCGCCACCTACTCCTCAACAACCCCTCCCTCTCCCTCTCCCTCAACCCATCCCCGTCACCTACGCCGATCCCAATACCCCCAACGCCGAAGCGGGACCTTCCACCCTTCAACTCGCCCTGCCGGCTGCTATCCCTGGCACCAATTTTGCCAAACGAGGACCGACGATCAAACCTTGGTTGACGAGGAAGTTGGCAGAGACGACGGCTTTGATGGATGCTAGGTGAGTCCTTCCGTCGCGGTCGCGAGAGAGCCGAGCTGACGCGAGTGGAGGGTTCGAATCTAACAGCGGTCGCAAGTTCTCGGATAGCTTCAAGTCTTTGCCTGATAAGAAGGAGTGGGCCGAATACTACAAGGTCATCACTCACCCCATGTCATTCGATACCGTCACCGTTCGTTCTCTCTTTCTCTCCGGCTCTTGCCCTCGCTAACTCGTTCCTCTCTTTCTCCCTCTCCCTCTCGCCAACCAGACCAAAGTGACGAAACGCGCCTACACCTCGGTCCAGCAATTCATCGACGACGTCAATGTCATCTTTGCCAACGCCCAGTTCTTCAACCAAGAGAGCTCGAGGATTTGGACCGACGCCCAAATCATGCAGGTGGGTCTCTCTCTCTCTCATCTTGCCCTCTCTTTCCTTTCTTTCCCTCTCCATCCCTCCCTTCCTTCCTCCCTACTCGACCGACCCCCGAAGCTAACAACCTCAACCCCACAGATCCACTTCGCCGAAGTGATGAAAGAAGTTCCACCAACCTTCATCCCTCCCCGCAAGTACAACACGGCCAAACGTCGCGCCGAAGCGGAAGCCATCGCACGAGGGGAGATTCCTCCTTCTGCTGCTGCTGCTGCTTCCACTTCGTCCTCTTCGGCGGCCAAGAAACGGCGAATCTCTTCCGCTGCGCCCGGAGGAGGGGGAGGGGGGAGCGAGCCACCCGAGGATGGGGAGGAGGGGGAGAGTGGTGATGATTATGAGGGGGAGGGATCGGTCCCTCCTCCTCATCCTCCTCCTGGGACGAGGGGACCCTCTCGAGCTTCGTCTCAAGCTCCTTCCACCACCACCACCGCGCCCTCCTCCTCCCTCGTCGCTGGTGGTCCTCAACCTCCACCGCAGGGCAGTGCCGACCCGTTCAACCTTGATGTCAAGATGGAGGAGAACGACGTGACGCCCTTCCTCCCTCCTCCTCCTCCTCCAGTAGTAGACCCTTTTGCCATCCCCGGCGCCGAGCCCTTACCTCCTCTCCCTCCCCTTCCGAACCTCAATCCCACTTCGAGGGACGTCACTCCTCTTCAGGTCGAGACGAACCAGCCTTCGTTTTTGAACGGCGGCGAGGAGGCGATGGGAGGGGGATTGAATGGGGGTGGAGAATCGAGTCCCCAGGGGATGGGAATGAATGGCGCTGGCGCGCTGATGGGGTTGGATACGGGAGACCCAAAGCTGGTGGCTAGGATCAAGAAAGCGAAAGATGGAGAACCTTGTACGTCTTGTTCTCATCCCTTTCTCTCTCTCTCTCTCTCGGTCGAGCTCGCACGCTGACCCCTCTCGTCCTCACCGCCGAAACCCAGACATCACCCGTTTCCTCCTCACCACCACACCACCCACCACCTCCTTAACCCTCCACAACAGCCCCCTAACCCAACACTCGCTCTCCCTCCCCCCCAGCACCACCCGCCTCGACTTCACTCCCTTCTTCTCCCACCCTCTCTCCCCCGCCACCTCGTTCAAATTGGCCGTCCGTCCCGCTGGAGTGGTCGTTGAACCTTTGGCCGAGTTGCCTGGACCCGAGGGACCGACTCATAGGTATAGTTTGGTCCCGAGGAGGGGGTTGAATGTTGTGGAGTTTGTGGTGGGGGGTGAGGGAGTGGGAGGAGGAGGAGGAGGAGCGGGAGGGAAGGAGGTGTATAGGTGTTTTGTCACCAAGGGGTGAAAGATGGGGGAAGGTGGATTGGGTAGTGCAGTCTCATAGGACAGCTTGGGAATACGGCTTGGCTTTGTGCTTCGTACTTGACTTCGCGGTGGGAAGGCTCGGCGCAAAGGCTCTCGGCGAACTTGAAAAAGGGATGCGAAAAGCGCGCGAGCAGACATTTACAACACGGCATGGTCCTCCAAATAGCTGTCCATGCTATCCATCTATCCCTCCCCATCATCACTCTCACTCTCACTATCCTCCTCCGCCGTGTACCTCTTATACCTCGCCCCCACCCTTCTTCGATCCCCCTCGTCATCCAACTCGCCCTCGCTAATCCTCCCTTCCTCCCACGAATGATCCGAGTAGCCATCATCCCCCTCTCCCTCACCCTCTACCAACGAAGAAACGCTCGAAGCTCGTCCGAAGCCCAGTGGGCGAACTTCATACCCCTCGCTACCTCGGCGAACTCGGACTGCTGGAGGAGGAGGGGGCGGTGGGGGTCGATCTCCTCCTCCTCGGCTGCCGTAACGAGCTAGATCGCCCAGTGGGATATCCTCCTCGTCAAGATCGCTACCCGAGGAGGAGGCGCCATCGTCGGAGGAGGAAGAAGAATCCGGCGGTTCGTAGTCTTGATGATACGGGCTGACATTGGCTCGTTTGGGCGTGCGGTGGCGGAGGGTGGTCGTAGGTGGGTCTACTTCGGTGGTGGAGGAGGGGTGGAGCAGCGTGCCTTCGGTGAAGGGAGAGGAGGAAGCCGCGAGCCGTGCGCGTGCTCGTTCTCGGGCGTCGCGGGCGATGGCTCGTTCGTGGGAGGAGTAGGGGTCGCGAGGTGGCCAAGTAATACTGTGATGATGGATCTGTTGAAAGTGTTGAAAGTGGAAGGGAAGAAGAGGTCAGCGCGAGCTCGAATCGAGACGGGGGTTGATCAGCCTCGAGCGCCCAGCCGGCTCGACAACTCACACAACGTCTCCTCTCGCTCACTGCACCAACCTCTCCTCCTCTCTCTCCTCCTCCTCTCTCTCCTACCCCTCTCTCTCCTCCTCACCCTCGCTACTACTCCACTCTGAAGTCGACCCTTCATCCTCATAATCCGACTGCTTCGCCTTCTCCCTCCCCCATCTCGGCGGAGAATCGACGAGCTTACCCAGTCCCTTCCCAACGGGGTAGTGCAGTCCATCTCCAGGAGGACGTCTTCTAGGCCAGCACCAGAAGAGAGGGTTCCAACCGAGGACGGTTCGGACGTTGGCGACGTAGCCGAGGTGGTAGGGGTAGCGAAACTGAACGCCGAGGGTCAGCGAAAGGCGGCGGAGAGGACTAGGTTCAGAAACTCACCTCTAGGATTTTGCCCTTGCGTCTCAGAGTCACTGCCTTGTCCTTCTCCCACCCTTCAATCGTCGTAGTGTTCATCACGAGACACCAAAAGTGATACAGGCTGAACATGCCGACCGCCATCAAAACGGGGACGCATGCCGTGTAGTTGAGGATGAGCATGACGACTTGAAGTGTAGTGGGATGAGTCTGAGAGGCGAGGAGGGGTCAGCGGCAGCGCCGAGCCGAGAGCTGCGAGGGGAGAACTGACTGCGAAGGCGAGGGTGCCGAATGCTCGCTTGGTGATCATCCAGAGGTGGTAGGTGCAAGCGACGTCGACCATGAAAAGGAAGCGAATAAAATGACCGTAGTTGGAATGGCCTACACAATTGTTGACCCAAGGACCTGCGAAGGGCGGTGTCAGCGAAGGACTTCGGCTTTGGCGAGGGATGAAGGACGTACAGTGATGATCCATCTTGAGCACGCAGGTCTTGCATTTGCGACAGTGATGCGCTCTAGGTGGCTTGTAGGCTGTAGGGGATCGCGGGTGAGGTGAGCGAGACTCAAGAGCAGAGACGCGTCCTAAGCGCACCTCGACACGTCCTGCAGTACCGTGGGCCTCCCGTGAGCTTCTTGACCTCCACACCACGATCCTCATCCCTCTCGTTCGGCCTCTGCTCGGGTGCAAGTCGTTAGCTCTCCCCCTCGGCCTTCTTCAAGCGAGAACTGACCCAGTCTAGAGGGACGTTGCCCGGGTTGGTGACGACGCAGAGGTAGTAGTTGTAGAAGAGTAGGGCGAGGAGGAAGTTGAAGGGTACGAGAAGCTCTAGCAGCTCGCGCGAGAGTCGAGAGTGGTAGCTGGGCCAGATGATCCAAGCTTGCGAGGTGAATCCGATGAAGCTGATGAGGAGCAGGGTGCCAGAGACCCTGTAGGAGGTGCACCTGAGTTAGCTGTACTGGTCATCGAGCTGTTGGTCTTCGTAAACGAACCAAAGCCTCCCCGCGAGCCGGCCCATGTCGTGGAAGGAAGCCAACCCGCTGCGAGCCGTTTCGCTTGAAGTCGTTCGCCTCGGGCGAAATGGTTCATTTCCTCTTGTCAGCTACAGCTCAAGTCAATCAGATGTATCCCTGCCCTCGTGTACCCTCAAGGGAAGCAGCTGAGCGAGCAAACCCCCTTGCCCTTCGCAATCATCGCCGAGCAGCTAATTTGAGCTCCTCGCACAGCTTCTGTGGATGTATACGCTTCACTCTTCGTTCTGCTGTTGCTTCGACTCTCTGTAGGCTGTTCTTTTCCCCTTGCTTTTCCTGAGCTTGGACCGTTCTGGGGCGAACGAGAGGGAAGTCGCGCGTATTTCGCTTCTTGTCCTCCTGCCGTTCACTCGTTGCTCTCTCAACCTCGTCAGGATCGCTCGATGAGTCTCGGAGATACCTGCTCTCATTGCATGCTCCCCCGCGAGAGGATCGAAGGGACGCTGAAAGCTTGCAGCAGGTGCTGCCAGAGGGTGCAGTAGTGAGTCTTCGCTTTCGCTGCTCACTCCAGCTGGACCTGATGCTGAGCACTCTGCCACAGCTGTTCGAAGGAATGCCAGGCGAGCTCTCAGTCTCTCTACGCACCCCTGCAGTTCAGCTCAAGCTCACGCGCGCGATTCGCTTCCCTTTCAGACGGCGGCGTGGCCCGAGCACAAGCGCTTCTGCTCTCGAATGGGACCACCCCGCGTGTCGGAGAAGCAAAATCGCGGATTCGACCAAGCTTACCGACTCTGGGCTCCGGCGAGCGCCCCAGACTTCCTGATCTTTCTGCGCTCGGCTTTGCTTCTCGGACGACCCAACTCGATTCACAAGACGAACTTCGTAGCGATACATTTGACCTCAGCTGTCGCTCCAACCTCTTCCAATCCGTCTGCGCACGGCATCTTCGAGGTGGAGTCGATCCGCCTCTGCAGCATCGCCGAGGAGCTCGAGGAGGCTCGGAGGAGAAACAGTGCCGAGTTCGAGGGCGCAAAACAGCATATGGCGGGCGCACTGAGGACGGGGACGACTGGAGGGGGATGCTTCTTGGCTGGGATGGCTCTCCTCTTGGGAGGTGAGCTGGAGAATTTCGCCGGACGTTGTGAGTTCCGGGCTTTCCTCGACTCGATCTCACGGCACTCATCTCGCCACACCACAGTCTCCGTCCTCACGCTCGATTATGAGCCTGTGATTGACACAACCGCTCTGGGAATGCTCCCCATCAACTCGTGCTGGCGCGAAGCCCTCCTCTGGTCGCTCAATCGCCGAGCCCCCGCCGACTTCAGCCTCCTTTGCTTCGTCGACAAGGTCCTTCGCGAGGCTACTGCCGGGCGTGCTAATATTATGGTCACCAAGGGTCTGTTCAAGCTGTTGGAGGAGCACTGGGATTCAGTGAGTGGTCTCTTTCGGCGATGAAGAGCGCCGAACGCCGAGATCGAAAAGTTCACCCTTTTCGCTTTCTCTGCAGGCCATGGAGCCAACAAAGAGGGAGCAGATGCTGATGGAGAAGATTAAGAAGCTGTAGGGTGCCGAATGACCTGGTAGTGTGTCGAATTGCCAGCGTTTGGAGCGAGACGACTTCTCGGCGATGGCTCAGCGAGTGCTTGTATCGTCGAGAGATCTTGCTGTCGCTTTGTTTGCGCGCTCGGTCAGTTCGACCTTCTGGTGATCCCAGGAGACGCGAAGTTGTATTTCCCAAACGCCCGCGAACATCGAACAACGACGACGAAACGAGAGCGAAGGCACGAGATGCAGAGCGTGAGGGAACGAGGGAAGGGGAAGCTACACGATGAGGGGGTCGAGAGTGATGGAAGCTAAGAGGGTATCTACAGCTAAGTGGCGGGTGACTAGGGACATGGGTAAGGGCAGAGGAGAAAGAGCGCGAATTAAAGTACGAGTGAAGGGTAGCGGACTTTTGGGAAAGATCGAATGGGATGTTGGACCAGCTGCGGGTGATCATATCGTTAGCACGTGCTCGCCGAGGTCGAAGCGAGGGCGCACAACGTACCCGAATGCATGGAATGCGAGCGCAAGATCTACTCATCGTAGTCGTCGGAAGCTCCCTCTCCCGACTCATCGATGCTGCCCTGCATCTCGTCGATGCTGCCTTGCATCTCGTCGACGCTGCCTTGCATCTCGTCGTAGAACATGTGGTCCCTCTGGCGGTGAGCAGGGATACGACGATCCTCGCGAGGTCCGAAGCACTGCTCGAGGAGCGCCGAGAAGTCGGCATCGCTCTGGTTTGGCGCACGGTGAACTCGGAGCTGCGAGAGGGGCAAGACGTGAGCCATCGGTCAGTTAGAGAGTGAATAAGAAGGAGAACGTACGTGCTGAGAGAGGTTATCGTGGCGAGAGAAGTAGCGACCGCAGGAGGGCCACTGGCATTGGAAGGCTGCAAGGCGACGAGCAAGCGACGGTCAGCTCGGGTGTCGACTGACGAAGAGAGCGAGAAGGAGGCGCACGCTTTTCGTCGGTGTGGATCGAACGAACGTGTCGCTTGAGGTGCTCGCTACGCCTAAAGACCTTGCCGCAGTCGGGGACCTTTTCAAGAAGAGGTGGAGTCGTTAGCTCTCCGAAGCGAGAAAGGCGCGACTGACTCACCTTGCAGAGGAAGATCTTCTTGGGCTTGCCCGTCTTGGTGACTCCACAATAGCGGAGTTGCGCGTCGCTAGGATTGAGGTTGGGATCCTCGCCGTTGAGGCCGATGAGAAGGTCGGGAGTACTGGGAGGACGCCTGCCTCGGCTCCTCTTCGTAGGCATCTTGGCGAAGTCCGCCTCGCTAGGAAGCCCGGGGCTGTTGGTGCCGGGGAAGGCAGCGACCCGTCCTTTGCTCGAAAGCGAGCCAGCCGAAGGTACGGCGCCGGGAGCGAGCATCGACTGAGGCGAAGGGTGGAAGATACCTCGGTTGGCGCCTCTTCCCTTCCCTGAAGTACTACTAGCGCGCTTGGGAGCGGGTGGCGCACTGCGACTCGTCTGCATGGGATAGCTGAAGCCGGCCGAGGCGCTCGCCGAGCGGTAGAGATCGGGGCGGCCGTAGTAGGCGGCGTCGCTGTAGTAGGGCGAGGGGTAGGCGGCGCTGCTGTAAACCGCTTCAGCCTCCATCTCGCCATGACTGCTCGTGCCGTAGCTGTAGCTGACGTCGGAGTCAGAGAAGGAGGAAGTCGTGCGGGTCATGTGGTAGGGAGTGTAAGGTCGGTGGCCGGAGACGACGCCGTAGGGAGAGCGACCTTCGGTGGAAGCGACGATGGCGTGGTGACGAGCCATCTCCTCTTCGAGGCAGCCGCTGCAGCCGTCGTGGTCGGCGGGATCGCCATGCGAAGGAAGGCTCGAGTAGGCGGGGTGAGGAGGAGGGTGACCGTAGGGTTGTTGGGCTTGTTGGGATTGATATGATGCGTATTGAGGGTGAGGGGGAGGAGGGCCGAAGCGAGAACCGGCCGAGGCAGGAGGAGGAGGGTGAAAGCCGAGGGAGGAGGGAGTGGCGGGTTGGTGTTGCTGTTGCTGACGGTCTCCATCCATGTACTCGGCGAAAGCGAACGAAGACATGACGGGTTGAACACCGCGACCAGTCGAGATGGCTCTCCCAAGTGCGCTGTAGCCCTCCGACTCGCCGCCCACCTGCCCTCCTCCGCTCGAGCTGGGGCGAGCTCCCTCGTAGCCGGTGACCATGCCCGACATGCTCATTGAGCGAGGTTGTTGTTGACTTTCGGAGACGGTCCCAACGGAGTGGTGGCTCGAACCGACGTCGTAGGCGAAGTTGGCGTGGGAGGAAGGAGCGCCGTACTCGGCGATGGGGTGAGCGGAGGGCTCGGGCGAGTAGCGAGAAGATTGATGGGTAGTATCTATCGCATCAGCAGTCAAGGGTCGAGGTGCACTAGGGAAGGCGTAGCCGGTGAGGGTGGATGCCGCTACTTGGGGCGAGGGCGACGACGAATGGCGGAGGGGAGGAGCGACCGAGTCGACCTGCATGGCGGGAAGCTGCTGGTAGTGGCGAGAGTGCTAGTGCTGCAGGGATTCAGCTCGTCAGCGTCTCATACCCGAGCTCTCCAAGGACTCTCGCTCCAAGGCGCTGCTAGCTCACAAGACAAGGGCGAGCGGTGACAGCGAACGGCGACGTTGAGGGTTGCTGTCCAAAGAAGGGCGACGGCAGAGGGATGAAAGGCGAGGAAGCAGCTGTAGTCGAGTGCGTTCGTTCGAGTGTTGAGCGTGCGTTTGAGACGAAAAGAGTGCGTGAGTTGCGGACGGTGGCAGCTCGGGCTGATGAGCGGCTGAAGGGGGGAGGAAGAAGGGGGGTCGTGAGGGCGTTACGGCGGGACTCTGTAGGAGAGGGTGGACCGGGTGAGTCGAAGGTGCTCTCGGTGAGTTGGAGAGGAGACTGTGGTGGAGTGAGATAGAGGAGAGAAAAGGAAGAGAGGAGAGCCACGAAACGACGTCCTCAGCACGTCCCCGTTCGCAGCTGGTCGTCCGAGGAGGCCTCCTCGCCCTCAGCACGGCCTCATCCCATTTTCGAGGAAGAAGAAGCTCACCGTTAAATAGAGAATGTCACACAACAAGCGTAGGACGATACAGGCAATGAGATCAAGAGAGAAAAGCGCGAAGTGGCGCGCCGAAAAGGAGCCGAAGCTCGGCGCTCGGGTCAAGGTCGTCGTCGCAAGTCGTTAAGTCGTTCTGTGAGCGCGTGAGAGCGCCTCCCCGGGCAGGGGGAGGGAAGCGGAAGGGAGGAAGTGTGTGGTAGGAGGGAGACCAAGCGAGTGGCGCGCCAGCCAGGCCGTCAGGTGAGCGAGGCGGACTGGCAGCTCTAAACCTTGGAGCTCTCGCTTCGCAAGCCTCGGCGCTGTTATCTCTCTCTCTTCCCCCCGTTATCGCCTCAGCTCACATCTATGTAGCGCCTTGCAATCCATGGATACATGTCTGTCCCTCAGGCCTCTGCCTACAGCTTGCTCCACTCCCTATCTCAGCACCGCTCGCCTTCACGACCGAAAGGCTCTCAATTCCCGTCAACGCCTCGCGACGCGGGGTGCCTCAATCCTTCATCTACGGCTGTCATCTGCTGGCATGTATACTCCGGCTCGACCTGGCTTTCCCTCCTCCCATCCCCCTCCCTCCCTTGCTGCCTCCCGGCCGAGCCCAGCTGCGCCGATGGATTGGGATCACCGAAGTCTTGCCCTCTTGGCCAGCCTTCTACGCTGTTCGCTATCTGTACCGAGCCCGACTTGCCTCGCAGTGAAGTCTTGCTTCATGCCTCCCAGGGAGGCGCGTCGCCCGTTCAATCTCGATGCAGCCCCTCCTGCTCGGCTTGCTCCCCCCTTTCCATCAGCCTCGCCACTCTCCTCTTCTCTCACGCCTCCTCAAGCATGTATTCAAGAAAAAGGGGAGCTTTCCGAGCCCCACTCGACTAAAAGATCGTCCTCGTCCGTCCAGCCTGACCTCCTCTTCTAAAACTTGGGCCCAAGCTCAAGAACCTGCCTCTCTCGAGGCCGTCGTTCGTTCGGCCTCTGCACCTCATGCTCCATCGGCCTAAAGCGAGCAGGATGATCCTATCGTTCACCGCGTGTACGGACGTCGAGCAGCGGCTTTCGGCTTCGGTCAAGCGACGCAGCGCTCAATGAATGGCTCGCCGGGCGCTGGACAGACGAACGGAGCGACGAGAGACTTCTGTAGGCTCACAGAAGACCTACTGTGGAAGGAAGTCTGGAATTCAAGTCACTTGCTATTCTGCAGCTGTCACGGGGCGGCACAAGCGAGCGTCGAAAGGAGAATCGAAACTGGAAGCTGCTCGGCGAAGCTCTTGGGCAATCTCGAGGCGATTCGTTCTCCTCAGCGGTTGGCCCTTTGGATGAGATCAAAATAGGATCTGGAGTTGATGCAAACCCTGCTCGAACACGAGGTATAGGGCAGCTGCTGACCTCCCTACACTTCGCACGCCGTCGACACCGGCCTCGGCGCTCCCCTCCTTCGTCATTCTGTCCTTCCCCGGAGCTCTTCTCTCCACTCTCATGGGGCGAGCCATGGAAGTAGCGCTTGCGTCTTCAGCAGCGAACGGCACATTCTGCTCCTGCTACCCTACAGCTCCGAGAAGGGCTCGGAGCTGAAGCCCAAGAAAGGGGTGATACAGTGTTTGAAGCTCAAACAGCTACTTTGAGCTAGTTCGCCGCTCTGCGCTACTTTGAGTGTACTCCAAAGACCTGCAGCCGAGTCGTGTGAGCAGCGAGAATGAAGTGATGTCGAGAAGGCGAGCGATCGAAAGACTGAGTTGCGCTCCGCCACTCCTCTGCAAAGAGACTCACACCAGCACACAGAGATGGCTACAACAGAACAAACGCCCCTACTAGCCAGCACAACCGCTACGCCCGCCGCTGGAGCCCACTACGCAACCGCAAGACGATTCGTCCTCTACCAGCTCGTCTCGCTCCTCTCCACCGTCGACGGCCTGTGCGGCACCTTCGCCTTACAACGGTTCAACGCAAAGCAAGTGCTCGCTGCTACCTACGGCGCTACCATCGACTTTCGCCAAGGATGGCTGGCAGGCGCTCTCCTCACCGGAGGAGGCGCTCTCGCCGGGCTGAGCTGTGGAATCGTCTTCATCGTCATGATGCTTCATCCCAGTCACCACGAGACAAGGCGTACCGTCGTTGCTAAGGAGCTGGGCTTCACGCTGGTCCTGCTGGCTCTTCTCACGACTTGCATCTACGCCACGGTAGGTCTCGGGCCTCGATCTCTAAAGCTACATCGAAGCCGACGTATCATGATACAGGTCATCTTCGCTACCGGTCACGCCATGCTCTACACGCCTGGGCTCTCCAAGGCCGTTCGACATGAGCTGCTCGGCGAATTAGGCTCGCTTCGTGAGTTTCTCTTTGGCTTCCGGGAGCCGAAGGCTGACTGCATCTCGCAACAGGATACAAGGATTCGGTGCCCGCCCTCCTCTTCATCATCCTAGGCTGGGTCATGTGGCTGTTCCTCGGCGCTTCGTACGTCGTCAGATGCTCTCTCGGCGCTCGCTCTGCGCTGACCCTACTCGTGCACACAGGCTCCTCCTTGTCTCGATGACCGGTCGCCATGTTTTAAAGAATGGCCCCGTCCTTGACGCCCCTCAGAACCTCCCCGAACGCCTCGCCCATCGTTACCTCGGTCCTCTCCTCGTCAAGGCGGGCTTCGTCACCTCCCTCTGATCGCTTCGCACCCTCATCAAGTGTCGTACAATCAACATGTATCAATGGTAGCCTTGTAGCTCTTCCTGGATTACAATAGACCAGCTCTATCGACTTCCTCGGGATCATACTCGGTCAATTCGGCCCAGAGAGCATCTTGACCGCACTCCACCTCGCCCAGCTCCCACTCTCTGCCCTCAATACCGAGCTCTCTCAGCGGTAAAACGAGCTCCGTCGGCTCATAGACGTGCATCGGCACTTGTGGTGGTGGTGGAGCGCCTGATGGACTAGGCGAGGAGCAGCGAGCAAGCGTGCCGACGCCGAGTCGACCATGCTGGTTGTTGAGGCCCCAGGAGAAGATGCTGGATCGGTTGCCGTCATCTAATAACAAGGTGGCGCGATCAGCGAAAGCTGCGAGTTGAGAGAAAAGGATCAAACCCACCTCGAACGGCGGCAGCCCATCCCCAGCCAGCGCGAATGCGAGTGATGCCCTGGTCCTCGAGGATGTCGAGACGGCGCACGATTTGGCTTTCGAGCGTCTTCGGTCCCAGTCCTAAAGCGCCATAGCCTGCCGAGTAGACTGATCCCTTGTCTGCGCGAGATGAAGCTAGGTCAGCGGCGATTCTCCGGCTTCGAAGCGTGACATTGTCGACCGAGATCAGTAAAACGGCCTCTTCGGGCTCGTTCAATTAGCGTATTCCGGATATGTAGCTCCTCCGCACTCCTTCGCTCGACGCGCGAGCGCTCGTGATTTCGTCCTCGAGCATCGCCAAAGCAAGCTCTGGAAATCGTGAGGCGGCGGTCGAGACGAAGAGCGCGTCCGATGGCCCCGGCGTCTCTCATCATGTCTCTTTGTGCGGAGAGAAAGTAAGACGCACCGTCGAGAACGATAGCGAAGGATCCTCCACAGCGATAGTCGACGATTCGGCGAGCAGAGGGGAGGAAGGAGTCGTCGATGGGGGTGGGAACGTGGATCTGGTCAATCTTGCGACCGTGAAGCGCTTGAGCGTACTCCTGCAAGTGCGGCGAGATGAGTAGTCTGTCTCTGCGGTTCGGCATAACGGTAAGAGGATGAGGGAAGATGGAGACTCACCGAGTTGCCCCACGTCCAGACCTTGCCGCTAGCGGTGATGAGAGCGCTCGTATCGGCACCTGCTCGAACATGCGCGACTCCTCCCTCGGTAGCCACCTCTTGCGGCAGCTGAATCTGTGTAAGCTGGTAGACATCCTCCAGCACTCCTTCGCCGAGACCGAGCTGTCCATCAGTATTGCAGCCGGTGCCCCAGATCTCGCCCTTGTCTGTGAGGGGAAGACAATCGTAAGTGAATCAATTCTAATGCGAACAGAGAGCGACAAGACGCACCGGAGAGGACGAGGAGATGCTCGAAGCCCGTAGCGAGCGCCTTCGCTCTTGCAAGTTCTGGCGGTAGTCGCACCTCCGTGGCTCGCGACAGCAGGTGTAGGATCGGCTCTTGATGCGGTTCAAGTTCTGGTGGTGGGTAGAAGGCAGGCTGGCCTAACCGTCCGCGCGAGAGGTTGCCGAATGAGTAGAGCGCGCTGCTGTCTTGAGGAGCGGTCAGCGACGAGACCACAGCGTGCGCAGGCAGACGGAGCTCACCTTGTTTCCGTAGCAAAAGATAGCTACTCTGCGAGGAAGCAGCAGCTTGCAGTATCTCCTCCCCGCCGAAACCCTCGACCATGCCCCGAGTATCCTCCTGCGAAGCGAAGCCAATACCGAGCTGGCCCGCCTCGTTCCGCCCTACAGCAAACACACGATCCGATCCCGCACTCCTATAGGCTAGCAGAGCATGCGCTAAACCCGCTGCGAGACCGCCCGGGAGCAACTTCCACCCTTCAGCGACGTCCTCTGCGCGCCCAACGGAGCCGAGCCAGTTGGAGAGGGGTACCGGGGTGATGGAGGGGTTGGAAGGAAATTGCCGAGCTGCAGTGCCCGAGGTGTAGGCGAGCGGAGGGCTGAGAGGGTTGCAGCCGGCGAGAAGGAGGTGGGAGAGGGTGCGCCTGGCCGTCGTTGGACGAACGAGGGATAGAGAACCCATGTAGGCTGCAGCTGGGTGGCAGCAGCGATCTCTACTGTAGTGGAAGCCGAGTGCGAAGCAATTCGAAGTGATTGGGGAGAAGGAAAGCCGTTCGCTGAGCTCGAGATTCCAAGGCTTGTGGTCCGCCAGCTCGCTCCTCACTATTCCATCTCACGTCACATTGGCAGCACAGTAAGCTGTCTGTACTTCGCTCTGCTCTGCTAGACCCCAGCTCGTCCTTCTGTCTCCGTTCATCGTCGTGGCTTCCCTCCCAGCCGAATCGCTGCCAGCTCACCGCTCTTGCTCTCCCGCAGGCAATCCCGCGCATATTACAGAGGCTCGAACTAGTTCCTCAAAATCAGCTACTGCTCCCTCGCACACCCTTCTCTCTCTATTCCACCCCATCTCCCCACACGATGAGCGAGCAGCCCGAACGACCTCTCTTCTCGGCTGAAGAGTTCTTCGCCCAGCAACCACCGCCGCCCCAGCTCGAGGAACACCTGGAGCAGGTCCGCGAGTTTGTGGAGCGCAACATGAACGCTGGCAAGAGGGTTGTCTTGGTCACGGTGAGTCGCGCCTTTCTTTCGTCTTCGTGAGGTGCAGGGGTTCCTGCGGATCGCAAGAGGTTGAGGGGAGAGCGCTTGTATGTGCTGTGCCCGCCGTTTGAGAGGGCAGGAGAGCAGCAGTCATGGCGGGCGAAGGGAAGGGGAGGCTGTTGCCCGCGAGAAGGTGCAGCAGGACCGAGGGAAACCTGCGTATGCGCAGAGATGATTCCTAAGATCTTCTCCAGCTCGAAGCTACACTCAAACCTTCTCACCGGCACGAATCGCTGACCTTGGATCCTCGCCGAGCAGAGCGGAGGAACAACTGTCCCTCTGGAGCAGAACGTGTACGTCTCAGCGTCTCTGCATCTTGCCTTGAAGAACTGCACTCAATTGATATCCCTCTACAGCGTCCGCTTCCTCGACAACTTCTCCGCCGGCACTCGTGGATCTGCCTCGGCCGAGCACTTCCTTCGCACAGGCAACTACGCCGTCATCTTCCTGCATCGTCAACACTCGCTGCAACCCTTCTCTCGACACTACTCGCACTCTACCAACCCCTTCCTCGACCTCCTCACCGTCGTCAACGAGAGCGGCAAGGACTCGGCGCCCGCTCAGCCGAAGGACGGCTTCCTCTTTCCTCCCGTCCCCGCTGCTTCGACCTCCTCGACCGCCACTCCGTCCGAATCATCGACACAGATTCACATCTCACCGCCCAATCTCGCTCCCATGCTCTCCCTGCTACAATCCTACCAGCTCGTCAAGAACCTCGGCATCCTCCACTCGATCGCCTTTACTACGGTCGACGAGTACCTCTGGCTGCTGAGGGGAGTTAGTCGGGTGATGAGTACCGCCACGGACAAGGAAGGCAACGCACTGGGACGGCGAGGCATGTACTACCTCGCAGCTGCCGTTTCGGACTTCTTCATTCCCTCCCAACGGGTCGTAAGTTCTCAGCCCTCTCATCTAGGTGGCGCTTAGTTGACCCTTCCCTTCACGAACAGTCGGAGCACAAGATTCAATCGGGCAAGGGTTCGCTTTCCATCGAGATGGATCAAGTCCCGAAAGTGCTCAAGGCGATGGTCGACGAGTGGGCCAACGATGGCTTTGTGGTCTCGTTCAAGGTGCGCTTCCTTGTTCGCGCCTCGAGAATAATTTATTGACCTCTCTTCGCCCCTTCCACCGTCTGTGCTCCCCCTCACAGCTCGAAACCGACATCAAGCTCCTCATCCCTAAAGCTCTCGCTGCTCTCGAACGTTATGGCCACCAAGTCGTCATCGGCAACACGCTGGTCGATCGCAAGTACGAGGTCGTCTTTGTCGAGCGGTCAGGCGAGACTTGGGTTCGCATCGCCGAGGAGGAGAGAGGTAAGGTCGGCGCCGATGGAGCTGTTCGGGAGATTGAGGAGGACATCATCGAGCGGTTGGAGCGGATGCATAGCGAGTGGGTGGCTAGCGGCAAAGTGTAAGGGAGTGGGGTTTTTTTAAGCACCTTGACTGTCGGCTCGTGCTTGCGAGAGAGGACCGAGTTCGCTAGACGAGCGAAGGTCGCAAGGGGCCTTCTGCGCGCCAAGATGGACTAACGATACATCTATGGATTACTTCTATTATCTATGAACCCACCGATCTACTCCAGGGTACACTATTAAGCCAAGTAGTCGAAGAACTTGCCGATCCTAGTCGTCGGCGCTGGTTCGGGCACCTCGTCCTCGGGCGACAGGCGACCAGACCAGAGATCCATGTTGGCAGCGCGGTGGAAAGGAGTCTTCTTGATGATGGCCCATGCAATGAGGGGCACGACGAAGATAGGGATGCCTGTCGAGGTGAAAAAGGAGTGGTCAGCGATGAGGCTCGGCGCTCAGGAAGGAGTGGCTTACCGATGTAGCTGGCGAAAAACGTAGAGAGATCCCAATTTCCGTGAAGGAAGACTGACCAACCCGAGAAGAAGATGATGACGGTCGTCGCGATGAAGCCGAACCAAGCCGTGTAAGGCTGGAAGAGGGTCTTGAACGGGAGGGTGTTGCGGTCGACGCCTTGCACCTTGCATGCTTTGTGGAAGCGGATGTAGGCGAAGCAAAGAGTGCCTTTTCGTGTGTAGGAGGGATTAGAGGAAGGGGCGGGAGGAGAAGAGGAGAGGGAAGAGCGGGGTACGAAGAGAGGAGAAGGTCAGCTTCGGCGCTCAAAGTCGGGACGGCCGTCAGTCATGCCATCTTGAATGGAGACGCGCTCACCCCAAGCGATCAGACCGGCAATAGTTGAGAGGTTGAGGAGCCATGTGAAGGCGAGACCAGCACCCCCCGAGCCGAGTGAAAGGTAGGCGAGGAGACCGAACAACGACGAGAATCCTACAGCGTAGATGGGGACTCCCGACTTGTTGACACGCGTGAAAATCTTGGGAGCTTGGTTGTCAAGAGCCATGCCAAGCAAGACTCGACTTGCGACGTACTGAGCCAGCGAAAGTCAGCGCCGAGCTCCGATCTGTCTCGGCCTGTAGAGCTTACGAGGTAGCTGTTGCCGGCAGACCATGCAGAAGTCAGGACTGCAGCGTTGATGATGGAGGGCAGAGCTGGGATTCCGGCGCGCCTGATGGCAATGACGAAGGGCGAAGAGTTGGCGTTGCCCGTTCCAGTGACAAGTTCGGGGTCGTTGGCCTGAGAAGAGTCGGGGGTCAGCAGCTGTCTTGTAGGTGCCGAGCAGCATACTCACCGATACCAAGACTCCGATGACCAGCACGGCACCGATGTAGCAGATCAAGATCCTCCAGACGACCCGCTTGACGGCTCGGGGAATCTGCTTCGATGGTTGCGAAGCCTCTCCAGCGGCGATGGCGACACACTCGATGCCGATATAGGTGTAAGCGGCATTGATGAACGCACTCCAGAATGCAAGGAAACGAGAGAAGGCACCTCCTCCGACGCCAGGGAACTCTTGGAAAGGACCGTCGGCCTTCCAGTAGTGGAACCCGAGGCGCTGGTGATCCGGTCCTCCTCCGAGGTCGAGTACGCTGCATGAGGAGTGAGCTTTTGCCTGCTTGGCGATGCTAAGAGAATGGCTCACATTCCGAGGATGATGAGACCGACGAAGAGGAGGATCTTGATTGAGGAAAAGATCACCTCCGACTCGCCGTACCAGTTGACTCCGACGAAATTGAGGGCGACAAGGGCAACGAGGCCTACTGTGATGGTGACCGCTGGCGAGAGATCGGGCGCCCAGAAGGAAACGAGGACCGCAGCGGCCGAGAGCTCACTGGCGACCGAGATGGCGTAGCAGTAGAAGTAGGAGAGGGCTGTTGCAGGGCAGGCTGCGTGATCAGCAAGCTGCTACAAGTCTTTTCGGAGAAGTCCGAGAGCCCACTTCAGACTCACCGAGACTGAAACCAACGCTGGGAGAGATGAACCGAGTAGCGAAGTGAGGGAACGTGCCAGCGGTGGGGATGAGGGTGGCCATCTCGCCGATGCACTGCATCTGAGGAGCAAGGCAAGTGAGCTCGGCGTTTTGACAGGTCGTCTCCCTCACACTTACCACACACCAGAGTATGAAGCCCGTAATCGCGTAAGCTAAGAGCAAGCCGAGTGGCCCAGCGCTGGCTAGAGCGCTTCCAGTTCCGACAAAAAGACCCTGAGAAGTAGCGAGCGAGGGAGAAGATACAATATTGAGAGGGGAGGGAGCGAGGGAGCGAGGGAGGAGAAGAGAAGGAGAGAAGGAGAGAGAGGCGAGGGAGTGAAGGGGAAGGGGTCAGCTTCAAGTTGACGGCCTTGTACCCGCTTGTCCTTGGTTCCATGCGGATCGTGCTCAGCTCAGTATCTCTACCATGCCTCTTTCGTGTACATGCGTCCCGAGCTGCCGAAATAATCGCGTCCTCCCTCCCCTGCTCGTGGTTCCCTGCTCGGCGACTCGGCAAGGACCCTTCCAACAGTTATTTCGGCGACTCACAGTGCCAATGCCCGATCCAAACCCTATCATAGCAATATGCCTGTGGTGAGGAGCACATGTCCCAAGGAGGAGAGTGGCCAGGTCAGCAAGCTTGCAGGAGCTGGCGAGCAGAGCAGCAGCGAAGAGCTCCTCAAGCTTGCTAATACATACCTGTTCTTCAGCTTCCTGTGCGTCCGTCCCACCCCTCCGATACCGAACTCCTGCTGAGCCTCAAGTTGTTGAGCTTGCGTGTTGGGCGTCGCGAAGTTGGTCTTCCCCTGCTCGGAGGAGGCGAGGTCGACCTTGCTCTCATGAGACGACGAAGTGTCGGCAATCGTGTGAGCGGGGGAGGCCATCGCGAAGTGAGGTCGTGAGGAGAACGAAGGCAAGAGTCAGACGAGCAGAAATAAGACGCAAGAAGTGTCGTGATCTCGAAAAAAAGGCGGAGGGGCGGAGGCGAGGGGGAGAAAGCCCCGAGTGCCTCGGCCTAAAATCCTACCAGGACAGGCTCCCGAGGGTGGCAGCTGCACCTGTAGCACGCCAGATGAATCGCTGTACATAGAGACGCCGCCCGAGCTCCCGCCACGCTCAGTATGTCGATGCGAAAGGTCGAGCAAAATCTTCGCCGAGCTGGAACGACTTTTCGGTCGGCCTGCCAGCGGCGCCGAGAGGGTCGATCAGGCAAAGCCGGAGGCGCCATAGGCTACAGAAGTAGCCTCAATTTTTCGAACGTTCATCCAGGGCTGCTCAAGTCGCTGGTTTGCAGCAGCTGACTCTGGAGCGGTCGAATAGCCCAAGGAATTGACCGAGGCTTTACTGAAGGTGCATGATGTATTGCGCATGAGTACAGTTGTGTCCATCTCCTGATCTATCTGCTCAGGAATACGTGTCAGCAATGAGCGAGTGAGAAAGAGCGTGTAGAGCTCACCTCTTCTACAGTGTCATGGCCGGGAAAGCCTTGCGAACCTCCTGCAGACTCTGCTCCTCCGAAGCGCGGTAGATCTCCTCAGCCTCCAGCACAGCATGTCCGAGTGACTTCTCGAAGCCAGCCTGGTCGGGCTTGCCCTTGCTGTGACCCGCCTTGTTCTCGCCGAGGTTTGAGCTGAAGATGCCAGCGGCCGAGGCGGGTCTGTTACGGTGCACGAGGGTCAGCACGAGTTCTCGAGAAAGCGAGAGCGCATATAAAACGCACAGGAAATCCTCGTAAAGGATCCCCTTGAAGGTGACCTTGCCCTCGGCGATGAGCTCGTCGAGCGATTTTGGCTCGGTCGACTGTTGTCCCTCGGCGACCTCATACCGAACGAAGATGAGGCCCTGCTTCCTGAGCGTCTCCCAGTCGTCGGGGAAACCACTCTTGAAGAACTTTTGCAGGTGAGCCTGGTGGATGTCGTTAGCGGCGTTGTCGCCATGAGGAGTCGCCGACGTGTCGACCTCGGTCGAACGAGCCTGCTCGAAGAGGCTGTCGAAGAGGGCACGTCCCTTGGAGGTGAGAGCAGCTCCTCGGGACTCGATCTCGCCGAAACGGGCCTTGTGGTGGCCAACATGGAGCGAGGCGGCGGGGTCGAGGTTGTCGAAGATGATGCGCTCCTTGAGGGCGGTGAAGGAGGTTTGACGGAGGAGGATAGGGCAGAGACGAGGAGGAGGTCCCTCGATGATGGACTTGGGAGGGATCCTGAGAGATGCGAGGTCAGTATGGCAGGCTCTGCGGTGGGAAGCGAGTCGGCTCACCCTCGCGAGATCATGCCGCGCTGAACAGCGTCAATGTCGAGGGTGCAGGGAGTGAGGTCTGATGGAGAGGAGATCAGTCTCTGGAAGGGGTGAGTGAAAGCACGAGAACTCACGGTTGATGTGAGGAGTAGCGAAGGAGGCAATGTCGGCGACCAAAGGCGAAGCGCCGGCAAGTTGAGCGTAATGCTCCTCCGAGACGGTCGAAACGCGGTCGAAGGCAAACGTAGCGAGAGCAGCGGTGATGAACTCGTCGGCGATGACCTCCTCGACTCCACCAATAGCTTCAGCGTGAGCGATGAGCTTGAGAGCCCTGCGAAGGTCGACCGAGAATCAGCTCGGTCCGGCACGTCGCCACCTTTGCGAGCTGTTCACCTGGCTGAGAAGATCTGACGATCCGACAGCGTTGTCTTAGCGAGCTGTCGAGTGTTCTCATCGGTGATGAGATCCTCCCTCAGCAGCGAAACGAAGAGCCGGAAGGGGTTCTCGAGTAGCGAGGCGTCGGTAGCGCGGAAAGCGGTGGCGTGAACGGGAAGTCCAGCAGTGGAAAGGTCGTAGTACCCTGCACGTAGACCGAGGGTCAGCAGCCAGCTCAATTCGACCCTCCCCGCTCGCGCCCCCGGCCTTCGCAGGCTGCAGCCGCGGTCCTCGAATCGCTCACCAACAGCGTCCATCCCGAGCTGCTTGAACAACCTAGCGAGATTCCTCAGCTCCTCCTCCTTGCCCACGCGAATGGCTCCGTGTCGCTCCTGGTTGAGACGGGATTGCTCCACGGGACGCAGGGTGTCGAGGAGAGGCTCGTTGACGTCGCGAACCTGTGGGTGTAGCGACTTAGCAAGCAGTTCCAGCTGAATAAGAGTCGGAGAAAGGACTATCGCACAACTCACAAGATCCAGCAAGTCGCCGTAGAGCGGAACCTCCTGCAGACGGAGAGCCGACGGAGGGGTCAACACACGTCCGAGCTGTAGCTAAAGCTGCTCCAGCGGGCAAGCTGCAGCAGGCCTGGTCAGAGCACTAGATTTTTAACTCACCTTGCGGTACATCTCGCTCATAGCGAGCGAGAAGCGCTGGCGAAGCTCGGTTGATGAGACGAACGGCATGACGGAAGCTGTGGGGAGCATGGTTAGCGAGGGAGGAGAGGAAGAGGCGGCAGAGAGACCCACAAAGAGTGCTAAGTCAGAGAAGAGACAAGAAGAGCTGTACGAGACCAAAGAGGACGACAAGCGGTGTGGCAGGAGTCGAAGCTGAGAGACGGGGGCGCTGAACGTCGAAACTTGGAGTGACAATCGCTGCCGGAGGTTTCCAGATCACGAGATATCGTCGGCGACTCCGCCTGAGCGCTTCATCCCACGCGTGCATGCATGCAAGATCGCCCGGTCGAGCGCTCTCGGCTTCCTTCGCTTCGCAGGCTCGCCGTCTCGGTGGTGAAAAAGATCGTTCTTCTGTTCGGCGTCGTTGCCAATGCATTCTCGTGCAGTGCATTAGTTTCCTGAAGCTTCTCCGGTCTACCTTTCTGCACCTCATCGCCTCGCAGGACCTCGAGAACGGCCTCCGGCTCGGCGCTGACCCAGCAAGCGCTATACTGTACAAGCTACAATTCGGGTTGCAGTAATCAAATCAGTGATACTTTTCCTCCTCACTCCCGCTGGACCGGCTCGTGGGATTATCGTCCAGCAGCCTGCACAGGGCGCGCCCTCCGTGTCCCTCCTTCGGCGCTCGTCTCCTCTCGTCCGCTTCTCCCTCCAATTTCTCCTGCAAGACGCGCCGTCTACTCGGGCATGGCGTCGCCTCCTTCTTCGGACTCCTCGTTCATCTTGAGCGTCGATGCTCATCTCCCACGCTACATAGCTCCTTAGAACCAACTCCGCTTCTGATGAGCGCCGAGAGGAAACGAGATCGCAAGTTCAGCTTCCCATCTCCCAATCCCTTCTCACTCCTCCCCCACCAATCAACTCAAACCGAGGAACAAACTCACCTTGAACCCCAAAAGCTCCAACAAGCTCTTGCCCAAGCTGCCAATCGCGCTCGGCGGCGCCGGGATGTCCAAGGGCTTCCCTCGCACCTCCACCTGCCACGCCTCGACTCCATCGATCCAAACTTTAACGCGGACGACAGGCTCGTTGACCGTGCGGGTGTCGACTTCGAAGGTGGAGAATTTGGAGTTACCGTCGGGAAGGTCTGCGAGGCGAAGGTGAGCGATCGCCGAAGGTAGGAAGGAAGGAGAGGAAAAGGAGGAGGGAGAGAGCCTACATTTGAGCAAAACATCCTCTCCCGTAGCTCCACGACCATGCTTCTGCGAAACGGTGCGAATGGGGAGGTAAAACATGCTCAACGGGCTCGTCGAAAACTCGGTGATGGTGGTCCGAATGCTCGCGGCGGCAAACTCGTGGCGATCGCCACTGAGGACGATGACGTTGGGAACATATTGGAGGATATCGAGGATAGCGTCTCGTTCGGTGGTGAAGCCTGCCCAAGTGTCGGCGCCGTGGGACCAGAGGGTCATGACGGGCACGGAGGAGACGATGAACTTCCAGGTGACGGTGTTGTTGACCTGTAGTTGTAGTTTCGAAGAGTCAGCAAAAGGGAGGAAGAGCAAAGGGGCAGCGAAAAGCCCACCTCAGCGGCCCACTTGAAGAAGACCTCCTTCTGACGTTCGCCGAGCATCGTCTTCTCCTCGTCGTCCTCGGCCTGTACGATTCAAGAAGAGGTCAGCTTGCCGTGCTCAACCACTCGTTCATCTCCCCCAACTCACATCATCGCGCGAACGGTAAGCCCTGGTATCCCAAACGAAGAAAGCAGCATCTCCGTGACGAAAGTGGTAGTAGTTGGCTCCCGGCTCAGCGACATCGGGGTTGGCAGCGCCGAGGTAGTTGCCGTACGCCTCGTTGGCGGCGACGAAAGCAGGGTCATTCTCGGGGCCGTCAAAGTCGTTGAAGATCTCGTGGTCGTCGCCGATGGTCAGGATGGCTGTTGTGGAGTAGGAGGGGGAGGTCAGCTCGGTGGAGGGAAGGACTAGGGGGCCAGAGAAATGCTCACGGAACTTCTCGGCGAGAGCGTGCACTTCGGGCGAAGCGAAGACTTGGCGGTACCGCTTGTGGTAGGACGTGAGCTTGGCGTCGGGGTAGTAGGGTACATCGGCGTAGATAAAGTCGCTGTAGATTGATTGCGAGTCAGCTCGAGCTCCCCACGCTCACCAAAAGGTCGAAACTCACCCGACAAAGAGCACAAACTTGAGCGAAAGTTCCTCTCCGACCGTCTTCAAGTACTCTGCACCCTTGGTGACCTTCTTGGACCAAGGGCCCGAGTAGGGGAATCCAGCCTTGACGCACGAGGAGGAGGCAAAGGTGAAGTGCGTGCCCGCGCCGGGGGTGGCAGCCGAAGCGAGAGCGGGGTCGGGCGAGGTGGTGAAGTAGTAAGAGTTGGGGAAGGCGGGGTGGGAAGCGGCGGTGAGGGAAGGACGGAGGAGACGGACTGTTTGCGGTACAGAGAGATTAGCAATGCGGAGGAAGATGGGGAGAGAGACGACTCACATTCGTACTCGGTCGAAGCCCAAAGGCCGTCAATGCGCACAACGCCGGTCCAATCCTTGCTCTCATCGACGATGAGGTCGGTTCCCGAGATCCACTTGCCCAAAGGCTTGGTAGGGCGGTACACGACCTTGACTCCGCTGTACTCATCGACGGGGAGAAACTCTCCTCCTTCGGCGGAAGCGTTGGCGGCCTGAGGGATGAGAAGGCTGGAGGAAGGCGGGACACGAGCAGCAATCTTGACCGAGTGGTGATCGACCGCTCCGACGCGGGCGAAGGCGAGGGCGTGCTCGTCCATGCCGAGAATCGGGGACCAGACGCTGTCGAGGACGGCGGCGAGGAGGAGAGCGTTGATGGCGAGAGCGGTGAGGTTGAGGAACTTGGAAGGGGAGGGAGTACCGAACAGCAATGAGCTGAAGGTTTGACGGAGGGTGGTAGTGCTCTTGGGAGCGGGGACGGCATCAGCCAACTTGCGCCTAGTGAGCTCTGCCTCCGAGTCGGAAGCGTTGGCGGGGGATCCTGCAGGCGAGTTGTTCGAGTTGTTGCCTCCCTTCTTCTTCTTGCGCCTGACTGAGCCATTGGGGGAAGGGACGACTACGCCATTGTGGTCGAGGGGAGCTCCAGTGGGATGGTACGGTTCATCGACGGCGGTGACTTGAGCGAACGAGGGAGCATCCTCCTCTTGTGGTACGAGAGCTTTCGTTGCAGGTGAGATGGTCGGAGTGGTAGTATTCTTCCAGTTGTCGAGATGAGCGATCAAAGAGAGGAGGAAGGCGATGGGCAGGTAAGGACCAAATCGTCCAGGGATCCAACGCAAGAAGACTGGTAGTTGTAGCAGAGTCAGCGGTGGAAGTGCATGTAGGTGTATGCTCTAGCTTGGCAGCGTTAGAGCGGGGCGAGGACTGACGGTAGGCGGCGAAGCGAAACAGGACGCCAGAGACGGCACCCAAGCCTCGAATTGCTGAGCCCTACAAGAGAGTAGAATTCAGAATTAGTACAATATTCAATACACCGTGTAGAGCTAGTTATTACCATTGTCGAGAGAGATGATTAGAAGCGAGATGGCAGGAAAGTAACCCTTTCTCACAGCCCAAGCTCCAAGCTCCAAGGCTCGAGCGTCATCAGGACAACTTCGCTTCTCCCCACCAACTGCTCCTCGTCCGCTTGACTTGCAGCACAGGGTCAGCTTCTGCTTCCCTACAGATTTCATCTCCTGCTCCTCCTCACTAATCTCTCCTACTCTCTAACAGCCCTCCAAACCCTCGAGGCGCCCCACTGCCTGCGACCCGACCCACTCGTCAGAGACTGATTCAATGGCCTCTTCCTCGCCTTCTCGAGTCCTCGGCTCAGCAGACACTAGCCAACCATACAGCGACAACCCCTATTCTCCCACGCCTCAAGATCACCCCGAAGTCGACTCGCTCGAACCAGCCAACGAGCGCACTTCGCTCCTCTCCTCCTCGTCGCCCAATGTCCGGAAGAAGGCTGGTCCCAGGACTGCCAGCGCTAGAAGCGATCCCGCTAGTTTCAATGCTGCAGGTGAAGGAGACGAGGACGATCTACCTCCCACCGCTCGCGTCGTCAGGAGGAGGCCTTGGTCTCTCAAGCTCGATTTCGGCGTGGCTTGCGTGCTCTTGTGTATGTACTGATGCAGATCGACGAGGAGGGGAGTACAACTAACACTCTACTCTTCCACAGACGCCAACTTTTCCTTCCTCCTCCTCTGCGTCGCCGCCATCAACTCGCCCTTCATCGCCCATAACGCCCTTCCGCCTCACCGAGGCTCCATGTTCGTGCCCATCTGGGTCACCTTGCTCAGTACCATCACCAACGTGTACATCTCCGCCATCTCCTTCCTCACTATCCCCCTCGCTAACCCTCTTTTCACTCCCACAGCCTCGCCCTCCTCGCCTTTGCCTACCCCGAAGAAGGCCCCCTCTTCTCCGCCTACACCTCCCTCATCTCAGCCTTCCTCTCCACTCTCATCCTAATCCTCTGCATGGCCGTCACCCAACTCCGCCGCCACGAGGGGATCCTCACCCTCGTCGTCCTCCTCCTCGCCATCCTCTCCACCCTCCACGCCGCCTTCTCGGCGATCCTCACCTCTCGTTACGCCCCTCTCTTGCTCGCCAAAGCTACTATCCGAGCAAGAGCAGAAACGGGAGAGAGGTACAGCTTTTGGCAGAGCATCAAGAGGGCTGCGAGTGGCACCTGGGCCTTCGTTCATATCTCCCTCCCTCTCGCCATTCTGCATATTGCGGTCCCCCTCGTCTTTCTCCTCCTGACCATCTCGGCAATCATTCGGACCGTTGATTCGAGTGTGGAGCAGCAGGGTCAGAGGTGGAAGGTTAACCCTTGGGTCTGGTCGAGGCAACGCTTCCCTGGTGAGTTGGCTTCGGCGCTGATGTTCGCAAGCTTGGCCTCCAGCTGACTCCACTTTACTATCACAGAAATCGGAGGAGGACTCTGGGAACAAGGAGGACGCGATTTTCAAGTCCACCTCTCGTGCCGAGGAGTAGGAATCGACGAGCCGGTCCCTCCCCTCGGCCTCGCTTTCGCTCCGTCGACGCTCGGGCACGAGATCGAGGCGATGGAGAGGAAGACGGTCAGACGTACCATTTTGGTCGAGAGTGATCAAGGTGTTGCGGGGAGAGTGGGAGCGGATTGGGTGTTGAAGATGCTCAAGGATGGAGAGTTGACGAGTGGGGATTTTGAGACCAGAGTGTGCTTTTGGGATCGACCTGGGTGAGTGGAAATTGTTCTTTGCATGTTGAGGTGTATCACCAGCTTTTCGATTGGAGCTAACTCGCTACACGTCGCAGATACGGCTTCTCCGACAACTCTCCCGCCTCGTCCACCCCATCCACTGTCACTGCCCTCACCCAAGCCCTCACTCTCGCGGGCGAGATGGCCCGCCTTGAACCCGCACCTTCCCTCTCCTCCCTCTCGCTCAACTCGTCGACCTTCGAAGGCGCTCAAGACTCCCTCTCGGCGATGGCGCCCACCCCTCTCGCTCGCTCAGGTTTCATCCTCGTAGCACAGAACTACGGCGCACTCCAAACCACCCTCTTTGCTACCATCAATCCTCGCCTCATTCATTCCTTCCTCTATCTCTCGCCCCTCTCGCCCTCTCTCCACTTCTCGCGTTCGCACTCTTTCCTCCACTCTGTACCAGCCTTCTTCACACGCACCCTCCCTGCCTTGTCGACCGAGTTGGGCATCTGGAGTATCGCTAGTGTGTTGAAGGGGAGGAGTAGGATGAGTAGGGTCCTCAGTGATGAGCGGGATGCGGTGAGGGGCGAGATGGAGCGGAGTTGGTTGGAGGAGGAGAGTGAGAGGGATAAGGGGAAGGATTCCATTTCGTGGAGGGCTTGGAAGGCCAAGAGGGGGAGGTACCCCGAGAGACCTACGGGTGAGTAGTTGTCTGCCGCTGTCTTCGCCGCTCGGAGATTCGGTTCATTGACCGCTCTCTCTCTCTCTCTTTCTCTTCCTTCGCGCAGTGATCCTCTCGGAGCCGGGAGGAGCGCACGTTCGTGGTAAGAGGTATACAGCGGAAGAGTGGGATGCGGGACAGCAACATTTCGTGGACGAGGTGGTGCAGGAGGGGTTACTTCGGTGGGAGAAGGACTGGATCGGATCGTGCGATGATGAGGGCAAGGGGCAGAAGAGGTGTAGGAATGCTTTGTGGGAGTTGGTTAGGAAGGATTGATTGGTTTCCCCTTGCTATAGGACTACAGGTTTGCGCTTCGTGAGCCAAGGACGCGCCTGAAATGCGAGAGCGAGAGGGCTCTCAACCTTGTGCGAAAGGGGCGCGTGCGCGTAGGGAGGTATTGACGGGCGGGTGAATAAAGTGTAATGCAGTCGAATAGAGTCGTTTCTGTGTTTCTGATAAGCTACAGAAGAGTAGGAGGAGCAAGTACCCTTAGCGTCCGCTCGAACCTCCCCCCTTCGCTCGTCTCTTGGAATTCTGAGCTCTCGCGCCTCTCTTGCTCCTCCCACTCACTCACTTCTCGCCTCGTCTCTTCTCTCAGCTCTTTCCCTCGCTCCTCTCCTCTCCACTCCCCTACAGCTTCCCCCTCTCTCTCTCTGTAAGCCTGTGCTCTTCTTCCCCCCTTTACTCGGCGCTCATCCCACTTTCAACGCCTTTCCCTCTCACAGCACAATGGCCACCACTGAATCCTCGCCCGCTCCCGTCGACACGGCTCCCACTGCCACCTTCACCGAGACTACCATCTCCCCTGCCGTAGAGCCTGCAGTCGCTACTGCTACTACCACCCAGGAAGAGGTCAGTGCTGCTCCTCCTGCTCCCGTCGTCGAGGGCGAGGCGCCTGCGTCTGTCGAAGCGGACAAGCCTGCCATGAAGCGTTCCCCCTTCTCCGACCTCAAGAACAAGATCTTTGCTCCCAAGGTGAGCCTTCCCTCTTAGTCTGCTACAGCTCTTGAGCACCGGTCGCTTTGTTGTTGGGAGGTTCGCGCGTGCTTGGAGAGCGGGGGGAAGGCCCTAGCAGCAGAAATTCCTTTCCTGCATCCTGGCAGGCGGATGGCGCAAGAGCAGGGGAGCGCCTCTATACTCTACTACTCTACACCTCTTACAAGCCAGCGCTCGCTGACGCTGCCTCTGCCCGCCCCTGCACGCTCCCCGTCCTCGTCTTCTCAGAAGCTCGGCGCTCCCAATGCGCAACGAGGGGAGGACAATGGGTCGAGGCGCGGGCCTCGGACACGGTTTCACTATCGTCGCCTCGTCGTGCTGCTCTCGTACAGCGACGTCGAACTCATGGTGGCGAAACCGAGGTCACGAGTTTCTGGGCTCTGAACGCCGAGCGGCGATCCTTTCCCGAACGCAACTGCCACGCGCTCATCGAGCTTGCAGCTGACTTTGCTTCTTTTCCACTCAACTACAGACTCCTACTACTGCTGCCGAGCCCGTCGTCGCTGATGTCAAGGACGGAGAGACGGCCCCCGTCGTCGAGGAGACGCGTGAGTTTCATCATCCTTCAGTCCACTTCCGTGTCTCGGCCTCGAGTCTCGAGCCACTTCCGGTGCTTATCGCTCGGCCGGGAGCTGGTCGAGGATGGAGCTGATGATGCTAGGGATCAGCTAGTTGACTTGTATCCTCTCCCTCGTCTCAAAAGCCAAGGAGAACGTTCCCGCCACCGAGGAGTCGGCATCGGCTCCCGCCGTCACTGAGGGAGAGTCGAGCGAGACCCCCGTCGTCGCTGCTCCTGCCGAGGAGGAGTCGGTCGCCAAGAAGGAGGAGGACAAGCCCGTCAAGGAGAAGAAGGCCAAGGGACCCGGAGTCCTCGAGAAGATGAAGGGACTCTTCCACTCTGAGAAGAAGGAGAAGAAGGAGAAGGCTGGTGAGTACTGCTCGCGCGCTTTCTCTCTCTCGTCCTCTCTCCCTCGGAAGATAGCTGACACTCTCGCCGCCGATCGACAGTCAAGACCGAGGACAAGCCCGTCGAGGAGGAGTCGGCTTCCCCCGTCGCCGAATCTCCTGAGGCCGCCCCCGTCGTTTCGGAGACTGCCCCCGCCGACGCTCCCGCTCCCGTCCCCCAAGTCATCGAGCCCATCCCTGCCCCCGTTGACGAGGTGAGTCTGGCGTGCTGCTCAACTTTCCGAGACGGGCGCCGAAACTGACTTGACGCCCGTCCTTTCTCGCAGCCCGTCGCTGAGGCTCCCGCCCCCGTCGCTGCGACCGAGGTCAAGGAGACTGAGACCACCCCCGCTCCCGTCGCCGCTGAGGCTTCGACCTCGAGCGAGGCTGCTCCCGTCTCCCCTTCGGCCGAGGAGGGCGTCAAGTTTGACCCCGCCGTACGTTACTGCTGCTCTGCTTCTCGCCCGCGTCGAACATTTGCTGAACTTTCCCTTCATCACTTCCTTCCTGACCAACACAGACCAAGGCCGAGGACAAGCCCAAGAAGGAGAAGGACCTCGCCAAGCTCGGCCGTCGCCTGAGTGCCAAATTTGGAGGCTTCCTCGGCTCGTCGCCCAAGAAGGCTTCCGAGGAGAAGGTCGCCAAGAAGGACGTTGCCGCCGTCGAGTCGGGGAGTACCCCCGCCGCCGAGGCTTCGACCAGCGCCGAGGAGGCTCCCAAGGTCGAGACCGCCATTGACGAGTCCAAGCTCGGTGCTGAGCCCGCTGTCGCCCCCAAGGAGGAGGAGGTCGTCCCCGTCGCTGAGCCTGAGGTCAAGAAGGAGGAGCCCGTTGTCGAGCCGGTTGTTGAGCAGCCCAAGGAGGAGGCCCCTGCTGCCATCGAGGTACGTTTTGATTGACCGCACGCTCATTCATACTCACAGCTGACCATTCTTTCCCCTCGCCCACAGCCCACCGCCACCGAGGTGCCCGCCGCCGTCGAAGCCGTCAAGTCCGAAGAGACCCCTTCGACCTCGACCCCCGTCGCCGCCAGCGCCTAATCGCCTCGCCTTCTTCGACTCTTCTCTCCCCTGATCTCACACTCGCACCATACCCCTATACTTTCCACCTTTCCCCCCCACCCATAGCCTCATTATCGTTCGCTCTCGGTCGCTCTCTCTCGCTTTATTTCCTCGCTCGCTCTCTCAACCCACTTTTGTGCCCTTGATCCCCCCCCCCCCCGCCCAATTTCGCTTCTCTATATGTGCTTCCTCTTGGTAGCAAGCCTGCTAGCTGAGCAAACATGGCTGCTGTTCTTTCGTTCGTTGGTAGCCCGTTGGTGTCCGTTGGTGGGGAGACTGAGAGCAGCGAAGCAAGCTTTCGAGACGTACAAACCATCGTAGACGAAGCCTGAGACGCAGTGAAAGTGGTGCTATACATTGACTCATGTCGGCTCATCTGCTTGAGGACGAGAAGGTGCAAACGCTACGCTGCATTATCGGTCGACGCCATCTGCTGCTCGGGTCTCAGTGGTTGAAGAGTAGCCGAGCAAAGGCGCACACAGATCAGACCTTCCTCTCAGAGCTTCATTGAGTCCTCGCCGCTGGCGTGAGCTGAGTGCCCTCTAGCTCAATGCACCAAGGAAGCAGAAGAACGGCAGCCGAAACGTTCGAGTTCAAGCGCGAGCTACAGCGTTGCATCGTCCTACAGCCTCTCAATCTTCTCAGCGAGCAATCTCTCCCTCGTAGCCGGCTCCACGGCCTGCAGAGAAGTGAAGACGGTCAGCTTCGAGCTTTCGGCGCTCGGCGCGCCCCTCTGTCAGCGCCGACAAAGACGACTCACGGAATCCCAGTAGTCGTCCAACAGCTGGAAGAGACCCTTGTTAATCATCTCCTTGGCACGCTCGGGAGTAGACTCGCGAAGGACCTTGTCGACGAAGAGGAGGAGCTTGGAGTCGGCGGGGGCTCGGCGATTAAGAGACCAGAGGAGGGCTTCGCGCCAGCACGAGTTGAGAGGCAGGACGCTAGGGTCGGCGGGCTTGAAGTACTCGCCGAATTCGAGTGAAATGAGCATGCCTGTGTTGGAGAAACGACGAGCTCAGCAAGGTATCGCTGTGCACCCGAGCGACGGAGAGACATGCTCACAACGGTCGCCAATCTCTCCCAACCTTCCCAGCAGCAGAGTGGTCAGAACTACCGGCTGTTCGTCACTCTTGTCGCCGTGAAGACTTTCCATGATTTGGTTCAAGCTCGCCTCCTGTGGGACATTGCCTTCGGCTTGGGTACGCGCCAGCTCTTGTGCGAAGCTGGCGAAGCGGATGTGGTTCACGCGAAGAAGGGGATACGTTGATTGATCTTGCGGAGCCGGCAGGGAGAGGTCAAACTCAACGAAGTGTTCGAACCGAGTTGAGGCGGACTGTCCGAGTTTGAACGCCGAGCGGAGGAAAACGGAGAGGTCAGGAGTGACCGCTGTCGTCCACAGTCCGAGGATCTGGGTGAAAGCCTTGGTACTTGTCTGGAGTCTCCACTGCGGGTCCAATTGAGAACAGAAGCGCTTGTGAGCTGGCCAGGCGGCCGACTGCGAATGGGAGAGCGAGCGACGAGTTACTACACAGCCCCCGAGCAGCACTGAGAAGCGAAAGAGCTTACCTGACACTCTTTCGAGCAGCTATAGCGGCCGATGGTCAGCTTTCCACTTCAAAGGGTCGAGAGGAGTCGCTCGACTCACTATTCCGCTTGTCGACATCTCGAACAGGCCTTCAGCGGCGTATCCCCCGCTCCTGGTTTCTTTCCGCATTGGTAGCAAGCCTCTCCGAGCTTCATCGAGCGGTTGAGCGAAACGCGAGTGAACAACGAGCGAGCGGTCGAAGCCCAAGAGACGAACTCGAGTCGAGTTCGCTCATCACTTTTGGTCCGCGGAGATCTGAGAAGGCTACATCGAGCTCAACAAGACTCCACTTGAGCAGAAACGAGTTTCATTGCCTGTACAACGATCAATCAATCTCTCAGTCGTCGAGAGGCGCTTGGTCGGTCGGTCGTCCCTCTGCCGCCGTTCGACTCGCTTCGCCAGCAGCGCGAAGCTACAGCTTCAGCAAGCGGAGTGGAGAGAGCTGCCCGGAAGCTGTGTGATGCGGCAAGCGAGAGACTCTTCAGCCCTCGAGACCGTCCAACCCCTCAGCCGGCCTTCGCTCGCCTTCGCCGAGTCGCTCGCCATCGCCGAGCCGCTCGCCTCCCGCATCTCTGACGCCCAAACACACAGCACAACGACCCATCCCATTACTCATGACACCCTCTACATATCCTTCATGCGCATGGCAAGGGAGACGGCCTTGCCAACCGCGACCTTGAACCTCCTCCTATGCCTCTCGGAATCGAGCCTAACCCTCTTATCCGACCCACTCTCAAACCTCTCCTGCCTCTTGAGCTCCCTCCTAACATTGTTATCCCTCAACACGCGGTTCAACCTCCTAAACGCCCTGCCGACGTCGCCCCCGAGCACGGCGAAGGAGCGGGCCGAGGTGGTGGTGATGGGAGCGGTATAGCCGACGATTTGCGAGGTGCGCCAGTTGTCTTGCGGGGTGGGGGCGGAGGGAGGGGGCATGGAACGTGCGGAGGAGGAGGACGAGACGTTGAAGTGAGCTTCCCATTTGTACTTGTCGCTCTCGGCGGCCGAGCGCTTGGAGGTTGCGAACGAGGGGGAAGAGGTCGAGTTGGGGTTGGCTGCTTTGGCGCGGAGACCTGCTTGGATCTCGTCCAGAGTGGAAGAGCGGGTGGGTGGTGGTGAAGGAGCGGCGGCGGGAGAGGAGGACGAGGAGGAGGACGCTGCTGCTGCTGCTGCTGCTGGTGTAGGAGCTGAGGGTTGTGTGCTGTAGTACATCCGAGGGAAAGTGGTGGGTGCCCTCGTACGGAGAGCGGAGCGAAGCATCGGCAGGGCGTTCATCTGACTCGGGGCTGTAAAGACGGCGAGGAGCGGGACGAGAGAGTTGGAGAGAGAGTGAGCAAAAACATGGTCAGCCGACTGAGCCTGCTGTAGGGTACGAGGTCGATCGTACGAGCTGTAGAAGCAGCTACTCACCTGTACGAAACTGCTGCAGCGAGTTGGGAAGAGCGAAGAAGGCGAGCGACGACGAAAGGGAGGAAGCCAACCCGTCGCGAGCTTGGATGGCGGCACCTCTCCCTTCGACGTCTCCGAGCTGCTTCAACAATGTCTGCTCCTGTCATCGATGAAGGCATGCAAAAGGTGAGCTTGTCTCTCTTCTACCCTGCTACACATCTCACTCTGCTCTCCCTACAGGTCTTGATGCAGCTTCAAGCTCAGTACCAAGACGCCGCTCGTCAACTCCAAGTCGTCCGTTCACAGCACAACGCTCGCCAGCGGGACGCCAAGCTCAACACTCTGACTCTGCGCGAGATTGAGGCACTCCCAACAGACCCACCTGTGACGTGCTACAAGGGAGTCGGGAGGATGTGAGCCCCGAGCGAGCGCGATGGAACCCTCCCTCCCAGGCTGACATGTCGATCTCGCACAGGTTCGTACAGGAGCCAAGGAAGAGCGTAGAGAATGGATTGAAGAGCAAGGCCAAGGAGAGTTCGACCGAGGTGGCTGCTCTCGAGAAGAAGATGAAGGCGCGTCGACCACCTCTCTCGCGTCGGAGCTCAGGCTGACCTTCTGTTGCTTCTTACAGTACCTCGAAAACGAGATGGCAACAGCACAAGGGTGAGAGGTCTGCTCGCTCGAGTCTCGGCGACTGTGAGGCTGACTCGGTCCCTTCGCAGCTCCCTCCGCGACGTCCTCAAGAACGCTCAGTAGTCCAACGACCCACGACCTCTGTACCATACCGCTGTCTCTCTCTCTCTAGTACCCTGCAAGCTTACTCGATACCATCACGACCTCTCTCGAGCGGCCGAGCCAACGTGTCTAATAAAAAGGGAGCGTGTATTCGGTCCCCCTTCTTTCCTCTCTGCGCTAAGCATTCTAACTCTATCCCGCAACGTCTACTTCTTCCTCGTCAATGTATCCCTCGCCATATGGTCTAATGCTGTCCTCGCCTCGCTCTCGGGGAGGCCTTCCAGCGCTTGACGCGCCAATTTTGAGTGATGCTCGGCCAGGGCGGCTGTTCGTTCGGCGCCTGAGGAGCGCAGGATGAGGTGTCGGGCCTGAAGGGAGTCATAAGAGTCAGCTCTGGTATCGTCCATGAGCAAGAGTGATCAAACGCACCCGCTCGACATCATCCTCCCCGGTGAACTTGCGCTCAATCATGGCGCCCAACTCGGGGAACTCTTCCCAAGCGTAGAGGGCTGGTGCGGTGGCGAGCCCGAGTTTGAGGTCGGCTCCTCCTCCTGGTTTACCGAGTTGTGCTGCTGATGCCGTGAAATCGAGCATGTCGTCCACGAGCTGTTGCAAAGGGTCAGCTCATCGCCGAGCGCCGAGATGAGCTCGAAGTAGAGATGAGAAGGGCAACGCACCTGGAAGGCGATCCCCAAGTTGCGACCATACGAGTAGGCAATATCTTTGACCTTGTCCCCCTCTGCCCATCCCTGCTTGGTCCCACACCCTCCGAGAATGGTCGTCGCCCTCGTCGTCTTGGCAACCAAGCTCGCCGTCTTGAGGTACGTCTTCTTCATGTAGTGCTCAAAGATCTCGGGGGTCGGTCCTTTGGCCGTGGAGGGTGATGCTCCTCCCCCGAGGAGGCCCTCCTTGCCCGGTACGTTGCCCTTCATCTGCATCACTTCCCCCTCGACCAAGTTGGCGAGGACGGAAGCGACGAGCTCGACGACCTCGTTGCTCCCCAACCTCGACAGAGCAAGGGACGCTCGGGCGAGCAAAAAGTCTCCCGCGAGGATGGACAGCTTGTTGCCAAACAGCGAAGGAGCCGAAGGGGCCGCTCGCCTCGTCTCTGCGAGATCAATAACATCGTCGTGCAGGAGCGAGGCGACGTGGATCATTTCCGTGAGTTCGGCGAGGCGGCGTTGGGAGGGGAGGAGGTGCGATTGATGGATCGAATGGGCGATGGAGGTGCGAGTAGGGGCGGGACGGAGGGAAGCGAGAGGGTCGGAGAAGAACGATTTGGCCGAGGCGAGCATCGAAGGGTTGTGGTCGTTGAGGACTGCCGGTGGGCTCAGAGGTTCATCCACATCATCTCCTCCTAAATCCTCTTTCCCTTGCTCCCGTAACAGCTCGGCCGCCGCCGCTCGATCCCGTCGTTGCTCCCAGCCCGGCGCCAATCCATTCGTCGCCTGGCTCATGAGGAGGATGACCATTGGCCGTACATGCTTGCCTTCGGCTTGGAAGTAGTACTTGGCGATCGTATCCAGTGCTGGGTGGCCCGAACCGAGGAGTTGTTGAACGTTGGAGCGGAGGAGGCCTAGCTCTGCGCTCAAGACCTTGAGGGGATCTTGGAGGGCGACTTTGGACGAGCCGGCGAGGAGGGAGTTGGAGGAGGAATTGGAAGTGGAGGCAAAGGGGCTGGCGGAGGATAGTCCTGGTACGGCTGAAGTCCAGGCAGAGCGAGAGGTCGAAGGAGGATGACGGAGGAAGGAGGAGGTTGGGGACGAGGGGAGCTTTTGCAGCTCGTTCGGGAGCTGTAGGAGATTCGATCTAGGTCGAGCTCGTACTGTTAGACGAGATATCGGTAGTGTCCGCGACATGGGCGAAGAGTGAAGCGACGAGGTGACGATTTGGGAGGAGAGCAAGGAGCAACTCGCGCGTTCGCGACGCCCAATTCAGTTCACCACAGCGGAGACCGATTTTGACGCTCTCTTGAACCAGCTCAATAGATCGGAGGCATCATGTATGACTTCCAAAAGTATTGACCAAAGCGACCTACTCCCTCTGTGTAATGTCGACCGCCTGAGCAACTCCGGGGTAGAAAGGAAGCTGCAGATCGTAGTTCTTGTTCATGGTGCTGTGCGACGAGAAGTGTAAGGTGAGCTTGTACTCTTTCCATGACAGAGCCAAAGTCGAAGCAGCTCACTCATTGATGAAGCGTCCGCCGAGCCAGTGAGTTCGGCCTTCCTCTGCGAAAGCCTTTACGCCGAGCTTGGGCGCCGTGAGCGAGATGAGGGCCGCTGTGAGCAGTCGTAGTTTAGCTCGTCAGCTTCGTGTTTGGAGAGAGCGGTAGAGGAGCGCAACAGTCGAGCTTACCCGGCGTAAAGTCATCCTCGTTGAGCTTTCCCTCCTCGACGTCCCATCCGCTCGGGATATCGACGCTGACGATGGGCTTGTCGGTCGTCTTGAACGCGTTGAGCACAGCAGTGAAGGGTGCGCGAGGTGGCGGCTTGTAGGAGAAGCCTGGGTTGTGGAGGGTGAAGGTCAGCGAGCTGGTCCGATGTGAGCAGGAGAGCCGAGAAGGCTCACCGAAGACGCAGTCCAAGACGAGATCTGCTTGCGATAGAGCGCGACGGAACGCGTTCTCTTGCGCGTCGGGGGCCATGGGGAAGGGAGAGGCGGCGACGGGGGGAGGTGCGATGATGGGCAGGTCGAGATTCTCGCACTGACGCTTGAGACGCTGTGGATGGGATGGAGGATCAGTGTTGTTTCAAAGTGACGGGAGAGAGGCGACCATACCGAGAAGATCTCTCCGGAGCTCTCCTGTGGACGAGAAGAAGGTCGTTAGCGATCGCCGAGCCTCGCCTGCTCGACGAAAGGACTCACTTTGGGGTAAAAGACGGAGGGCGAGTAACCAAACTGGTCTGAGAAGCCTCTCGTCAGCGTTGTCATTCACTCACACCACACCTCACACTCACAAAGATGCCTAGCAGCGACCAGTCCATCACCACCTTGATTGCCTGGCCCACAGCAGACGAGGACTCGCTCGTTGGTACGCTTCTGCTTGATGCCATTGGCGTCGACGGGGAGCCTGGGACCGAGAGGGAAGATTTCGACAAAGGCTTGAGCGATGGCCAGACCGGCGAGCTCCATTAGCTGTAGTGTGGGGGGGGAGAAGAGAGACGACGTCAGTGTGCGCCGAAGGGGGCGAGGAAAGCCTGCTGGGGAGCAGTGGGGTGTAGAATGTACTGCTACTGCTCCAGTACAGCATCAACGGTTCAAAGGACATACCTGGTCGAGAGAGAAAGCGCCGTCCGAGCCCATCAACTCTTGGTCAATCTGCTGAGCTTCCTTTGCAGAGATGTAGCGAGGTCCAGCAGGAGCGTGCGAAGAGGAGGAAAAGGGGTTGAACATGGTGATGCGAGCTGTAGGCGAGTAGAAGGCGGGGCGAAGAAAAGGACGTTGGCGGCGAGGAGCAACGAGATGATGAGGTCGAGAGGCGGAGAAGAGGAGGAGTGAGTGACCTAGTCGAGGTGAAGAGGGAAAGAAGGTCAAGATGGGTTGACTGTGAATATCTGTAGGGTTGTAGGTTGCGCCGAGTGAGAGCTGCCGTAAGCGCACGTGAGCGGTCGAAGGAGAAGGAAGTCGAGCGAGCGCTGCGCGTCGAGATGCTCTCTCCCTTTCCCCCCTTCACTCGTTCCCGTGTCTGTCGCCAACCATGCGCTCTTCTGTAGCTTTTGCCGCTGCTGCTTCCGTCGCTTCCATCTCGTCTGTAGCTGCTCAGTCCCGCCCTACCTTCACCGTAAGCCGCTGCTTCCCTCTCCCACCTCTTGCCAGCTCGCGACACGTCAACTTACGTACCGCCTTACTTTCACTTTGAACAGCCCACCGAGATCAAGGGTCACTTTGTAGAGCAATTCACTGCTGATTGGGAGCAGCGTTGGTCCCCTTCCAAGGCTACAAAGGAGGAAAAGGCCGGAGAGGTGAGCTTCAACTCCACCACCACGCGTTCGCCGCGGCTCGTGCTCTCTCTTACAGACAGAGCTGCAGCAAGGCGGCAAGCTATAGCACATACTGATCACATTTACATCAACAGGTCTTCTCCTACGTCGGCAAGTGGTCCGTCGAGGAGCCCACCGTCTACCCCGGCATCGACGGCGATGAGGGACTCGTCCTCAAGACCAAGGCTGCTCACCACGCCATCTCGGCTCCCTTTGAGGCTCCCCTCGATCCCAAGGGCAAGACTATCGTCGCTCAGTACGAGGTCAAGCTCCAGAAGGGACTCGAGTGCGGAGGAGCTTACATCAAGCTCTTGACCGACTCGGACGTCGTGAGTTGTGGAGCGTTTGTCGCTAGTGTAGAGCTGGGCTAACTCTGCTATCCCATCACGCAGGGAATCCAAGCCGAGGAGTTCTCGGACAAGTCGCCCTTCACCATCATGTGCGTTCGAGCTGTCTGAGCTTCCACGCCGAGCCGAGCTGACCTCGCCTTACTGTCCCTCCTGCTCTACATCTTCATCGTCCTGCCCGTTCCTCTCCGCTGCTTCACTCTCTCACAGGTTCGGACCCGACCGTTGCGGCGCCACCAACAAGGTCCACTTCATCTTCCGTCACGCCAACCCCCTCACCGGCGAGATCGAGGAGAAGCACCTCATCTCTCCTCCGGCGCCAAAACTCACCAAGACTAGCGCCTTGTACACCCTCATCGTTCGCCCGGACCAGACGTACGAGATCAAGATCAACAACGACTCGGTCCGCAAGGGCTCCCTCCTCGAGGACTTCTCGCCCGCCGTCAACCCTGCCAAGGAGATTGATGACCCCGAGGACGTCAAGCCGGAGGATTGGGTCGAGTCGCCCAAGATCACCGACCCTACCGCCATCAAGCCCGAGGACTGGGATGAGGACGCCCCTCAGTACGTCGAGGATGCGTCGGCCGAGAAGCCCGAGGATTGGCTCGAGAGCGAGTCGGCTACCATTCCTGATCCCGAGGCCGAGGTGAGTTTTCGGGGCTTTGGGAAAACCTCGCGCTCAGAAGGCTGACCAGCACGGTGCTTGACTTTGCGCCCGAGTAGAAGCCCGAGGAGTGGTCGGATGAGGATGACGGAGAGTGGATCGCTCCTGCCGTTCCCAACCCCGCTTGCCAGACCGCTGCCGGTTGCGGACCTTGGAAGCGCCCCGAGATTGCCAACCCCGAGTACAAGGTTCGTTTCTTTGCGCCCCTCGCTCCGCCCCTCCGAGCCCTCGGCGCTGACTCTTCCTCCTCGCGTGCAACAGGGCAAGTGGTTCGCTCCCCTCATTGACAACCCCCTCTACAAGGGTGTTTGGGCTCCCAAGAAGATCGCCAACCCCAACTACTACGAGGACCTTGACCCCGCCAGCTTCAACAAGATTGCGGGAGTCGGACTCGAGCTTTGGTCCATGACCGAGGACATTCTCTTCGACAACGTGCGTTACTTCAGCTTGTTCTCACTCCAGGGTCAAGCTGACTCTCACCCTACCCATAGCTCTACATCGGAGACTCGGAAGCCGACGCCGCCGCCCTCGCCGAAGAGACCTTCGTCGTCAAGAAGGCTCTCGAGGACGCCGCCGAGGAGGCCGACAAGCCCGTCACCCCTCCCTCGAGCTCCGAATCGCAGATCGCCCCCGACTACACCAAGGAGCCTCTTGCGTGGGCTCAGTTCAAGCTGCGCACCTTTGCCGACAAGGCCGTCCTCGACCCCGTTGGAGCGTTCAAGGAGGATGCCGCTACCGGTGCTGCTGCTGCGGTTCTTTTCGCTACCCTTCTGGGTATGCTCACTGTCTGTACGTTCTTCTCCGCCGCCGCCTTTCCCCTTTCTCGCCCGACCGAGCTTCGCTGACCCTCTTCCTCTCCTCCCCTCTCCAACAGTCTTCTCCTTCATCATCCCCACCAAGAAGACGGTTCAAGAAACCAAGGCCACCATCGCCAAGAAGACGGACGCCATCACCGCCGACGTCAAGAGTGCCGCCGACCAAGCCGCCGAGCAGGCCGCTCCTCTCGCCGAGAAGGCCGCCGAGAAGGTCGAGGAGGTCAAGGAGGGCGTGAGGACTAGGGCGGGGGCCAAGAAGAGCGAGGAGCTGTAGGCTGCTTTTGGCTTGATTGAGAGAAGAGGGTGAAGGAGGGTTGGAAAAGCAGGGAGCGTGTTCGTTCGTGAGGGAGGAGAGGGAGGCAGGGAGTGGAAGGACGTTCGCGCGACTAGCAATCTCGATACGGTTTTGATTTCATCGCCCCCCGGAGAGGAGATCTCGAGCTGCGACAGGGGAGAGCGAAAGCGAGTTTAAGGCATGGGTGTGAGCGACGGGACAGTCTCTCCCGCTCTTCGCAGCCCATGCGCGCCAACCATCGATTTGGCTGCATACAAGAGATCATTTCTGAGTTTCCCGGCTCCTTAGATACGCAAGAACTCCTTGAACTTGGTCTCGTCGAGGATCTCTCCCTCGACCAGCTTCGGCGCCGAGGCGATCTGAACCGAGATGGGAGGGTCAGCGGGGGCGGTGGAGAGCCGGGTTCGACAAGTCTGTATTGTCCGACGAAGGCTGAAAGACTCACATGAGCCTGCAGCGAGCCTTCATCGGCCGACGACTCGACGCGAATGATCGTGGGGACACCCTTCAAGCCAAAAGCTGTCCTGAAGGCGTTGTCGGGGCTCTTCCAGCTGTACAGAGGTGAAACACGGATCAGCCTGCTGCTTCTGAGCCTGCACCGAGCCGCTCTCAGCCTCAGCATTTTCCCCCCGCATGACCTACTCGGCTCGCTCTCCAACATAAATTAGCGACGACCTAGCGGACGGGACGAGTTTCTCGATAGTTGGCTCCACTCGTACACAGTCTGGGCACCACGATTTCCCGTTCTCGCCGACCGAAGCGAAGAAGATGAGGAAATAGGGAGAGGAGGGTGAAGGGGCGTTCGCGCCGGTTGGGAGGGCAGCAAGGGCTGCAGCAGGCGAGGGAGCTTGAGGGAAGAGGGACATGATACTTGGAGAAGAGCTGTAGGTCGATAGAACCGACGAAAGATGCGGGGTTGCCGAGTTCGCCGAATGGGGCAGGAGGGCAACGAGCAACCTCGAGGTCCTCCAAGTCGTTCGTCGCTTGGCTTTCGACTACAAGTATTGCCTCAGCACAGCATGGTGCATTTCAGCACTACTACCTTCGCCCTCGTAGCCTTGGGAGCCACTTCGGCCCTCGCTCGCAACCAGCTCACCTTCAACCTCCCCTCGTCTGATGCCGTCGTCAGCTCCGTCAAGCACTCGGTCGAAGGCTGGGTCTCTGAGGGCGTCCGCAAGTTTGACGAGATCACTCACGATGGACTCGACTAGTACGCATCTACCTCGCTGCATTCCGAAGCTCGGATCGAAAGCTAATGCGTCGTCGCCCCTCGCCATCTCCTTCCCTCTGCAGCGAGTTGATCCAGCACGCCGACTTCCCTCAGTACAAGATTCGCATGCGCGAGCCCAAGGGTCTTTGCGATTCTGGTGTCAAGCAATACAGTCCGTCCTCGTCTCTCGCCGCTCAGTCCTCCGAAGCCGGGAGCGTGGGGCTCACCTCTCGTTGCTGACCCGCCTCTTCTCGTCCAGGCGGCTACCTCGACATTGCTGAGGATGCACACATCTTCTTCTGGTTCTTCGAAAGTCGGAAGAAGCCGTCATCTGACCCCCTCGTTGTCTGGTGAGGAAAGCCGAGTTCATCAATCCGGCGCCGAGTGGCTGACCACCTCCTCCCTCCTCCACCTTGCTCTTCGGCCCTCACCTCGCTCTTCGTTTCTCACCTCGCACTCCACTTCACTTCTCGTGTCCAAAGGCTCAACGGCGGACCTGGCTGCTCCTCGTCGACCGGCCTGCTTTTCGAACTCGGACCGTGCGCCATCGCCAACGAGGGACAGAACACCACCTACAACAAGTACTCTTGGACCGAGTCTGCCAACATGATCTTCATCGACTCGCCTGTCAACGTCGGCTACTCGTACGGCGGCAAGACCGTCAACTCGTCGCCCGACACCGCCGAGGATCGTGAGTTGGTCAATGCTCGACTCGTCGCTCGCTTAAACTCACCTTTGCCCCAACTCAAACAGTCTACGCCTTCATGCAGCTCTTCTACGCCAAGTTCCCCAAGTTCCAGAAGAAGTTCGTCGCTTTCGCTAGTCTCGGCTTCGAGTGCTGTCGCTGACCTCCTCCCCCTGAAGCGATTTCCATGTTAGCGGAGAGTCTTACGCGGGAACCTACATACCAAACATTGGCGCCGTGTTCCACAAGTACAACCTGGCTCCTCCCTCGGCCGCCTCGGTCCACATCCCCCTCAACTCGCTTTTCATCGGCAATGGCCTCACCGACGCCTACACCCAATTCGCTACGATCCCCGACTTTGCCTGCGACCCCAAGAGCAAGTACGGCCAGATCTTCTCGGACGCCGACTGCCAATCCATCGAGGGCAAGATCCCCACCTGCCAGCGCTTGACGAGCTACTGCTACAACAACCCTTCGCGCTTCACCTGCGTTCCCGCCACTTTGTCGTGCTGGCAAGTTGCTGGTCCCATTCAACAGAGCGGTCTCAACCCTTACGACGTCAGGCGCAAGTGCGATCGCGAGGGCAAGGAGTGAGTTGTGACAGGCTCGGCGATGCAGAGTCCAGCGCTGACCGACTTCTCCTTCTGTAGTGGACCTCTCTGCTACCCAGAGATGTCCTACATCGAGACCTACCTCAACAAGCCCGAGGTCAAGAAGGCTCTCGGCGCTTCCCCCGACCGCACCTTCGAGAGCTGCAACATGCAGCTCAACCAGGCTTTCACCTTTAACGGAGATGGTACTTCGACGTGTGACCTCCTCGCTCGACTACATGACCGCTAACACTTCGTTTCTTCGCAGTCGCTCACAACACGGCTGCCCTTCTTCCTGCTCTCCTGGAGGCTGGCATCCGCGTCGGAATCTACGCTGGGGAAGCAGACTTCATGTGTAACTGTAAGAAGGTCGATTCTTGGCCGTTTTCGCCTCGTTTTGACCCTCATTCTGCCTTCTTTTCTCCCCCTCCCTCTTCTCCTCCTCCTTCTTTTTCTCTCTCTTCTCTCCCTTCGCCTCGGTTGTCCACCACAGACATCGGCAACCTCGCCTGGATGAATGTTCTCGATTGGTCCGGTAAGGAGGACTTCAACGCCGCCAAGAACCGCTCTTTCGTCACCACGAGCGGCAAGGTCGGAGGAGAGACGAGGAGCGTCGGCAAGGGCGCTGGAACCTTCACTTACCTCCAGGTGGGTCTCCCTTCTGCTTTTTCGAGCTGACGCTGCCTTCTGAGCTCCGTGCTGACCTCTTCCTCTCTTCCCCTCCCCCTCGCCTCCTGCCTTTCCCTTCCGCCTCCTCCGTTCCCTCTCCTCTTCCTCGCACCCGCCTTCCCCAATGACAGGTCTACGACGCTGGACACATGGTCCCTTACGACCAGCCCGAGGTCGCCCTCGACTTCTTCACCAAGTGGGTGCAGAACAAGGTGAGCCGTCTTCTCTTCCCGTCTCTCCCCAGCCTCGCTCATCGCTCTCCCTATACAATGCAGCCCTTCGCTTAGATCGCAAGAGACCCCAGCAAGTAGGAGTGGTAGTGAAGGGGCTGAAGAGAATGAAAGGACCCTGCAAAGACTCATTTCACGTTTCCTCCGCCGAACAGCACTCGGCGAAGTCCTGCGGACGTTCTTCGCTTTCAGGGCTGCCTAGTTCTCTGCTCTCTGCTCTCTTTACGCGTCTCGTGCTGCTGCCGGGAGCCATGTAATGGGATGTTTTACGGGGTATCAACGATGGGGAAGCACACGAGGGAAAGCAAAAGGCGACGGAGCCGAAGAAGGCGGGAAAGTAGTGGCGAAGGGGGGATCTAAAGGTACATCAAGCAAGGGAAAACTATTCACAAAATTACTGCTAACGTCGGCTGTTGCACACTGCTCGCCGCTTGCACGTACCGGCCCTCGTCTTGTCTCTGCGAAGGGGAAAGAGAGGTCAGCGCCGAGCTCGTCCGAAAAATAGAAAGCAAGGCGAACGACTCACAAAGTCGAACATCTTAAACGCAAAGTCCCTCTAACGCGACACATACGTCCCCTCATCATGCCCATACACCTGCTGCTGGCCCAACGGCGGCCCTCCATGACCCAAACTCTGCTGCTGCTGGAAATGCGGCCGCTGCTGCTGTTGCTGCTGATTGGGGTCGGGGTGGTGGGTATAGTGCTGTTGCTGCTGTTGAGGTGGGGGCTGCGAGTAGAGCGGCTCGTGGTGGTAGCCATCGTGTTGGAGCGGATCGTGCATCGCGAGCATGGGGAGGGAGTGCTGAGGCATGGAGGAGGGGGTGTTCTGTATAGGGAGAAGAAGAGGAGCGTCAGTTCGCGACCTGCGAGACGGACGAAGCGGAAGACGGCCGGGCAGCCGCCACCGAAAGCTCGGCGAGGAATGCGAGACGGAGAAGCTCAACTCACCTGCGAGTAAAGACTGTCGTAGCCACCATCGTACTGCTGCTGTTGCTGCTGCATGTGAAGCATATCTGCCCGCTGTAGCATCTCGGCGTACTCCTGACCCTGCTGGTTCCCGAAGCTGGCGTTTCTCGGCGAGATGGGAGGATGGCTGAGGCTTCTCGGTCCACGAGGCGAGATGGGGCTTCCGAGTCCGGCATCGAGGTAGCCCGACATGGGAGTAGGGAGTTGAGGGATGGGAGGGATACTGCCCGGCTCATGTCCAGTGCGAATGGCGGTAGGGATGTGATTCCGTCCCTTTGACGAGACGCGGCGGTTCGTTGCTGTTGGTCGAGGAGGTCCAGCTCGGTTGGGCTTGAGAGCAATCTGACCGCCGTGGATGGCCGAGTTGGCTTCGAAGGAGGCGTTGGAAGGGGTAGGGTGGAAGCTCGGGTTTTGAGGGATCGTTGGCGAACCGTCCTTGGCTTCCTGTTGGGCGTTAGAAGAGACGTGGTCAGCAATGGGCATCTCGGAGAAAGCACTCGAAGAAATGGACCGTACCAGACACGCTGCTATCAGCTTTTGACCTTGCGAAAGCTGCCCGTGCTCGTCCTCCTTGACCAACGGCTTGAACTTGTCCGTGGTGAAGGTGTAGACCCATCCCGATTCGGAGACGACTAGCAGTAGTACTTGAGTTCCCGTGAGCGTCGATAGCTCGTACGCCTGGAGAGCAGAAAGGTCAGGTCAACCTCGTAGAACTCTGGCCAACACGGCCGGCGCTTCGCAGGGGCGATCGGCTGTCGCGCTTCCTGCCAGCTCGAGTCGTCACTGGTAGTAAGGCATTGAAAGCTCACCTTCTTCATGATACCAGCTTTGCGCTTGGAGAAGGTGATGTGCCGCTTGCTCTTCTCCTCAATGTACTCGATCTGGATCTTGCGCCGACCCTTGTCCTCCTTGTCGTCGTCGTCGTCGTCGACATCTGTCAATCGTACAAGCTTAGCAAGAGCTCATAAGAGCTGTAGCTGACCGCACAAACTCACCATCTGCTGCTGGACGCGAAGGCTGGCTGCTCGCTGCTCCTCGCAGGTTGGCGGTACTCTTCCGCTTCCTGGGCCGCCTGTCCAAGTCGTCGACCTCCTCCTCGTCTGGCGGGGTCGACTTGGGGTCAAATTGAATCATGGGCGGTGGTGCAGGCAAGCCCGAGCCGCTGGCCTCTGGCTGGTGCTGCCCTCCTCCGCCTTGCATCAACATTCCGCCGTCTGGTCCCTCGAGACCGCCCTGTCCTGCGGGATTCAAGTTGTACAGGGGCAGCGGTGGGAGAGGGTGATTGTTGAGGTACATGGACGAGTCGAACGCGTGGTTGGGCGGCGAAGAACCTCCTGGCGAAGGGGGCGCGGTAGAGGAATGCTGATGGTGTCCGCCGAGCGAGTGAGGAGGCAGAGGCGGCAGCGAGGAAGGGTCGTAGGGTTCTGCTACAGTGGTCATCGCCTACTACAGGATCGTTTCTGCGAATTCGCTGTTGAAGGCGAAGGAGACGGCGAATACTTAAGGTTTGGAGTGAGCCCGTCGGCGAGGGCTGCTGCAGCTGAGGGAGGAGAGAAGAGAGGAGAGAGGGTGTGTCGCTGGCTAGGACGTGGGGTGGACGAGTCGATTCCGAGTGGGTGCTGAGCTGTAGCAAGGTAGAGCGCGAGGAGACGAGGTGAATGGGATGAAGGAAACCGCGAGCGAGGGAGGGCGCGCGTGGCCGAGGTTCAAAAGGGTAGACGGCTCGTTCAACTTTCAAGCTTCCTTTTGATCTCTCGGCCACTCTCGCACCGAGGCGTATATCGTCCTACATACAGAGTACCCGGCGAGTTGTACTGCTGCCCTGTATCTCATCCTTTACTCTCCGCCACGTCTTTCTCCCTCCCTCGGCCCTCCTCCTCATCGCCGAGGCAGCCGAGAGCACAAAAGTCGATACTTTGAGCCGTTCCCCCTCCATCTCTAGCTTAGCACATGGCTCCTCCTTCTCGTGTCAGCACGGCTCCTTTCTCCCCAGCTTCCACGTCCCTTCTTTCCCTCTTCTGGCGATCTTGAGGGCCCCTCCTCAAAGTGCTCGAACTTTGCCTGACCGTCATCAGAGTCTGCACTTTGACTTTGCCTGCATGAGGATCGAGCGGCACCTTTTCGCTTCGACGATGAGAGCCGTAGAGAGCGCCGAGAGTGCCATCGCAACCGGTTCGGCGCTGGCTCGGCGCTGCTGCAAGGCGCTCAACTCGACAGTCTGGTACGCATGACAAGTAAGAGTTTCGATTGATAGACTCGATCTGCCTTGTAGCAAGTGCTTTCGATGCTTGCTGGTCCCTCAGACGAGGTTCGGGTTCGGCTGCAGCTCAAGGCGACGCGGAGATCAGCGAGTGGTGATGCAAGTCAACGCTCGAGACTACAGGAGTGTACATAGACTCACTCTGGCGACGTCTGCAGCTCAAAGTCACGTGTAGCAGATCAGCAGCCAGAAGCAAAGCCTCCGCGACGCGTCCAGCTCCTCCTTCTTCTCCGCCTCATCTTCGCTTCTGCTTCGTCGCGACACCTGCGACTCGCCAGCTCACAGGAAACTCTCAGCAACTACCCCCGACACCGCCCCTAGCTCCTGCAGCTCGTTAGCAGCCCCACCTTGCACCTTCGCTTCTCCCCCAGCCTTCAACCGCGACTTTTCACCGACATGGCGCACCGACGGGTCTACTACGACCCCAACAACCCCGTCATGCTTCGTCCAGACGACATTGTACGGCTCAGCCCCTCGGAGATCCAGGCGGCGAGCGATCAGATCGACCAAAACATGGTGGTCCTCCTCCAGAAGATTGAGGAGAACTTCGCGCGCTGCAACCAGGTAGTCATCGAGCGCATCTTGCCTGCTGTTACCCAGCACGGAGAAAACAGTCAGCGCATCTACGAGTCGGTCAAGGTGAGCCTTGGAAGCGAGCTCGAGGAGCAGGAGAGGGGAGCGAGCTGACCGTTCGCCGGCAGTTCTGGAAACCCTTCTTCGAGGCGGCAGCAGCGCAGAGGTACAGCGATCAAGATACCGAGATCCCGGAAGGCGACTCTGCCATCAGCGAGAACCACCTCCCTCAAGAAGCCGACGCCTCCCTCTCCTTCGCCGACGCGTCGCAGAACTCGGACGACATCTCTCAGGCCAGCGAGGGCACTCCACGACCACCTACAAGCGCTCATGCCGTCAAGAGCAAACCACATGCTGGTCAGCAGCCCTGGTCCGACGACGCGTCGCAGCTCGACTCGCTGCAGGCGGACCTCGATCAGCTCGGTCTCCCCGCCAAGTACGATGCCAACACCTCTGCGGCAACCGACACGTCCAAGGAGATCCATCGCCTGCGTCTCGGCGACCTGCCGCCCGACTCGCCCGACATCCCCGTCCCCGAATGGGAGACGATCAACCACACGACTCGCAAGCCCTCCTACCAGGAGCAGCCCTCCCCTTCCCTCTCCGCCGCCAACTCCTCGCTCCCCTTCCCTACCTCCACCCGTCCTGGCGCTCCTCCAGCCTCCAACCCCGCCCTCCTCCACAAGATCCTCAGCAAGAACTTCGCCAGTCCTCGCCCTCCCGGCTCTTCCACCCCTGGGCGCAGCAACCTGCCCAAAGGATGGAACGGCCTCGCCGACCTCTCGCAAACCCCGCTCTCTGCCTTTGCCTCCCCCATCAAGCGAAACGGCGCGGCCGCCGATGAGTCGGGCTGGGATCACGACTTCGCCCTCGGCTCAGCAACTCGCCATCTCTCCTCTTCGCCTCTACCACCTAATCACTCCAACCAACCCTCCTTCTCGCTGGGCTCACCGATGCCTTCGCGAACACCGGCAAAGGAGGCAGCTCGGCGGATGACTCAAGACGTCTACGATGCGACGACGGCCTACGAGGATTCGCCTGGGCTCGAGCCGCCATCGGTGATGAAGGAGTGGGCGACACGAAACTACGCCAACTTGATGCAGGACATTCCCCTCCCCGCGCCGAGCCCGAGCGAGGGCAAACGGAAAGGATTTGAGGAGGAGCAGGAGAACTTCGAGGGAGGCGACGGGGAGGAGAGCTTCGACGCGGATGAGGCGGAGCTGCAGACGCTTCGGATGGGCGCGCTGGCAGACTATGGAGGAGGGACGACGGCCAAGATTGATGACCTGCTGGGAGAGCAGAGCTTCGGCCGATTGGTGGACGACGACGAAGCCGACCGGTTCGGCCGTCTCAATCTCGATGAGCAAGAGGAGTCGTACACGATGGAGGCGCCCGAGGAGCACGAGTACGACCAGCAGCAGCAACACCGGGAGCAGAGCTACGTCGAGGAGGGCATCTCGGAGGATGAGGTCGTCGGACTCGCGCCGCCCGAGGACACTTTCTTCGGCACCAAGGACGGTCAGCAGCAGCAGAACAGGTCGCTGTTCGATGAGGACCTTACATCACCAGGTCAGCCCAACGCCAATGGCTTCAGGATGATGGGTGCGGTCGACCACACGCTGCACGGCGGGCAGCTGCTCGAAAGGTTCGTCTCTTTGCTCGTCTCGGCTCTCCCTCTCGTCCCCCCTCGCTGACCATCATCTTTTGCAGTGAGCCTTTCGAATCAAGTCCTCTGCAGGGCAGGAATCGCGGAGAATACTAGAAGATGTAGCTGTGCTAAGAAGCCGTTTCGTACCAGAGTGAACGCCGAGACCGGCTGCGAGGCAGGGCGAAGTGGCTCGGCGAGCACAGAAAGGATTCTGAACGGTTACTTCTCACCTCTTTGACCTCTGCTGCTGCTCTAGCTCGACAATGTCGAGACCCCTTCTCGCCCCCCGGCCCCTTGGGCAGACGACTCGAGGAAAGCCGGCTCTCCCACCTCGCGTCCCTTGACTCCCGCCTTCGCTCGCGCATTGACTCTCGGACAGCACCAGCGGATTCGTACGCTCTCAATCAGCCTCCTCTACGCAACCGAGCGTGCTGCAAGATGGCTGCCGTCGCCCTCGAAACTGAGCCGACAGCCAGCACCCCTCCCTCAACCAACGCTTCTCCCGACAACAGCGACGTAGAAGCGGCTGTAGATCAGAGTCAGGCAGAGGGCGCTCCCACGACGAACAAGCCCAAGAAGAAGAAGAAGCGCAAGACCCCTGCTCAGAAGCGAGCAGCCGCAGAAGCAGCAGTAGCAGCAGCTCAGGCGGCCGTACCTCCTCCTGCACCGGTGCTCAAGATTTCGAGGAACAAGCATATGAAGGTGAGCTCTATCCTGCGAGCTCGAGCTCTTTACAGCTTCGAGACTGCAGCCGAGGAGAGCTGACCTTCCTTGCGCTCTGTTCGGCGCAATAGTACATCTCTTCGTACCATGTGAGTCGTGCTTGAGCTTCACTAGTATGTAGCATGTCTGACCTGCTTTCTCATTACGCAGGGACCATGGCTTCAGCTCCCTCATGAGGTTCTCGACTCGCTCCTGAACGTCAACTGCGATCCCGCCAACCTCCCTACCGTTCGCGGTCTCCTCGACACCAAATCCAGCGCATACGCCCTCTCCGATCGCTCCCGCTTCAAGACTCTCCCTCCTGCACCGCTCCCCATCGACATGAGCTTCCTTTCGGACGAGGACGAGCGGTTACCCCCTCCTATCGACCCAGCAGCCTTTCGGGGTGTAGGGGAAATACGCAAGCTCGTGGACGACGCTTCGGACCTCGCCGTACGAGCTGCATCGGGCATGTCGGCCGCCGCGCTCGGCGCCTTCAACCCATCTAGCTCGGGGATGGGCTCGGGCGGCGAGCAGCAGGGCATGGGCTCGCAAGGCGGGTCAGGCAGGAATGCGACCATGTCGCCAGTTCGGCAGCATCGTCTACGAGCCCTCGCCGTCGGCAAGCTCGCCGAAGCGTACAAGATAGACGAGATCGCGGCGTCGGTCTGTGTGATGCAGTCGGCGACGGGGCTGGACGATCTGGCGCAGAGGGTGCTCAAGTATGAGCCAGACAACCTCGACGCTCAGTATGTCCACTTCTTTCACGAGAAGATCCCCTCAAGGTTCGTCCCTCGCTACCCCCATTTCTCGCCGCCGAGCTCACGTCGTCTCTCTCTTCGCAGAACGCTCGCTCTCTCGACCGACACCACTCTCCTCGACCAACTCATCCTTAGCAACCCACATCGACTCGAGTACTACCGCACCCGAGGCATCGTCCACGGCTTCAAGCAGGACTACCCCGCCGCCATTCGCAACTTTACTCAAGCTCTCGTGCAGGCCAAGGCGACTCGCAAAGCCAAAGCTCACCACGCCGAGGTCGCTGCTGGTACTCGGACGCGAAAGAAGGGCAAAGGAGGGAAGGGCAAGGGCAAGAACAAGGAGGACAGCGGAGCGACGACAAACGGCGCCGGAGTCGACTCGTCTTCGGCGTCGACCCCAGCGAGGGAGGAGGCGACGAGCATCGGCAAGGAACCTGGCGACGACCTGGAACGGCAGATGCTCTTCCATCGCGGCATGGCGCACTTCCACTACGCCTGCAAGCTCCTCGAGGACGCCGCGTTGGACATCGAGGGTGTGGAGAAGCCGTCGGGAGGGCTCTCGAACGAAGGGGGAGAGCTCACCCTTCGCAACGTCGGGATCGTACTCAAGGACGAGGTCGCTGGACTCTACGGATGCGCCTCGCCCAAGAAACAGGAGCGGTACCGCAACGAGCTCGGCGATCCAGCGCTGAGGGAGAAGGTCACGACGCTCCTTCGCAAGAGCTTGCGCGACCATGAACGCTTCCTCTCCTACTTTGCGGTATGGGAGGCGCCCGCTGGCTCGGTACTTGAGGAGGAGAAGCGCTACCAGAACCCTCGCTCCACCGACAAGCCTCTCACCTTCCGCGGTCGTCGCCTCATCCATCACCGCGCCCTCTCCAACCGCACTCGTCACTCGGATCCCCGTCGCCCCGAAGTCGCCAGCGGAGACGTCAAGCCCGAACCCGCCCTCCTCACGACTTACCACCCTCTCATCGTCGAAGCTCACTTCTCGGTCCTCCTCACCCACCTCCTTCTCGGCGACTTCTCCGCTCTCGTCACCGCCCACGCCCGCACCGTCCGCCTGATGGACTACCTCGAGGGCTACCCCGTCTTCCTCCCCGCCCGCTCGCTCAACCAGTCCGAGTACGCCGAAGTGCTCGAGCGTCTCGCCGTCACCTGGCTCAAGAAGCGCGAGGAGGAGCAACACATCTCGGAGCCGGAGGGAACGGAGGAGCAGCTCGCACAAGAGGGAGATCTGAAGAGCCTGCACCACTTGCTGAGCTTCTTCACTCCCTCGTATGTCGAGGCTCTCGTCGCCGCTGCCGAGAAGGCGGAGACGGAGCTCAAGGAGCAGAGCAAGGCCGGAGCCAAAAGCAATCCGCTCCTTTCTTTGATGGATGCGAACGGACTGGGCGCCAATGGGAAGGAGAGGGGCAGCTGGGCGGAGGAGAGGGAGAAGGCTGAGGCCGAGAGGAGGAAGATTGATCCTTCTTGTGAGCTCGTTGTTCGCTCTCGGCTCCGTTGACCGCTGACCCTCTCTTTCCATCAGATGCCATCTACAATACCGCTCGCGCCGAGGTCGCCGTCGCCTGGCTCACCGCCGTCGTCTTGCCCGAGAAGGAGGTGCGTCGGATCGAGTCCCGAGTCTCTTTTCCGTCGCTGACCTCTCTCTCTGCCCTTCTAGATCGAGGAGAAGGCCGGTAGAGCCAAAGGCAAGGCACCCGCCGAAGGTCGTAGCGCTCCCTCCTCATCCTCGGCGACCATGGACGGCTCGGCTTCCACCTCGAAACTCCCCAATCTCGACGCTTGGACGCTCGATGATCTCGACGAGGATTGATGCGATATCTTAGCTAGAGTACACTCGAATACGATACTTGGTGCTCATCATCCGATTGACGGCGGGGCCAGCTGAGAGATGGCTTGGCTTCGCGCGTGCTTCGCTTTGCTCTCCTCTTGGCTCGGCATCAATCTGGAAAGCTTTTGCACCGTGTCACGTATTGTACAGCCCGTCGGGATATCAAAGCTAAGCGTAAGCACGTCGTCACCCTGCGATGGAGGAGGAAGTTCAGCTCGGTTCTCGGCGCTATTCGTCCTGGCCCCCCAAAGACTCACGAGTCGTCCGACTTGACTCGCTACAGCAGCTTCATCAACTTCATCGATACGTTCACGGAGAGATCGAGCTCTCCCTTGAGCACCTCCGCTTCCATCTCCTTCATCGCCTTGCTCTCCTTGACCTGAGCCCAGTTCTTCGAGGCGAAGGGGATCACGAGGTCGGCGAACTCGTCGTAGACAGCAGTCATGTCGGAGAAGAGCTCGTATGCGACCGAGTCAACGGTGAGCTGCGAGGTGATGGAGCGGAGAGCGAGAGCTTGGAGGTCGACGAGGGAGAGAAGGTGCGCGAGGCGGTAGACGGACTTGGGCGAGGCGGGAAGGGGCAGGGAGGACGGTCTGCTGCCTTTGGAATCATCTTTTGTGCCGGGCGAAGTACTAGAAGCGCGAAGAGTCGACTTGAGGGGTGCGAAGGAGATGTACCCCGTAGCGAGGTAAAGGAGGACGGCACGGTAGGTAGTGTAAGAGGTCTTGGTGACGGTGATCTCGTGGAACGGGTGGGAGCATTCGGCGGGCGCTGTAGCTCTGCTGCTGCTGCTGCTTCTGACGTTTCCCCCCTGCGCCGAATTCTCGTCCTTCTCTTCGTCCGAATCATCGCCCAAGCTCGACTTGTCCTCCTCACGTCCTTCTCCTCGGCCCCCCTCGCTCTTCAAATGCGAGATTGAAGTCTTCCTCTTACTCTCCGAGAAGCCTGACTTGAAAAGCTGAGCGAAGTAGGGCGACTTGGCGGAGAGGAGGGCCGAGCTCGCCCAGAGGGTTTGGTCGGCAGAAGGGAAGTGGATGCGAACGTCGTTAGGGTGTGGATCGAGTAGGAAGGCTGTGATAAAGAGGAAGGGTCAGCGAGGTGTTGTGAAGGGGAGAGTTGCGAGCTCCCTACTGGAGAAGCTCGCAGCCGCCAGGTCGAGGGCGGCGCCGACAGCCTCTCTCGGCGTGACGACCATGGCGGCACTCAGGATCTTCTTGTCGCCGTTCCTAAGTTCAACTCCCGCATAGCCGCTGGAGACTTTGGACACGGTGCTGAAGAGAGCCCACGATATCTTTCCGCGTTCTTCCAGCACGAACTCAAGATCAACCGAAAGTTCTCGCTTGAGGTCCGTTGAACCCACCGGAATTCGTACATGTGCGTCTCGCGGTCCATCTCATCCTCTCCGAGCATGACGTCGATCGTCCAGCGACCGAGATCTTTGAGCGCAGCTGGAAAGGCGAGGGGAACGGGAGGGCTCGGCGAGGTGGGTAGGGAGATAGTGAAGGAGGGACACTCGACTTTTACGCTCATGCTGAGTCCTGTAGCGAGTCTTGTCAAAGGCGAGAGGTCGAAGCGAAACGAGGACGTCGTGGTAAGAGGACAGCCCTTCGATTCGCTTCTCGCCTTCCTCCACTCGCACGGGCCATCTCTAAGAACGGGAGGGGGAAGATCAGGCAAGGTACAGGTGTTAGACCCAGTCAAAAAACTCCTTCTGCCTTCCCAACTCCGCTCTTTGCCCCCAACCGCTGCACCGAGCTCGACCAATCGCTGAGCCTCCTCGTCTCGCTCTCCTCTGCGTTCTCTCCACGTTCCGAGCCCAGCAGGAAGCACGGAAACGACGAGTTGACATGTCAACCTCTTGCATCACCGCCCTACTAATCATCAATCTACACTCCGTCCGCTCGTTCTCACGCCCGCCTGCTCCTGAACCCGATTCCCCCTCCCTCTCTCCCTCTCTCTCGATCGCCTACCCATTCACCTCTTCTTCAACTCAGCAAACCTCCTCGTAAGCGCCTCGAACGCATCCTCCTCCTTACCCTTCCCTACTGCTGCCGCAGGTTTGGGCTGCTCCACCCCTTTGGGCACCTCCTTCTCCTTCACGGCAGGAGCAGCAGGAGGGGCCACCAACCCCGGACTCGGTAAGCTCAGGGCTCGAAGGAAGGGTTGATTCGCTTCCGAGGGAGGGATGGTCGGGGGTTGGGAGAGGAGGGAGGGGGTGTCGAAAGGTGCGCTGGGTGGTTTGGGGGTTTA
>MWVB01000009.1:155958-185473 GCA_003054985.1 Leucosporidium scottii
CTACCTCGACACTCACCACCGCGCCCCTCCCTCTCGCTCCCATCCGCGCCCCGCCTCCCCCTCCCCTTCCCGCCTTCACAGGCTTCACCACCGCCTCCGGCGCGCCCGTCGCTCCTCCCTCCGAAGCCGCGTTGATCAAAGCTCGAGGACAAGTGTTTAGCTCCTCTCCTCCTCCTCCTCCCGCCGCCGCTGGAGGAGGAGGAGGGCCGAGCCAGATCCAAAGCTTTGGAGGGTTTGTCACTGCTGGTGGAGGGAAGGTCGAGATGCCTAGTGAGGAGGCTTTGGACAGGGCGAGGAGGGGAGCTGCTGGAGAGGATGTCTTTGGAGGAGGAGAGGGGGGATCGCCCAAGCCGAGAAGGAGGGGAGGGTTCAAGCTCCCTGGACCCAACGCTGCTGGTGGTGGGGTGCAGAGGTTTGGTTTGGATGGAGGTGAGGGAGGGAAGATGGTGGGGGTGGTGGAGACCCCTACGACGAGGAGAAGGTCGGGTAGCTCCGAGGGGAGGAGAACGCCCCTACTCCCCGTCAACGATTTGAACCTCGCTCCTCCCCTCGGCGCTGGTGGAGGACCTTCCTCTCCTCATCCTCAGCTACACCCTTCCTCGCCCGCTCCAATCTCGAGACCCCCTTCCAGGACTCGCGATTCGATCTCCACCGCCATCGCCGAGCCTGTCGCTTCCACCTCGGCCGCTGTCGTCGCTCCTCCTCCTCCTCCTCCTCCTCAGGCTCAAGCACCATCGACCGTCCGTCGCCCTCCTCCTCATCCTACAGCACCTCGCCCGAACCTCCTTGCCACTCCCCTGCCCACGCGCCTCAAACCTTCCACCACCGCCTTCCGTTCCCCGCTCCTGAACCACCCCTCGCGCACTCCCAGTGGACCCTCCTCCTTCCGCCCACCCCTCCTCTCCACCTCCACCTCAACGCCGCAAAACGCACCACCACCAACTCCTGCTGCTGCTGCGACGACGCCCCGACGGTTGAACCTAGGTATGACCCCTCGTGCTCGACCTGCGCCTGGTACGCCCGGGAGCAGGCAGAAGAAGTTTGAGACGCCGTTTAAGGGGGGGAAGAGACCTGTGGGGTTGACGCCGGTGGGGGTGGTGAAGGGAGGAGTAGGGGGAGGGGTTGGAGCGAGCGAGAAGGGCAAGGGGAAGGGGAAGGAGAGGGAGAGGATGATGCTGGAGAAGGAGAAGGGGGAGGGAGGAGAGTTGATCAGAATGTTTGATTTGACGCGTGAGTTCTCACTCTTGGCGAGACGAGTCGACTCGAACCGAACCGAACCGAACGCCGAGCTAACCCTCCCTCGGCGCGCTCGACAAAAACCAGCCCCTCCCGACCGCCTCTCTCTCTCCGACTTTGGGATGCGCCCGCAGACGCACTACTACGAGTCGTGCGAGCAGCTGGGAGTGTGAGTTGTCCCTGTTCCTTCTCTTCTCTCCCTCACTACTGGCTCGGCGCCGCGCCGCGCTGACCTCTCCTTCTTCCCTCGCGCAGCCCTCCCGACATCCTCTCCATGACCCTCCCCCTCGCTTTTCTCTACACCTTCCCCTCCACCCCACCTCGTTCCCACCCCGAAGCCCACGCCGCCCTTCTCTCGGCCGGCGCGAATCCCTCCTTCGCCACCGCGGCGTGGGTCAAGAATCATTATGGGTTGATCGTGTGGAAGTTGGCTAGTTATGTGAGGAGTAGACCTGACTTGCTGGGGTGGTGGAAGTGGGAGAAGGTGGTGGAAGGGTTGAAGTACCGGTGGGTTGTCTTGCTCTCTCTCTCTCTAGCTCGGCGCCGAGCCGTGGGCTGATCACCAAAGATGGCGATTGCGATGCGATGCGATGATCCCCCCCAACAGTTACGAACGAGAAGTGAACCAAGCCCACCGGAGCGCCATCAAACGGATTCAGGAGCAAGATTCTCCCTCGACTTTACCGATGGTTCTCTGCGTCTCTCAATTACGTTGGGACGACCCGCCCGAGACGGACCCTCCCGCCGCCAATACCGTATCGGGGATGGGGATGCAACAGGATCAACCACCGTTGGTGATTGTGGGGTTGGAGTTGACGGATGGGTGGTATAGGGTGAGGAGCAATGTGGATGCAACGTTGAGGAGGGCGGTCGAGAGGGGCAAGATTGTGGTGGGGAGTAAAATCATGGTCGTCGGTGCTAAGGTGAGTGGTGGAAATGAGTGGGGAGAGACAAGGATGAGCTGACGACTAGATGACCCGACGACCAGATTGATAGCTCGAGGGAGGGGACCGAAGTCCTCGATGCGCTCGGCAAATCCTCGGTTCGCCCTCTCTTTCTCTCTTCCTCTCCCCTTCTCTTTCTCCCACTGACCTCCCTCCCCCAACAGCTCATAATCTCCGGCAACTCCACCACCCTCGCCCCCTGGTCCACTCGCCTCGGTTTCACTCCCCCCTCCTCAGGCCCTTTCGTCGCCTCCCTCTCGAGCCTCACTTCCTCCGGTGGAGTGGCGGCGCTGTTGGATGTGGTGGTGGAGAAGGTCTTTCCTTGTGGCTTTGTCGATCTGGGCAAAGGTGGGGGGCATGGGACTTGGAATGAGGAGGAGGAGAGGGGGAGGAAGGATGAGTGGGTGGTGAGTTTTGCCTGTGGCTCTTTCGCTTTCTTCGTCGTCATTCGAGCGCGGTCGAGCCTTTAGGGGTGAACGATGAGAGCTGAGGAGGGTCTCCTCCGAGGAAGATGCAGAAGCAGCGCTGACCCTCTCTCCCCCCTCCTCTCCCCGACGACCGACGAGCAGAAAGGTCGCGCTAAAGCTCAAGCCCGCCTCGCCGACGAGATGGAGAAGACGTCCAACGAATGGGAGGAGATCATCGAGCTTCTGCAAGACTGTGTCCAACGCGTCGGAGCAGCTCCTACCGCCTCTCCCTCCCCTTCACTCGGTTCGTTTCCTCCCCTCATCTCGCCTCTCTTCCCTTCGTGCTGACTAGCCCGAGTCGCTCAACAGACGAAGAAGAGCCCGACGAGATTCTCGATCGACTGGAGGGCACTTCGACTGTCAAGGAGAAGGAGGCGATCCTGCGCAGATTGTCGCCGAGGCAGGCGAATGGAGCGCTCGCGTTGGCGGGGGAGATGGCTGTTAAGGCGAGGTATGCCGCGCAGGAAGAGTTGGAGAAGGAGTTGGCTGTGCGTTTCCCATCTCTATCTCTATCTCTCTCCCCCCCCATCCCTTCCCTCTTCCTCTTGTGGTGCGAAAGCTGACCGCCGACTGATTTGCGCCGAGCAGACGGCCTTCCCTCCCCGCGACGTTCGAGGCTTCCGCGTCCTCCGCATCAAGGACGCTCGCATCGGCACCAAACCCTTCACTTCGAAGCGTACGGCCCAGTTGACCGTCTGGGACGCCGACTCTTTGGGCGCAGACTTCTTCGTCCAGGGCTCGAGGTACTTTGTGCGTTGCTCTCTTGCGTCTCTCTCTCTTCTCGACGCTCGGGCTGACGAGGGAGGTGCGTTGTCAGGTCACCAACGTCATCCCCAAGGGCACTTGGAAGAGGCAGAGCGAGGAGATCACCCTGGCGACGAGGAGGGATTCGAGGTGGAGGGCTGTCGTTGGCGGTTCGCAGAGGGAGTGAGAGAGTTGGCGGGGAAGGGGAGAGTGTCTGCAGCTTGTTGTGCATGCTTGTTGATGTGTCTATTTCAGTGCCGTTGCTTTGCCTTTTCCAGCGCCGTGAGAATGAGCTTCGGCGCCGAGAGTTGTAGAGAGAAGAGCGAGGTTGAGCACTGACAGTAATCTCGCAAGGCGTGGTTGAATGCAGTGGAAGAGGTTGAGCTCGATCAATCGAGCTGGTCACCTGCAGCTCCTACGGGAAAGACGAAGACGATGCTTCGCGATGAGAGCCATCGCCGAGCTTTGCTAAACAGGTCGTGAGGCTCGGTTCGAGCAAAGGGCTTTACTCTCCAAGAAAATATAGCTAGAAGGACACTCAGGCTCCACTCTAACGGCCTTGCCCAGGTGAGGAGCGAGCCAACCCTTCGCGAAACGCGCTCGACCCTTCTCTGCTTCCTACGCTCACCTCGTTCCGCACTCAACCTCGACTCCCGCTCCCAGTCATGTCGGAGCACTCGAGCAGCTCCGGCCATGCCGCTGGTTCTCCCACAACACCGCCCTCCGACGTCTCGCCAGCTCCCACAGCACCAGCACCAGCAGGCGCGCCCGTTCCCCTCCACCGCGACGTCTACCTCGCCGCCGACGGCACTCGCTGCATCGGCAAGCCCAGCAAGAAGGAAAAGCCGCTCGCGCCGCTGGTGCTGTATCTCGACAAGGTGGACTTCGGCGGCGAGGGCAAGACGCTCGAAGGCAGCAAGGTCGACGGACAGCGCACGCTCAGGTTTGAGCTTCAGGTGGAGATCAGGAGTCTACAGGTTGGATATGTCCAGACGAAGGTCAAGGGCGAGGTCAAGAGGAGTAAGGAGATGGAGCCGGAGCTGCAGCTCGCGAGCCATGACTTGAGGAGCGCGAAGGTGAGCGAAGTTCGCTGGATACTGCAGGGGACCCATAGCTGACCCGCAGGTGTACAGATCAACATTCAGCGCCTCACCGACCTTGGAGGATCTAGCGTCGTGATCATCTTGGAGACTGCCGCCGACGAGGGGACGGGTACGCTTCGCCGGTTTGCTCGCCGTGTAACAGAGCTAATCCCCTTTTCCTTGTAGCTCTACGAACCCTCACGCTCACCGTCGACACCCGCGAGTCCAACTTCTTCGACTCGTACACGCTCGAGAGGATCAAGTGTGCTTTCAAGGAGTGGGCGAGCCGAGAGCACTTCCCGACTGCCATCGAGTGAGTCGACAGAGTCAATGAACTTCGTCGGAGGATAACAGGTGCTGACAAGTCTGCCTCTGCCCTCCCTAGTCTCACTCGAGCGCTGGCCGTTCCCGCGGCCGACTCGGGCGTCGTTCATGTTCCTCCTCCCGACTCCTTCGATCCCAATGAGCCCACCACCTGGTTCGCGCCCTTCGTGCCGCGCAAGGATAAGGAGAAGAAGAAGCGTGTGCGCAAGCCAGAATCCGACGACGAAGATGATGGCGATGCGGATTGGGTTGACGACTCGGCAGCGGCACGCCCGGTTCGGTACAACTCGCCTGCAGACCTGGAGGAGGGCGGAGCGGTCGGTATGTCGCCGTCGAGTAGTCGACGCGCGAAGCGCAAGAGCGTTCCCGCTCAGTCGCTGAAGGAGCTCAGCGTAGAGGAGCAAGAGGAGCGGGATGTGGCCATGCTGCTCGGACCGTCTCGAGGTAAGTAGCGAGGTCGGCGCCTCCCGCACAAGCTTCTATCGACAAAGCTGACTTCTGCTCATCTCCAGGATCTGCGCCCATCACCACCGAACGCGACGACGGCGCTTTCGAGCCTTCGCCGAAGAAGGCTAAGAAGCAAACGACCACCGCCAAGCAGAAGGACGGCGCGCCACGAAAGGGATCCAAGGCCGACCTCGTCGTTCAGCTCTCCTCCTTCTCCACACACATTACGACCCTCTCTCAGCGCCTCGACGAGTCGGATCACAAGATTGCTCGCTTGGAGGAGACGGCCGCGAAGGTGCCGGCTCTCGAGGAGGCGGTCGCTACGCTACCGGCGCTGCTGAAGAGGCTTGGCGAGGTGGAAGCAGAGCTTGCACGCCTGCGATCGGAGGGTGGAGAAGCTGTAGCGATGGAGGAGACGTGAGGTCGAGGAGAGGGGCTCGAGCATGACGCTGGGACCGGTTCTGGATTAGTGATTCTCTGCTGTTGATATACTATGTTGCACCTTCTGCCCTCCTCTCCTCGAGTCTCAGACGAGAGCGATTCGTCAAACGGCAACCTCAACGCGAGAGCCGAGGCGGGGGCTTGCCCTCCGCCACAACTCTGCTTCGTCCGACTTCGGTGCAGAACCCGACCTCGTTACACCTCAACACTCAACTTAACTGCTTCTACCTCATCTCATGTCGTCTGCAGCGGTCTACATCGCTTCCGGAAGGCGCACGGCGTTTGGCGCTTTTGGAGGCAAGCTCAAGTCCTACACGGCCGCCCAGGTGAGTCGCGGTGCATTTATGCTGGCCCACAGTAACCAGTCAGACCTCTGCACACCGACACTACTCGGCACCGCTGCCAGACCGTCCCGAGCTGACCTAAACACGCGCTTCTCCTCAGCTGGGAGGTATTGCAGGCAAGGCGGCTCTCGCTGATCTGCCAGAAGGAGTGAAGGTCGACAGTGTACACTTTGGGTGAGTCTCTGGACTGCCGATGAGCTGTCCATCGGCACAGCGAGCTGACCGTCTTTCGTCGTTCCCCACCAGCTCCGTTCTCTACTCCGACCCTTCGGCTCCCTACCTCGCGAGGCATGTCGGCCATCTCAGTGGACTCCCAGTCGACGTTCCCGCTCTGTCGAGCAACAGGTGAGCCCTTCAAGTCGTCCTCGCCGAGCTCCAGGCCGCTGACGACTCTTTGCGGGACCCCAGGCTGTGTGGAAGTGGATTCCAAACCATCATCAACGCTGCTCAAGAGATCAAGTTGGGAGAGGCAAATGTCGTGCTGACTGGAGGAGCCGAGTCCATGTCGCTGGCGCCTTGCAAGCTCGGCGCTCTGATCTCCGCTCTCCATTTCGCTGACCCTCCTCTCCACAGACACCCTTTCCGGTGCTTCTCGCTTCGGAAACGTGATGATTCACCTCTCAGCACTGCTGGAGCCAACATGGCTGACTTCGCTCCCTCGCAGCGCTACGGAGTCGACCTCAAGCTGGAAGACTCGCTCGCCGCCGCCTTGACCGACCGCGTACCCAACCCTACGCCGATGGGCATCACCGCCGAGAACCTCGCCAACAAGTATGGCATCAGCCGCGAGGAGTGCGACGCGTACGCTGTGCAGAGTCAGACTCGCTGGAAGGCTGGTGAGTCCGGCTCGGCTCGCAGACTACGACAGAGAGGCGGCCGAGGCTGACTTGCTCTCGCTTCCTCACAGCCCTCGATGCTGGAGCTTTCAAGGACGAGATCACTCCCGTCTCTCTCCCCTCGCGCAAGAAGGGAGCCGATCCCGAGGTCTTCGCCCAGGACGAGCACCCTCGCCCCCAAGCCACCGTCGAGTCGCTGGCCAAGCTGCCCAGTGTGTTCGCCAAAGGAGGCGTCGTTAGCGCTGGTAACGCCAGTGGTATCTGCGATGGAGCGGCGGCTAACGTCGTGGTGAGCGAGGAGGCGGTGAAGCGTTACGGCCTGAAGCCTCTCGCCAAGGTTCTGAGCTACCACGTCGTCGCCGTGGAGCCTACCATCATGGGTACGTACCTTCGCAACTTCCCACCCAAGCGGCCTCATTGACTCCCTGCCTTCCCTCTTGCGCAGGTATCGGCCCAGTCGAGGCGATCAAGGGTGCGCTCGAGAAGGCCTCGCTCAAGATGGAGGACATTGATGTGAGTACGATCGCTACGTTCTCCCGCCGTCCTTACTGATCGGGTGTCCTCGCGCAGCTCTTCGACGTCAACGAAGCGTTCGCCGCTCAGTGGCTTTCGGTGCAGAAGGAGCTTGGTCTCCCGAACGAGAAGAGCAACGTTTTCGGAGGCGCTATCGGTAAAGTTTTGCTTCTCACTCTTTCCGACGAGCTCAACTGACCTCGAATGCTTCCCCGACCGACAGCCCTCGGCCACCCTCTCGCCGCCAGCGGAGCTCGCATCACCGCCAACTTGGTCCACAACCTTCACCGCCTCGACAAGAAGTATGCTGTTGGCTCTGCATGCATTGGAGGTGGACAGGGAATCGCCATCGTGCTCGAGAAGTGCTGAAATATGTCTAACTGTGCTGTACTCACTGCGCCGAGTTCTCTTTCCCATCAAAGGCGAAGGCAAGACCCAATCACTGACTTCATACAACAACATGTCTCTCTATCTCTCGATTAACTACTCTCAACCTCTCCTCTTCACCGACTCGCTCCGTCCTCCAGCTCCTTCGCCCCGTCAAACGAGTCGAATCTCAGCGGCGCTCTCCGAGGCGAGCCCAGCTCTAGAGCATTGCTCGGCGCGAGCAGGTCGCCAGCATATTGTGACCCGCTTAGGTGAACAGCGTGGGTGGCGTGCGACTCGTCGTGAGGATGTAGCGAGACGGCTTGGAAGAAAGAGGGGGAGAGTTGTGGGCGAGAGAGCTGTGTCGGGGCGTGCGCTTCATTGCGGATCCTTTCTCGGCCGGCAAGTGTGCTGATGAAGGAGCAGGTGTAGAGGGAGGGGAGTACCACTGCATTGAAGAAAGGGGGTCAGCTCCATCGTCTCACAAGGAGTGCTCAGCGCCGAGGATCCGAGACTGACGCCAGAATGCAGTAGGAGAGTTGGAGGCATGCGAATCATCGCCGAAAGCGAATGCCAGAGCTGCCCCCACGATTGCGACGATGGTGGTTGGGACGGCCGTGGAGATGGTGAGCTGGATGAGCTTCTTGAGGACTCCGTCTGTACGCTCCGAGAATCCCATGATCTTGTTTCTGAGGACGAGGACGAGAGAGATAGTGATAACGAGGTCAACAACTGCCGCGCAGAAGGACCACATCTGCGGACGCCGAGAAGAATGTCAGCCGGGAGAGCGGGGAGGGGTTCGGCGAACTCACGCCAATAGCGAAGTTGAAGCTCAGCGTAGCCGGGACTTTGTCGAGCTCGTTGGCGCGTAAGAGAAAGGAGAGGCCGACGTAGAGCATGGCTCCGAAGAAGCTAGCGATAATGGTGAGGGCCGTGAAGCCGAGAAAGATATACCGAAGCCATCGCCGTCTAAAGAGCTGTAGCCAGGCGGTTAGCGAGTGGGTTCTGATGGAGATAAGGGAAGTACACTCACGGCAGAAGCACGCATTACCAGGTAGCTTTGCACCAGGGCACCGACGATGCCGGAAGGAAAGGTGGTCCAGCAGTCGAGAGCCGTCTGCGAGCGGCGGCCGAGCGCGTTAGTGAGGCACTTCGATACTGGCCGAAGGTGAAGCTCACCTGTGCGTAAAGAGTTACCGAGTCTCGAACTTGCCACGTGCCATAGTGATACATGGCGAAGTAGGTGAGGCTGGGATGCTCGGGAGTCAGCTCGGTCCAGCTCGCTACACCTTTGGGAGGCTTACCAGCATTGTGCAATGAGAGCAGTCATCACCGCAAGTAGGAGCATCTTCAAGCGCAGAGAGTCGGCTGAGAATTGTGAGGAGCAGAGGTAGTTGAAGCACATGTTGAAGGCGATGCCGGCAAAAAGGATTTGAGTAGCCCAGCCTGTAGAGGAGGAGCGAGGTCAGCGTTCGAGCATCTCTTTGAAAAATCCGAGGATCCACTCACCCATGGACGGTGGTCCGAGCAATGCATCAGCTGTTGCCTGGTCGGCTGCCTCGAGAGGGAGATTGGTGGCCGACATCCGAGAAGGCAGAAGAGGGCGTGATGCTCGAGAAAGTGCTCCGAACCGCGAGATGGATGACCAGGAAGAAGCTCAGAGGCAAGATAGAGAGAAAGAGGGAGAAGAATGAGAGCGAGAGAGAGAAAGAGAAGAGAATGCAAGCTGGTCAGGCGCCGGCTACGACTTGGCCCTCCTCTCCGCCGCTCGAGCCTTGTGAAGCACCTCGACCATGCGGAGACCTCAAGTGATACACTCGATATCCAACAAGAACCTACCTACGCCAGCCAGGCCATCGAGTAAAAAGGTCCTTCGAGCGACGATCTCGGTTCGAAAAGGGAAAGAGCGTGCTGGCTGGACCGGACCCTCATTACATTCGGTCGGTCTCCGTCGTCTGTTCGCATGCAGCACGGCTGACACGAGTGTGAAAGGTATTCGGCACCCTCTGAAGGCCGTGTTGGGGATCAATTGAGGCCCGAAAAGGTGGGATCGGCGTCAAAGGGGCGGGTGAATCTCGGACACTCGGTGCTGCTTTCGGCGAAGTTGATCTACAGCATATCGGTGATGCACAGCGAGATCGTCGACCGGTGTAATCGTACATGGTCACATGCGTGCTCCAGGCGGGGAACAGAAAGGATCCGGGGTCAAACGGGCCAGCTCAGCAACTCGGCGCCGAAACCTGTTCGCTCACGGCTTCTACAATCGCCGCCAATAAGCACTGCTTAACCAAGTCTCCATTCACGAGAGGAACAGGAGGCAACTAGTGGACGTCCATCGCCTTCTCCACTCCGTTCCCTAATCGCGATCGGCTCTCGTCCTCGGCTTCGGCTTAGGCGTAGTGAACCCCACCGTGTGCTCCTCCTGCTGCTGGGCCATGTAGACATCCCTGAGCCTAGCGACCGTCATGAGCACCTCCATGGGCGGCAGCTGCTCCTCATCCGCCTCCAGGGGTGCCTTGGAGGAGCGCTTGGTTTCGTAGAGGGAACCTCCATCGCGCTTGCGCTGGTCGTCGGGGGGGAGACCTTGCTCCTCGGGTTGAGCATACCAAAGTGTTGCGACGCTGGTGACCATGTTGTCGGCGAGGTTGCGAGTGGAGAGGGAGGTGAGAAGCGAGAGGGCGTAGAAGGAGCAAAGGGGTTCTGCGCGAAAAACGAAGTCAGCGAAGGTTAAGAGGGTGGGGAGGGGAGCTGAATACTCACGAAAGAAGGCAGAAGACGAGTTGTAACCGCCATGAGTGCGTCGGAGCGAGTACTGGAGCACAGCTGCGAATGAGAGAGTGAAAGAGTCAGCGCCGAGATCGAGGCAGAAAGCGCCAAGCTCAGCTCACCTCCCGCCGTCGCCGCTAGAGTTGTAGGCAGAGCAATCTCAGACACAACCCTGACCACCTTGCGAAGACCACGGTCGGAGGGAGCGAGTCCAGCAGGCCGCTTGAGGACGTAGTTGATCATTCCGCCGGTGATGGAGATTGCCACCGCTGCTGTTCCCCACAGCCACATCTGCAGGGCATCAAGGTCAGCCGTGAGCTCAGAGAGATGTGATAGAGCGACCGCTCACCCCCTCAGCAACGCGAATGGGAATCATCTGGTGAATCTTGCCCTCGTGAAGCCGAACGCTGTAGGCGACGTAGAGCCACGAGCCGAGCAAGCTGATGGTGGTGCCGAGGCAGACGGTGAGGAAGAAGAATTGTCGATGCCAGTGCGTGACGAGGAGCTGTCGCAAGAGAAGTCAGGTTTTCCGTCTCCGCCGAGGTTTCAGGCGAAGTTGAGCTCACCGAGGCGACTCGAGTGGCCAAGAAGCCTTGCACCAAAGCGCCTTCCCACCCAAGGAAGAGGGTAGACATGGTGTCAAACTCGGTGAGATGCCACAGACTGAGCGCATCTCGGTGCTGCAGCGTCGAGAAGTGCCAAATCGAGTAGAAATTAAAGCTGCCAACCATCGCCGAACCGTCCGTCAGCTCTCTCGTTCTCCATCCACTCCATCATTCTCGACTCCGAAGCTCACCCAGATTGAACCGTCTCGAGCAGGATGACCGCGGCGAGGAGCATGCGGATGTAGCGCGAGTCCTTGGCGAAGAGCGGGGAGTAGACGTAGGCGAGAGCAGAGCTTAGCACGACGCCGTAGAGAACCAGCTCTACGGTCCAGCCAACCACTGGGGGGCCGACCACTGCGTCCGCAAAGGATTGAGAGGCCACTTCAACCCCCGTGAGCGTGTTGAAGAGCTCCGGATTGACGGGCATGGCGGGGGCGAAAGCGAGGAGGAAGACCAAATGAGTGTGAAGGTGGAGTTGGGAGACCAGCAACAACGACAGGCGAACACGACCAGCGAGTACGACGATGAAGAGAAAGAAAACAAGAGCCAGAGCCAGTCTGTCCTCGCTGCAGCGGGAGGGGGTGAGATGCGAGCGCCGCGAAAGGGTTGGCAACGAGGGGAAGGGCCTGACTTCCACCTGCTCCTCCTGGGTAGGAGCAAGTCTCTAATACTCGATTGAGAAGAGAATAGATCCGTCGAGAGCGAAGGCACGTCTGTAGCGAGAGCGAGGAGGGGAGGCCAGCTCGACTTCGCCAGGCCGTCGCCGAACTGGGAAAGTCGAGGGGAGTTCCAAAGTGCCTTAATCGTCGACGGAAAAGGAGAGAGGGGTTGCAAGCGTACAGCAAGACCCGTAAGATGGGACTCTGCTTGGGAGCAGCCCCCCTCGGGTTGAAGGAGCCAGCGCGATGAAGCGCGAAGGAGCGAGCGAGCAAAGGAGGCGGGTCCGAAGGGGAGATACATTTGTAGTGCTCTGCTGAGGTACAGCGCGAGCAAGGGCGTGTCTTGTAGCCTTGCAGAGTGATTGAGACTTGTACCAAGATCAGCGGAGAAGGGCAAGCCTTGTAAAGCGCGATTGACTTTCGAACTCGCCTCGCGCGCGCTTCTCTCGCTTCGTCCTCTTTTTGCTCCTCTCTGCTCGGCTACAAGATGTCGCAAGCCTCGCAAGCCTCGGGACTGGGTGAAGACGAGTATGATGCTTCCTCCCGTGCTATGCCTCAGCCCATCACCGCCTTGATCGTAAGTCGTGCAGCTCAATGCCTCAACCTAGCTCTCAGTCGCGTCCCAAGCTGACCAAGTTCGCTCTCCTGCCGCCCGATCTGCTGCCCTACATGCTGCGGTACAGGCTCAAGGTATCTCAGCAAAAGACTGCGAGAAGCTCTCTGAAGCGGGATTCTGCACCCTCGAGTCCGTGGCGTTCACTCCCAAGAAGATCCTCATCGGCGTCAAGGGCATCTCGGAGAGCAAGGCCGACAAGATCATCGCTTTTGGTGAGTGGGATCTAGCTCAGAGAATGCTCTACAAACACGCTGGGAGCTGCAGCAGCGCGAGCAAGAGCGGGAGAGCTGACTGAACAACACTCGCGCATCGCTGTAGCCTGCAAGTCTGTTCCCATGGGCTTCACCACTGCTACCGAATTGTGAGTGGTGTTGCTTGAAGCTCCCAAAGTGACTCTGCTTACCCTTGCTGTCCCACAGCCACGCTCGTCGCGCCGACCTCATCAGCATTACGACCGGCTCGACCGCGCTCGACAACGTCCTTGGAGGTCAGCAACGAGAGTTTTCACCAGCAGGAACGAAGCTGATAATGCTCTACGATACAGGTGGAATCGAGACGGGCAGCATCACCGAGCTTTACGGCGAGTTCAGGACCGGCAAGAGTCAGATCTGCCATCAGCTCGCCGTGACTTGCCAGGTGAGTAGACGGGTGTTTTTGGTGATGAGAGCTCGCTCACACTCCTCCACTACAGCTCCCCATCGACATGAAGGGAGGAGAGGGCAAGTGCCTCTACATCGACACCGAGGGCACTTTCCGTCCCGTCCGTCTCCTCGCCATCGCCGAGCGCTACGGCATGAACGGAGAGGATGTCCTCGACAACGTCGCGTACGCTAGGGCCTACAACGCCGACCATCAAGCGCAGCTCCTCATCCAGGCTGGCGCGATGATGGCCGAGTCGAGGTGAGCTGTGCTTCATCGCCGAGATGCCTCGAATCTGTCGACTGACGCCTCGCGACGCCACAGGTTCTCCCTTCTCATCGTCGATTCGGTCACTGCACTTTACCGTACCGATTTCAGTGGACGTGGAGAGCTCAGCGCCCGTCAAATGCATCTCGCCAAGTTCCTTCGCAGCTTGCTCCGTCTCGCGGATGAGGTGCGTGCTCTTCTTCGCCTCCTACTTCCCTCACAAGTTACATAAACTGACTCGCTTCCCCACTGCAGTTCGGAATTGCCGTCGTCGTGACCAATCAGGTCGTCGCCTCGGTCGACAACGCCCCCGGAGCGCCAGCCGACGCGAAGAAGCCCATCGGAGGAAACATTATGGCTCACGCGAGTACCACTAGGTGAGCTGACCGATCTGTTTGCTCTCTCCGTCGTGCAAAAGCTGACCTCTCCCCTCTCTGATCAGGCTCTCCCTCCGCAAAGGCCGAGCAGCCGAGCGTGTAGCCAAGATTGTCGATTCGCCTTGCCTCCCTGAGGCCGAGGGCAAGTTCCAGATCAGCGTCACTGGTATCTCGGATGTCGACGGTCGCGACGATGATTGAGCGCGCTTGGCTCGCGAGGAGGGAGCAGGGGTCGCTTTTCGGTCGTTTCGCATTTCCAGCTCGAGGGGTGCTGCTGTGTTGTCTCGTTTCCAGTCGTTCTTTAGTCGTTCTAGCCCTTTCTCTATATCGCTTTGCAATTCGCGTTGTACCATGCTTCGAGTCGGGCGAGCGAAGGCGAAGGAGAGCCTCGCCACCGAGCGCCGAGCTTGCCACTCTCGACTCGAGCCATAAACAGCTAAAACGACCAAATCAAATGCAGACATCTACAGCACCCTATGCACTTCCTCCTCATACCCCGCTAAGTCCCCTGCGTCAATTACCAAGGGTTCTGCATCTTGAAGCTCGCCGTACTAGCATTCGCTCCACCCCAAGCAAACTTGGCCGCCGGGTCCGGCGCATCATCCTCGAATGAACTCCTTTCCCTCGCCCTCCTGGCATCCTCTTCGGCAGGAGAAGACCACGAGACGTCGCCGTTTGAATCGGCGAAAGTAAAGGCTGGCTCGTCGGGGACGGAGATGGAAGGCAGGGACGAGTCATCCTGATGGAGGAAGCCGTTCGAGTCGCCGAAAGTGAAGGAAGGCTGGTGGTGGAGGGATGGTGGAGGCTGGGACGGGAAGGAGAAAGTCGAAGCGGAGGAGGAGGCGAAAGGGTTGGGAGCGGGAGCGCCCCAGCCCGAGTAGTCGTCGGTGGCGGAAGCAAAGGAAGCGGTGGTAGGAGTGACGGTCTCGCCTGCCCATTGCCGACGGAGGAGCTCGCGAGGGTCGAGAGTCGTATCGAGGGCAGTGAGGTCCGTTTGTGGCGGTGGCTGCGAGACCCTCAGACATGAGGAGGCGCGAGTGACCACGTCGTCGACGACGGTGGGGATGTAGTGCTGTGGCGGCTCTTGTGGTGTACTCGAAGGACGATGAGGAGGCTCGACGCTGGTCGGAAGCTGGGCGACCTCGGCGCGCAGCTTGTCGAGGTCGAAGCCGATGGTCGACTCATTGTTGCCAACCATGGGCGAAGAGTCGACGCTCGGGCCTTCGGGCGTTCCCTCGCTGGGAGGCGTGTCGACTCCAGACGGCCGATCCATCGACGCTGAACGACGGTAGCCTTCGGCCTCGGCGCTGTCGGTCGTGGCGACGGAGAGGGAGGAGGCGCTCCGGATCTTTGAGCTGCCGATATCCTTGCCGGCGTCGAGTGTGTCGACTGAAGTAGAGGAGGAGGAGGATTGTCGTGGAGGGAGATCGTCGTAGTCGCCCGATGGCGTCCTCGACATCGGCGCCGAGCTGGTGGCCTTCTTCCGACGAAAGATCCCCAGACCCTTCTTCTTCTCCTTCTTCGCCCGCCGTGCCTCCTCCTCCTCCTTCGTGAGCACCTCTCGCTCAGGCGCATCCTGCTCCATCTCCTCGGGCTCGTCAAAATGGTCGGCGGTCGTCTTGAAGCCGACATGAGCGAGGAGGGTGGGCATCAGCGTGCGGTAGCTCATGTGTCCGGCGAGGATGTGGGTGATGTCGACGTTCTCGAGGTCGGGAACGTGGTCGATCGGTCGTAGTCCTGCGACGGTCTGTAGTCCTCCCGAGGTGGCGCGGAAGAGGTAGCCGAGCACCCAGTCGTTCATGGCGAAGGCGTTGACGAAGCGGCCGGACACGACTCCTCGCACTTGTCGCCAGACCTTCTTGGAGGCGGTGACGGTTGCTCCGAAGAGGTAGACCTCCTGCACGACGCCGAAAGCGTTGGCCTTGGCGAGTTCGACGAGGGCGTAGAAGATGACTCGGGCGCCGAGGGAGAACCCAATGAGCGAGACGGGCCGAACACCGAGACGACGGTTGATGAGAATGTCGGCGAGGACGACACCGGCTTGACGAGCGCGGTCGAGTGCGTTGGACCATGGGTTGTCGATGAGGTAACTCAGCTTGGTGAGCACTGCGAGATGGAAAGGCGAGGTCAGCTTCGTTCGACGGTCGAAGGAACGGGAGGACTCGCTCATCGGCCACTGTAGGGCACTCATCAGTGCCGTCATGACGGTGAGGGCGAGGACTTGCTGTCCAGCCTGGGTGAGGACCTCGGACGAGAGAATCTTCAGCGCGTTTCCCGTGTCTCCCATCATCTCGGGCTCCCAAAGGACGGAGAAGACGTCGCCCATGAGTGGGTCGATGGTGCTGAAGGGGAGTCGGACGTCGTCGAGAGGGCCGTTCATGAATCTGAAAAGGGAGAGAGTGGTCAGCGAGGAGCGATCTCGAAAGCCTCGCTCAAACTCACCCGGGGACGGTGATGAAGAAGTTGACCCTCTTATTGTTGTGGAGAGGAAGGAAATCGAACGTCTTGACGTTGCGAGTGCGCTTGGCCATGGCCCTACCTCCAATCGACATGCCGGTAAGGGTCGCTCCCGACGAGATGATGGCCGCTCCTCCTGCTCCAGCGAGGAAACCGCTCGTTCCCGTGACTCCGACGGTGGTGAGAGCTGCTCCGAGACCTGCTCCAATGACGGGAGCGAGAAGTCCTGCCGAAAGACCGATGACGAGTCCTCCACCTGGACGAGAGGTCAGCTCGGCCGAGCGAATTGAAAGAAAATGAGAAAGACTGACCGAGCGTTGCCAAGCCCATCATCATGTACCGCGTCTTCTTGCTCTTGTTTGCTCGGTCCTCCAACACCTCCGCATGCTCCTTGTTGGCCACGCTCTCCTGAATCTCGAGCGCCTCGGTCAACCGCCTCTCGAACCTCACGACGTCGATCCATGCAAGACCGAGCTTGTCGGCAACCTGTCCTAGTAGTACTCGTGACCGAGCGTCGTAGACCGAGTCGGCGATGAGAGAGAGGAAGAGGTCGCAGAGGATGGTCCAGCGAATGTCGAGGGTGATGAGCTTGTCGGCTGTTGAGAGGGTGGTAGAGACGCCCGGGAGCGAGGAGGGGAGAGGAGTGAGGAAGTTGTCGGGCTGGTGTGTTGGCGAGAGGGGTGCAGAGGTATCGGAAGGAGTCTCAACTTCGAGCGAGGGAGGAGTGGCTTTCGGTGTTGGTGGTTCCTCAAGGTCTGAAGTGGCGGCAGGCGGGGAGGTAGGGGTAGTGATGTCGGCCGAAGGTTCCAGTGATGATGCGACCGAAGTATCGATACCGATCGGCTTTGCCTCGGTGACGGGATCGAGCGCGCCGCCGATGTCTCCTCCGTCGTCCCAAGAAGGGAAACGTCGTGGCGTCTGAGGCGACGTGGGTGACTTGATGGAGGGGGAACGGAGGGATGGTGATCGGAAAGATTTGACTGAGGGCGAGCGTGGTGGTGTTCGAGGGTCGGCGTCGTCCTGGCCGAAGGGATCGCGAGCTGCACTCTCCCTCCGCTCAATCTTGGCCACCTCCCTCGCCACTCTTCCAGCTTCCTCCTCCAGCCTGAGCTTCTCTGCTGCTGCTACTAGCGCAGCCTCCTCGTCCGCCTGTCGCTTCTCCTCCTGCTCGATCCGTATCCGCTCCGCCTCCTCGGCGTCCCTCTTCTCCTGCTCCTCGGCTTCCTGCGCAGCCGTGATGGCGGCCTCGGGATCGTACTCGGGGTTCTCGACGGTGTAGGTGGTGACGAGGGAGGGTACGAGGTCCTCGGCGGTGACTCCATGCTCTGCGAGCTGCTCAATCATCCGTTGCTCTGCGAAGGCCGAAGGGTCAGCCGCGGTCTTGTACGAGCGAAGGTCGACACTAACCGGCTCCATCGACCTCCATGTGTCGATACAGACGTCCCATGATCTTGTTGCCCCAGTTCTGAGCGCTCTGGCGAGCTGGCTCGAGCTCTTTGGCGCCTTTCGAAGCGAGAGCGAGCGTCTGGACCATCTCCCGGGCAACGAGGCGGCACAGGCCGACGTAGGCGATACGCTGTCCCTCGGTGAGAAGCGTCTTGGTGGCCTGCATCTGCGAGAGCGGCGTCATGCCCTTGTCCTCGTTAAAGAGGTACTGCGTCCTCATAGAGATCTCGTCCTCCTCGGGGTCGTCGTCCAGCTCGAGGCGCGTGTAGTCCATCTCGTCGAGCTCTTCCTTCTCCTTCCACGCCTGTCCTCCCGCATCGACGTCAATCAACCGTCCCGTCGCGTTGCCTACGCCCGAGCCACCCGCGAGCGCTGGGAAGCTCGACGTCTCGGCCGTTTCGACTCGGGAGGATGGCTTGGAATGCCAGTGGTAGCGTTTCCGATCCTCATCGTCCAAGGCGGTGGTCGTCGTCGGTAAGATGACCGGCATGTCCTGCCACTCTTCGTCGTCGAGGTCGTTGAGCGCCATCCTTGCCGTGCTGCTGCTCTGAGCCGAGACGGAAGGCGGGCGCTAGTGGTGCTGATGAGATGTAGCAGAAGACTGATGCGGTGATAGTCGCGAGTGTAGGTGTAGTCGAGTCGGAGAGCTGCAAGTCCCAAAAGCGAATGAGCTGGTGTTGTCGAAGCGCGCCGAGCTCGCGCCAGGCAAGCACTGGAGAAGCGGGGGACGCACCGAATGCAGCTAATCAATGTCACTCTCACGTGCAGCGACGAGCTGTCCCTGCTAGCCGACGATGAAACGAGAGCGTGCGCCTGAGCGAGAGGGTCGAAGGCGCGTGGCGCGCCGAGGGGCTCGGTGGTGCTGGTGAGGGTTGAAGCGAGGGTGAGAGCTGCTGTGAGATAGCTCTGCTGAGCTACAACTCTGCTCTCAGTCGGATTGAATTCGAGGTGACGATGATGGAGGAAGCGAAGCTCGGGCTCTCGCATCTTGAGCTCTTGCCATTCACTGCTTGGTTTCTTCCACCTTTCAGCTCCAGTTCTACTGCAGATTCTACAGCTGCAGGAGCACCCTCTCTGCGTATCTACCGTCCTACAACCTCCAACACCCCTCACCCTCGCCACCAACACACGACCCCTCGCTCCCAAGATGGCTCCAGGCTCGTCCATGTCGGCCAAACGGATTGCTCGTGAGATTCTCGACGTCAAGAAGGAAGCGTTGCCAGAAGGTGAGCTCTCCTTGCAGTCGGATAGACTTCCGGAGCTCACTCTCTGCCTCGTTCAGGATGCACGGCCGGCCCCAAGTCCGACAAGTCGGTGTACGAATGGACTGCTCAAATCGGTGAGTAGCATGGTGCTGATCCTGCGATAGATGTAGAAGCTCACGCTGTCCTTTCTGCATCGCAGAGGGCCCTGTTCGTCGCTCCGCCGTGTTGTTCTCCACCCTCCCTCGGCTCGCTGACTTGTTCGCCCTTCTCGCAGCCCGATAGCGTCTACGAAGGCGGCGTGTTCGACCTCAGCATCATCCTGCCCGTCGACTACCCCTTTCGCCCGCCCAAAGTCCAATTCCTCACCAAGGTGCGAAGGGCTCTCGCTGCGAAACGCAAGTCGGTGCTGATGAGCGCCTTTCACAGATCTACCACGCCAACATCAACACCCAAGGAGGTATTGTGAGCTCAGTAGCTCCATCCGTTTTGCCCTCGACAGCTGCTGACTACCATCTCTTCGCAGTGCCGTGCGTTGGCTGCTCGGAGAGGATCTCAGAGCTGGCCTCGCTGACTTCTCGTCCACAGTCGACATTCTCAAGAATCAGTGGTCACCCGCGCTGTGCATAGCTCTCTCTACTGCCTTTCGAAGCCCTCGCTGACCCCTTCCGCTCAGCTCAATCATCAAGGTCCTCCTCTCGGTGTCCTCCCTCCTCGCCGATCCCAACCCTCGTAGGTCGCTGTGGCGTCTTGCGAGCCTCAAAGTCTTATTCACTTCCCTTCCTTCTCAACAGACGATCCTCTGATGCCCGACGTTCGCTGCTCCCCCTCCATTCCGCTTTCGACTCGTCAACTGACGCTCGCCTGTCCTTCCCCCTTCGCTTTCGTTCACAGATCGCGCAACGCTTCTTGAAGGATAGGAAAGGACACGACCAGGCTGCGCGAGAGTGGACCGGTGCGTTGCTCGACTCTTCGCCTTCGGTCGCCTCGGTCTGTCGTCCCGTCGGCCTCACTCGCTAATGCTCCTCCCTCTCCCTTCGCAGCCAAGTACGCTACCCCCAAAGCCAAGGCCCTCACAGAAGGCTCCTCCGCCAAGTCCAGCAGCAAGCCCGGTGGGCCCATCGAGGTCCTCGTCCTCGACGATTGATTGAGCATTGGCTCTCGGTCGTCTCCTTCGTTCGATCGGATCGTATCTCCTCCTCTGCCCCTCTTGTTCATACGTAGCCCCCTCCTTCTCTCACCTCTAGCTCCTACTGTTTTTGTACAGCCTCCCACCTGCATTGATGATAGCCCCCACGTTTCGATATCGAGGGGCGAAAGCCGAGCAGAGGATCGCTGAGAGCAGACGGCAGGGGAGGCAAGAGTGCCTGCTTCTTCGCTGCACAGCGACCTCTGGCTTCTGATGTTCGACCCCTTGACAGCCGTCTGCCCGTCCGATGCCCCCTGTAAGGCTGCAGGCGCACCAGAGTAGGAAGATGAGCGGGCGAACCAGAAGCTGGCTCGGCGTTGGAGGCTTCGAGCGCTCGTTTTTGTTCTCAAGCGAGCGATCTTATGCTACAGGATACAAAATCTTGGCGAATAGCCTTCTGCTAGCTCTCTGCACTCTCCTAGTTCTGACTTCCCCGCTCCTCGGAAACGCTCCGTGCGAGCGAGCCAGAGGTGATAAGATGACCATTGAAGCTTGTCTTCCTCCCACAACTTGCTCGTCTCGCCTCGACTTCGGATGGCCTCTTTAAAGGACTCGGTTGTCGCACTCTACACCTACGACACGGTGCTCGACGCCACTCGAGAGGTCACAATCGCCCTCCCCGCCCCACTCAGCGACACGGAGAGCTGCAGCCTCTCGCTCGAGCGCGACTCCTCGGGTAGTACTTCGTTCCAGCTTCATTGGACACGCGGGAGCGGGAGCCTTGAGGGCGTGACCAAGCTCCTCGTCTCCCGTATCTGCTATGGAACAGCCGTCAAAGGCGCTCAGGTCGATCTCCTTCAAGTTCCGAGCCTCAAAGACTACCCAAGCGGCAAGGTCACAATTTTTGTCGGACAACAGCCTCAAGTGGTGGGTGCGGCAAAGGTCCACGATATGGTCAGGCTGGAGATCGGTCTCAGCCGTAGCAGGCAGCTTGCACCTGACTTGCCCAGGCTCGCAACACTGGCGTCGTCTTTCGCTGGTGAGTGGATAGCTCTGACGCCCGAGCAGTCTCTCACCGCGCTTTTCATGCAGGTTGTCTCGACTCGCGTCATCCCAACGACGTCCGAGTCCGATTCCCTCGCTGCAAAGCCGAGATCTGGACCAGCTCGACGCTCCTCAAGGAGTCGTCCTCCTACTGGAAGGATCAGCTCTCCTCAGGCTTCTCGGAAGGCCAAACTACTCTCGTAATGGAGGACAACAGCAGCTCGAGGTCCACCTCTACCGTGGTCGAAGAGGACGGCAGAAGGTCGCAAGCTTTCTACGACTCGGACGAGGAGACGGATCAAGCTCAGAAGGTCGAGCTCGGGAGGGTCGTCGACAAGTGCAGGAGCAACTACCAAGAGATCGTCGTCACCGAGGCGTCGTACACCACCCTCAAGGCAGTCCTCGTCTGGCTGGCGACCCAGCACATCGTCTTTGGCCCTCTCTCCTCGACCTACACCTCCACCTTCCTCTCTCGCGAGGAGGTGAAGGCTCGCCGCATCTCCGCCATCACTAGCAAGACCAAAACCTATCCTCACCTCCCTCTCGCCACCTCTCCGAAGTCGGTCTACCGCCTCGCTCATCTCCTCGGCCGCCTCGACCTTCAAGCCCTCGCCCTCCAGTCAATCGCCTCGCAGCTCACGGTGCAGAACGTCGCTTTCGAGCTCTTCTCGGATACCACTGCGGCTTACGACGAGGTGGCTGAGGTCGTCGTGGCTTTCGCTGTCGAGCATTGGAGCGCCGTCAAGTCGAGCGAGGGAATGAAGCACTTCCTGAAGCTCGTGGACGCCGGTGTGGTCGAGTGGTCCAGTGCAGTCTCGACTCGCCTGCTCACCAAGCTCTGAGGCGGCGTGGCATAATGAGTGAGCACTACTTCGGCTCGAGATCGTCTCATCGGCGAAGAGGAAAGCTGACCTTTTTGCCACCCCATAGAGGGCGCTGTTGAGTGCTTGAGGAGAGGAGGGATCGATCTCGACGCTTGAGCATGCATGGGAAGCCTCCTTACTGTACAGCACCTTCACGCGCTGAAGAAGTGAGCGGCTCGGCGATCTTCTCCGAGTCGCTGCTCCTTCATCTTTCCTTAAGAGCGCATCAGGCGAAGGCGGCTGAGAGAAACCCGCATCCAATGGCACTTCGTCTCCTGCTCCACCTCGTCTGTACTTGTTCAGCTTCGCCATCCTCAAAGCGCTCGAGGCGACGCCCGTCCATCGCTCTCTCTAGCTCTCCCGCCTCCATTTCCCTCGTTTCTTTCGCTCGCCGCTACAAAGCACCACCGACTGCCCTTGTATCTCTGCAACTACCTCAGCACGCTCAATCATGTCCTACAGCGCCAACAAAGCTGCCGGGCGCTCCTCCTCCCACTCGCGCGGCCAGCACGCTCCCTCCTCACTCTCGCAAGATCAGCAGCTGGAGATCACCGAGGCGTTCCAGCTGTTTGACATGGACAAGGACGGGCGGATTGACTACCACGAGCTCAAGGTAGCGATGCGCGCGCTCGGGTTCGACCAGAAGAAGGCGCAGGTGCTACAGGTCCTCAACAGCCACGGCGATGGGCAGGGCTACATTGGCGAGCAGGCCTTCATCCAAGTCTGCGAGTGCTCTGCCACCTCGCCCGCCTCTCGTAGGGCTACAGCTGACCCTCGACGCGTCCCTAGTGACCAAGATGATCCTCGCGCGCGACCCGATGGACGAGCTCAAGCGGGCGTTCAAGCTGTTTGCACCGGAAGGCAAGAGGATTACAGTGGATCACTTGGCGAAGGTAGCGCAGGATTTGGGAGAGAACCTGGACCACGAGGAGCTGTACGTCTCGGGTGCTCGTTCGCTGCTGGATTGAAACGCTGACTGGTTGCTGTTCATCCTACAGGAAAGCCATGATTGATGAGTTTGATCTGGACGAGGACGGTGCTATCAATGAGAAGGAATTTATCAAGTAAGTAGCTGCTCGGCGCGTGCGAAGGGCTCGGAGTTGAGCTGACCTCTTCTCTCGATGCAGTATCATGGCGGACGATGTATGAAGGCCCCGACGACGCGTATCTACCCCTCTAGCTGTAACTATACCCATTTCGCAGTGTTCCCTATGCCTTCTCAGTCGAGAGCAGTGCGCCGCGCCTGCGAAGCTCCCTTCGGCGCTGACTTGCCGTCCGAGTGCGAGAGCAGAAGAGGGTGCCACATTACAAGCTAACTTGCTGGTCATACTGTAGCTCATTCGCAAGTCTGCAGGGCGATCTCACCCCTTTCGATCAACGGCTTAAGCTCGAGGAGCCTCCCACTGCTCTCCCTCTCTCCTCAACTTTGCAGCTGCTTCGACTCGTCGGCATGGCCTGGTGGGAGTGGCAGGTAGCGTCTGAGCTTCTGATACTGCTGCTGTAGGCCATCACCTTGTCATTTTGGCCTACACCCGCTGACCCCCCACCCGTTCCGATAGACGCACCCTCCTCACCTTCACCGTTCTCGCCTGCACCTCCACTCTCCTGTACATCTATCTTCGTCCTCGCTACTCCTCCTTGAGCTTCCTTCGCGGTCCTTTATCCACCTCGATCCTCACTGGCTGCTGGGAAGAGGCGCTAGCGGAGGAGCCCGGCGTCGCCTACGAACGCTGGTCCCGGCCAGAGCAGTATGGAAGTGCAGTGAGGGTAGCGAGCTTCCTGGGAGTACGTGCTGCGCTTCCCGCTGCTCTCTAAACTTCCCGCTGGAAGCTGATCTCGGCGCTCGCAGGAAGACCGATTGATGTTGGCCGACCCGGCGGGCGTGAATCACATCATGAAGGAGTGCTACAGCTACCCGAAGCCACCAGAAGTGCGAGGACCGCTCGCTAGGATTCTAGGGAAGGGATTGCAGCACGCAGAAGGTGAGTTCGACGAGGGCTTGGCCGCCTCTGGCTCACCGCTGACCCTCTCAACTCGCAGGAGACGACCACCGCCGTCAGAAGAGGATCATGGGACCGGCTTTCTCGACAGCGCATCTGCGCGACCTCACGCCGACCTTCTTCGCCGTAGCTCACAAGGTTCGGCGATCGTCTCGCGCTGAACGACGGCCGAAAGCTGACCTTTTGCTCGTCACAACAGCTCCGAGACCAATGGATCGAACTCATCACTGCAGGAGAGATCGAGGGATGCGCCTTCAAGGACTCGGCTGCTGCTGCCGCTTTCGAGAAGCAGGAGGGCGAGACGGTGGTCGACGCGATGAAGTGGCTTTCGCGAGCCGCACTCGACATCATTGGACTCGGTGCGCCGCATTGCCCTCTTCGAACTCAATTCACTCACCCGTCTACTCTACAGCCGGCTTTGACCACCCATTCAACGCCCTCTCTTCCTCCTCCGACGCACTCGGCGCCGCCTTCTCTACCATGCTCTCATCCTCCTTCCGCCCCACCGCGCGCATCATGCTAGCCGCCAATCTCGCCGGAAAACTCATCTCCTTCCTTCCCTTCGACTTGAGCGCCTGGATGCCCGTGGAGCAAGTGAGAAGGATAAGACGGTGCTTTGAGACGATGGAGAGCGAGACGGAGAGGATTTTGGAGGGGAAGAAGGAGGAGGCGAGGAGTGCTGGTGGCGTCGGATTGGGATTGGGAATGGAGGAGGATAAGAAGGCTCTGATGACGTTGATGCGTGAGTTCGGAGCTTGAAGGTCGTCGGGCAGGGCGCTGATCGTCTTTCGTTGGCAGTCAAATCGAACCTCGAGGACGCCAAGATCGCCATGTCGGACGCCGAACTCTCGGGGCAGATGACTGTGAGCTCGCCTCCTCTCCCTTCTCCTCGTTTCTGCACTGACGACTCTTCTCGCAGACCTTCGTCCTCGCCGGCGCCGAGACGACGGCCGGTGCGCTTGCTTGGGCGCTCAATACGCTGGCAGAGAAGCCTCAGGTGGAAGAGCAGCTGCGTTTCGAACTGAGGACGGCGAAAGCTAGGGATGGGGACGACAAGCTCGGCTATGAAGAGCTGGAACGTCTTCCTTTGCTCGATGCCTTCTGCGTGAGTCGAGTCCGTCCTACACATTTCAGCTTTCACTGACTCTCATCTCAAAGCGCGAGACCCTCCGCCTGCACCCCTCCCTCCCCTACACCCTCCGCCAAGCCACTTCGGACGACACGATTCCCCTCTCCTCGCCCATCACCTCCCAATCCGGGCAGCAGCTCACCGCCGTGCCCATCAAGTCGGGAACGGTCGTGATAATCCCGATTTATGCGATGAATAGGAGCAAGGAGGTGTATGGAGAGGATGCGGATCAGTTTAGGATGGAGAGGTGGACCGAGGAGGGCGTCGGAAAGGGAGCGGCGGGGGCTTGGGGGCAGCAGATCACATTCTGGGGAGGGTAAGTGGTTTGAGAAAGTCGATGTGAGCTGTCGCTGATGCCATTTCTTCGTTCTTACAGTCCTCGAGCCTGCATCGGCTACAAGTTCGCGTAAGGCGACGACTCTTTCCCCTCCGAGCCCGCTCCAGTCCATTGAGCTGACCCCCTCTCGTCTATCAACATGCCACAGTCTTCTCGAGATGAAGATGTAAGCCTTTGTCATCAGCTTCACTTCATACACCTATGCCTCGTCGCTGACCTTAGCCGAACCATCCCTCAGCATCCTCACCGTCCTGCTCGACTCTTTCTCGTTCGCCCCCCGAGACTCGACGATCAAGCTTGAACATCGCGCTGGAGCTATCACTCGCCCGATTGTGGTGGGGGAAGAGGAGAAGGGATGCAGGATGCCGCTGAGGGTTCGCCGAGCAAAGGACGATTGAGGAGGGCGCCGAGGTGGATCGGAGCTGCTGGCCGGCTCTAGCATGTCTGTGCAATCTGTTTTTTATGTCGATGCAAACGAGGGGTGCTGCACAGCTCTGTTTGAACGACTTTGACGAACGCCGAACCGCATGTGATTGAAACGCCGGCGCCGAGCTGGACTTGAACACGCTGAACGTCCCAGAGCAGCTCGCCAGAGCAGGGTGAAGGAAAAGAGCGTCGCGTGAGAGCTAGTAACTCAGAGCCGAGCCGTTCTTAAGCCAGCTACATGTCAACAGCCATTTCGACGTGAGGTCACCGAACCTCCGGCTAAGTGATAAGTAGGGCCTCCTTGCGAGCGCTGAGACCCGCCTTGGGTTCTCGCGCTCTCCTGCTTGCTCTGCAGCTCTTCAATACCTGTCTGATCCCTTGCAAAGTGAGTTTCTGCACTCACCTGACATGGACTTGACTCTTCCCCACAACCAGATCCGACGCTGACCGTCGCCTCCCTTCGTTTCCCTCCTTGCTCTCCCTCCCTTCAGTGCCCACCTCTCCGATTCAGCGACTCGCACAACTAGCAGCTCAAATGGCCCCTTCAGCAGATGGTGAGCTACATTCAGCTGCCTACCAAGCTACATCGCGCTGATCAGCTGCTCTGCCATCATCAGTCTTCGCGACCACTCCTCTCAACCCTCCCGACGCCATCTTCAAGCTCACGGCCGACTACAAGGCCGACAGCTTCGACAAGAAGGTCAACCTCGGCGTAGGAGCCTACAGGGACAACGCTGGCAAGCCCTTCGTCCTCCCAGTCGTTCGCAAGGTCAGTCCGCTCGCGCCTCACAAATGTCACCAGGCGTCATGTGGTCTTCACAGCACACCGACGGCTCGGTTTAACCTAGCGCAAGGACATCAGGGGGATCAGCTGTTGGAGTGCAAGCTTTTCGAAGCTCTCTGGGATGAATCTCGGGCGTCTGGGAGGGGAGCGAAATGTCCAGTGCGGGGAGAGGGATGGGCGGAGTCGGCTGGTTCAGGCGGGGACGACGAGTTCGGAGGGAGCATTCGCAGGTGCTGGGTGGATTGCCTGATACACTTGCTCTGCTGCTGGCAGTGTGGCAGCGGAGACAGCGGAAGAACCGAGGAACTTCCACCCGCTCCCCTCAGATCTCCTTGCTGTAGGCTGCAGAGCAGTGCTGACTTACGCTCGATTCATCATCATCAACCTACAGGCCAAAATCTTGATCGCCAACGACGACACCCTCGACCACGAATACCTTCCCATCGCAGGACTCCCCGCCTTCACTTCCGCTACCGGCAAGCTCATCTTCGGCGAGGACAGCCCTGCTCTCAAGGAGGGTCGCGTTTCTACGTACGTTCGGAAACGCTGGATCTATACGGATCCCGCTCCTTCGCCTCGCAAGGCTGACTCTTCGACCCTCTCCGACCTGCAGCATTCAGACGATCTCGGGGACCGGCGCCAACCACTACGGAGCTGCTTTCCTCGAGCGCTTCTACGGTCCTTGGGCGGGCAAGACCAAGGAGGAGAAGGTCATCTACGTCTCAAACCCTACCTGGGGTCCGTTCGCTCTTTCTACTTCTCGGTCGCGATCTCCAGCTGATTCCTTCACCCGTCCACAGCCAACCACAAGTCCATCTTCAACAGCGTCGGATGCACTCCTGTTGACTACCCCTACTATGACCCCAAGACCATCGGCCTCAACTTGACCGCCTTCCTCGACTTCCTTCGCTCGGCGCCCGCCCAATCCGTCTTCCTCCTCCACGCCTGCGCCCACAACCCTACTGGGGTGGATCCTACTCGTGATCAATGGAAGGAGATTGCCGACATCTTCACTTCCAAAGGCCACTACGCCTTCTTCGATTGCGCCTACCAGGTGAGCCGAGCCGTCCGCTTGCTTGCGTCGTCGAGCAGACTGCTGACTCCGCTCCTCTTTCCGCCAACTAACAGGGATTCGCTTCGGGAGACCTCGACAACGACGCCTGGGCCGTTCGCCACTTTGTCGAGAAGAAGGTGCCCCTCCTCGTCTGCCAGTCTTACGCCAAGAACGCTGGTCTGTACGGAGAGCGTATCGGCGCTCTCAACGTCGTCGCTTCGCACAGTGGAGATGTCGAGGGTGGAGCGCAGAGGATCAACAGTCAACTGCTACTGATGCAGAGGAGTGAGATCTCCAACCCCCCGACCTTCGGCGCTAGGATCGTGAGTACTACTCGCTTTGCATTCACTAATGACGTTGATGCAGCAAGCTGACCCTTGTACACATCATACAGGTCTCCCTCATCCTCAACGACCCCAAACTCTTCGCCGAGTGGAAGCAGGACATTTCTGGCATGGCCGAGCGCATTATCCTCATGCGCAAGAAGCTCTTCGACCTCCTTGAGAACAAGTACAAGACCCCCGCCGTCGGTCCCAACGGATGGAGCCACATCACCTCGCAGATTGGCATGTTCTCCTTCACTGGCCTGAACCGTGAGTCTTCCTTTCGCCGAGTTCGGGGTTCGACAACTGCATCGCTAACGCTTCCTCTTCCTCCTCCCGCAGCCCAACAGTGCAAGGATCTTCTGGAGAAGGGTCACATCTACTTGACCGCAAATGGCAGGATCAGTATGGCGGGCTTGAACGAGAGCAACATCGAGTACTTTGCCGAGTGCGTCGACAAGGTTGTTCGTGGACAGCTGTGATAGATATCGACCGTTCCTTTGAATATAGAAATGAATTGAAGTGCTTTCCCTTTCTACTTTTCGAGCGAGCTTAAGTGTTTCCTGGGCGAGAGGGGGCAAGACTCCTCGAGGCAAGAGGGAGGAGGCCGACTCGCTCCTTTCCTTCCCGCCACGCACTCGTCTTTCGCTCGACTTTGCTCGCTCGACTCAGATGGAAGCTAGGTTGGTACAGACGCTCGGGAAGCTTACAGTGCAGCCTGCAGAGACTCAAGGTGAGCTAGAGCCGCTCGTCTTCGCTCGGGCCCAGTCGAGGCGATGTACCCCGACGGCGGAGGAGGGAGAGTCGATAGTCGAGCTTGAAACAAAATAGGGGAGAGTAGAATGTATCTTCGCTTTTCGGTTGTGAAGAGTGTTGCGAGAGAGCGAAAGGATGGCGGCTGGCAGCGTCGCCGAGCCACTGACACTGGGCGGCGACTTTGGCGTCCATTCGAGCTCCACCGACGGCCTTCGTGCGGTTCCTCGCGACCGAATCGATTCTTCCTTCCGTTTCTATACAACAGCATCTCGGATGGCTGCTTCTAGACGATCCTCTCGGCTGTCAGTCGAGCAGAGCCTGCGCTCGGCGAAGCTTCGGCGGATCTGATTTCCGCTCTCGCACTCTTGGGGCTTCAGAAGCGAGGCACAGTGAGACGATCGAGATTATATTGGTACGACATGCTACTGCTATTAGCAAGAATGACTCAAGACAACTGATAATCGATAAGTTAAGCTAGGTTTCGCTCCCCTCCCCCATCCTCCTCGCCCTTCTTCCTCAGTACCCACCGAGCTGTGCCTCCTCCATCCATCCCACTCGCATTTTGACCTCCAATACAATTCCTCGCGCAAGCTCAAACACGCTGAACGAGACGACGGCGACGAGGCGAGGGGGCGTCCCAGGAGATGAAGGAGGGGTAGCTCTCCGAGGGGGTGAAAGTGGAGGGGAGGCAGGAGTCGGTGGGTTCAGCGCGGATGGAGGTCTGTTCCAAAGGCGAGTCCGAACTGTAGAGAGGGAGAGCAGCGTCCGAGTCGATGAGGGGAGAAGGTGCGAGCGACAAAGGAGGCTCGGCGCAGACAAACGGCGACGGAGAGGGCTCGAAGGAAGGGTTGAAGCGAAGCGACTTGGTGGTGAGGGAGATCCAAGTGGAGAT
>MWVB01000009.1:186139-229537 GCA_003054985.1 Leucosporidium scottii
GAGCTTGCGGTAGAGGCGTTGGAACGGCGAGGCGAAGCGCTGGACGGGAGCGGAGCTCATGGTCGAGGCGGAAGAAGAGATGGAGGGGGAGGGAGAGGTGTAGGGCGACGAGGGTTGTAGGTGCGTATAGTAGAACGAGATGTAGCACTAGCGACTCGAGAGCAGCGAAGGCGAGAAATGAAGCAGTGAAAGAGCAGTGAAGTGCAGGAAGGAAAGAGACGAATGGCCGTCGCGGCGCTCGTTTTATAGTCTCGCGCCGAGGAGATGGCTGGTCGCAACCTTAACCTACAGCACGCGTCTGTTGCCGAAGAGGAGGTCATTTCAGGGGTCTGTTACCTACTAGTACAGCTGTCGCAGCGCTCGACCGAGAAGCAGCAGAGAGCGCAAGAGCCGAGAAGAGCAGCTCCACTTCGCGTCCCCATCACCACTCCTTGACCAGCTTCTTGCCCTACCAGAAGGGTACAGGAGGGTGCACTGGGGGTGTCCGGGATGGGAATGAGAGGTCTGGGAAGCTCAGCGCTCCAGCGGCAGCCCTCCTTGCTCCCTCGGCGCTCACGAGCACCTTTCGCAGCTGCTCTAGCGGATTAGGCATACGTACAAGCCTCTAGAGGTGCTTGAGCAGCCCTAGGGGGGCAACTCTGGCCACTCAGCTACCACTCCTGCTCCTGCTAAGGCCAGAACGGCGTTTGGCGCACGAACGAGCATTCGGCGTTTCCCGCTGGAGGTCAGGCTGTAGCCCACACAGAGGTACAACAGTCAGAGAACAGGTCAAGGGTCAGCTCGTACCATCATCTGGGGCTCGCACAGGCTCTGCAGAGAGCCGAAGCGCCTCGTTCGGCGCTCCTCTGCGAAAGGCCGGCTTCGAGCCAGTCGGCTGACAGGGAGTCACACCTAGTGCATGGCTGTGTGGACACTACTCAGAGAGTTCCTGGACCTTTGTGGTGCTTCTGAGCACCGCCAGCCGCGATAGTCTGGCGAGCCAGCCGCGTTGAGCGAGGAGAGAGCGCCGAAGGAGCGCCGAGCCTGACGACAGAGCCATCGCTGGCGTTCTCGGGAGCACAAGCCGGGTTCTGTGGCACTCTTGAGCCCTTGAAGCCGCTTTAATTTGCTTCACGAGCTCCCTCTCGACCTCGCAGGACCTCGCACTGAGCGACCCCCTCAGACGATCAAGGCGCCGGCGACTCTTGCCTTTGTCGTTTCACCTCGTCTCGTCTCGACATCATCGGTTCACTCGAGGATGACGCTCAAGAGTCTACCAGCATCGCTGCTGCTACTGCTATCGCTCTCTGCACCCTTGCATGCCCTCTCCTCCCACTCGCCGCAAGACCTCTTTGCCTTTCCGCGCTACTCGGTCGTCTTGAAGCAGGAGGGAGTCCTCAACGACACGGTTCAAGATCTCCTGCGCGAGCACAACGAGGTAAGCTCCCCAAATCGCTTCCCTACAGCTCCACCAGCTAAAGACCACGCACCTCAGGCATCATCATCAGATCCCTCAGCGCCCTCTCATCCCGGCGCCGTCCATCTCCTCCGCACACCAGCAGGCCAAGCCTTCCTCTGCTCTGTCCCCGCCGCCAGCGACGCGAGCGACTCTGCCAAGCAGCATGAGGCCAACTTGCTCGAGCGCGAGGCGGAGAGGGAACGAGGGCTGGAGAGGGGATTGGCCTTACTGGAGCCGATGAGAGCGGGTTGTATCTATCAGAAGCAGAATTGGTTTACCTACAGCTTTTGGTGCGTCCCCCTGAGGTGCGGAGGACGGCTCATGGGTCGCCGAGCAGCACGTCGTTGCATGCGGGTCAGCTGACCACCTTTTACCTGCTCACAGCTACGGCACCGAGATCCGACAGTTCCACGAAGTCCGCGTAGCAGGCTCCGTAGGCCCCTCGGAGGATCCCAACGCCGATTCCTACACTCTTGGCCAAGCTCCCGAGCCCGTGAGCGCTCAGCCACCCAAGTATGGCAGTGGCTCGGGCTTGCTCGCCAAGAAGGATCAGAGGATCCCTGCTAGTCTAGGAGGGGGGAATGAGATGGGCTTTGGATGGGATGATGGAGGGAGGTTTTTGAGTCAGGTTTGGGAGGATGGGACGATTTGCGATAAGACGGGGATGCCGAGGAGTGTGGAGGTGCAGGTGAGTCAGGATGGAGTGTGTGGATTACTCGGAGCGGCGCTGACCTCTTCACTCGCTCTCACAGTTCCACTGCAACACCCAAACCATCGACCGAATCGCTCTGATTCGCGAGACGGCCAGTTCGTTCTGCTCACTTTCTCATGCTTGATGAAGCGCTCCAACTGATCCATTATCTCTTGCGCAGTTTGTCGCTACGTCATGATCATCCACACCCCACGCCTCTGCAGCGAGGCCGTCTTCCTCGAAGGTCGCGACTCGTCAGCCGAGCCCTCCAACATCATCGAATGTCAACCCGTCGTCTCCAAGCTGCGCTCCTCCGTCGACCCACCAGCACCCGTCGAAGCCGATACTCCCATCGCATCACCAACGCCCATCGAAGAGCCCCTTGTCGTCGCCCCTCCTGCACCCGCCGAACCGCCTCATGTGGAGGAGGGTGAATCGTTCGCCGAGTTGATGGAGACGGCGGGAGTGGTTACGCTCATGTATGATCCCGATACGGGGGAGATGCTGTCGGCCAAGACGGAGGATGGGAGGGAGGTGTTCTCGGAGGAGGATTTGAGGGACGCGGCGCGGGAGAAGGGAGTGGACGAGACGGTGGAGGGCCGAGGGAGGAGTACTCGTGAGATTGGAGCGGATGAGATGGAGATTGAAGGACTTCAGGAGTTGGGCGACCTTGCGCGACTGGTGAGCTGCCTCTCTTTTGTTACCTCACAGCGCGGTCGAAGCTGAACCTCTCGCCTGCAGATGCGCGAATCCATTACCGAAGCTCTTCGCGGAGTTGTCGCCGGCGGAGGAGACCGAGGCGACGCACAGGACGACGGCGCCAACGCTGCCGACCCCAACTTTCCCGTGCTCGTCAACGGGATCGAGATTCAAGGGCTGGCCGACCTCGTCGGCGCTCTTAAACGGGGCGAGGAGAAGAAGGCCAACGGAGATAGCGGGCACGGTAACGGCAAGCAGGATCATCCCGGGTTGGCGGCTTATAGGAAGAAGTTGGAGGAGCAGATGAAGCAGGCGGGGAGGGTGCCGGAGAGGCTGGGGAGCGAGGAGCATGAGGAGTTGAAGAAGGGATTCGGGAGGAGGTATGATGAGGATGAGGGTGGAGAGGAGAAGAAGGAGAGGAAAAGGGATGAGCTGTAATCTGATGTATGCCTGTCCATTGCGCCGTTTCGCTGTTTCCTTTGCAGCTCGGAGAGAGTGACCCTGCATGCGAGATAGAGGCGATCGTCGGAAGGGTGCAGAGCAGGCCAAGGAGCTTCCAATAGATGTACTGAATCTAATTCAGAGCAGTGAATGATCAGAGGCGAAGCTGCTTTGCTCGCTCGAATAGGACGTATAGGACTTGGACGGCGCGGTTCGAAACTGAAGCTCTCCCTCACTCCGCTCCCTACTAGAGGGAAAGCACTACCTACTCGTCGCACACTCGGCACCTTTTCGCGTTTCTGTAGTACAACCCGCTCTCAGCCACTAAAGAGCAGTCTCAGCGGTTTCTTCCCCCTTCCTCCTCCCTCCTCCCTCCCTCTCGCCAACAGGCTCCCCCTTCCTCCCTCACCCCGCTCCCAACTCCGCCCAACATGCCGCCCAAGCCCGACTACTCGGGGTACCAGTACAAGAACATGGTAAGTCACTGCTACTTGGATTGAGCTGCAGGACTTTCGAGGGGAGCAGGCAGAGCGAGCGAGAGGCGCGCTGGTGGAGGACTGACTAGAGGGAGCAAAGGGCGCTCAGAGAGTACAGCCGGCGCTTGTGCAGCCTGCAGAGATTACTGTGCATCGCTCGACACGCTGTATCGACCTACAGCGTTAGAAGAACCGCCACTGAGCAACCACCCACCTTGCGCCTCTTGAGCATCGAAGCTGACTCGCTCCTCGCTTCTCTGTCGCGCAGGCCTCGCTGGTCACCACAGCAGACCGTTCGACCATCCCTCGGCGAGATAATGAGCCTACAGGAGAGGCCGAATCGCTCGTGGGCCGGATCGACCCCAAGCAGATGGGCTCGCGTGCGTTCAAGGAGGAAGTCGACCTCGAGGCCAAGCGTAAGCGCGCCGAGAAGGAGCGCGAGCGCAGGGAGAAGAAGGAAAGCGGCGAAGGCGGTGCAAGGAAAAAGGCCGTCGGTAGCGGGACGAGGTATGGCGATGTGCTCGAGGCGACGCAGGATCGTGAGTTTGTTTTGCTCGCGCTGCTGTAACTCATACACGAGAGCTGGAGCTGACCCGTCCATGTTGACCTACAGTGGAAGGACTCGACTACCGGCCACGAACGGCCGAGACTCGCGAGGTCTACGAGTTGATGCTCGCCGCCGTGCATGCGCTGCTAGGCGACTCCCCTCCCGCCATGGTCCGCTCCGCCGCCGACGTCGTCCTCGGGTACCTCAAGGATGATTCGCTCAAGGATTTCGACAAGAAGCGCGAGACGGACGCCCTCTTCTCCGGCTCGGTGCCCGCTGAGGTGTTTGCTCAGCTCGTGGCGCTGGGCAAGAAGATTACGGATTACGGCGAGGAGGAGGAGAAGGGCAAGAACGACGATGATGAGGAGAATGCGGGAGCCATCGACGAGGATGTTGGTGTCGCCGTCGTCTTCGAGGAGGAGGAGGAGGAGGAAGATGAGGATGAGGGCTACGAGGTCCGGTCCGAGGGCGATTCCGACGAGGATGACGAGGCGCCCGAGCTTCCCATCGAGGACGAGATGGTCACCGGCGATGCGGACGAGGATGAGGGAGACGCCATCGTCATTGGAGGCGGCGCCGACGAGTCCAAGAAGGCTTCTGGACCAGGCGGACCCGTCTCGGCTCGCGAGATCGACGGCTTCTGGCTCCAGCGCCTCGTCGCTCAATCCTACACCGACCCCCTCGAGGCCGCCGAGAAGACCACCGCCGCCATGGGCTTCCTCTCCTCCGATTCCAACAAGCGCGACGTCGAGAACTCGCTCATGGAGTTGACCGACTACGACAAGTTCGACCTCGTCTCCACCCTCGTCAACAATCGCGAGAAGATCGTCTGGTGCACCAAGCTCGCTCGTTCGGACGACAACGAGAAGGTCGACGTTGAGGTCGCCATGCGCGAGAAGGGCGTCGGATGGATCCTCAAGGAGCTTCGCGGCGACGTCGCCAAGCCTTCGCGCGGCAAGGGCGATGCCATGGACGTCGACGATGCCAAGGTCGACCCCTCGAGCCTCAAGGGTACTCTCGCTCCCGGTGGATTCGCCCCTCCCCCTCGCAAGACGGTCGACCTCGAGGCCATGGCCTTCTCGCAAGGAGGACGCCTCATGTCGAACAAGAAGTGCAAGCTGCCCGAGGGATCGTTCAAGCGCTCCAAGAAGGGATACGAGGAGATCCACGTCCCCGCGCCCAAGCCCGCCCCTCTCGCTCCCGGCGAGCTCGTTCCCGTTACGAGCATGCCGGAGTGGGCCCAGGAGGCCTTCAAGGGCAACCCCAACCTCAACCGCGTTCAGTCTCGCCTCTACCCCATCGCCTTTGGAACCGACGAGCCCATTCTGCTTTGTGCCCCCACTGGAGCCGGAAAGGTGCGCTGGCTCGCTCTTTCGAGCTCTCAGCGGTAGCTGACCTTCTTTCCGCATCACAGACCAACGTCGCCATGCTTACCATCCTTAACGAGATGGCCAAGCACCGCAACGAGGCCACCGGCGAGTTCGACTTCGCCGCCTTCAAGATCGTCTACGTCGCTCCCATGAAGGCCCTCGTGCAAGAGATGGTCGGCAACTTCAGCAAGCGTCTCTCGTGCTTCGGCATCACCGTCAACGAGCTCACGGGAGATCGCCAGCTCACCAAGGAGCAGATCGCCACGACTCAGATCATCGTCACCACGCCCGAAAAGTGGGATGTCATCACTCGCAAGTCGACCGACACCTCCTACACCAACCTCGTCAGCCTCATCATCATCGACGAGATCCATCTCCTCCACGACGACCGTGGACCCGTCATCGAGTCCATCGTCGCCAGGACCATCCGCCGCATGGAGCAAACCCACAACTACGTGCGCCTCGTCGGACTCTCGGCCACCCTGCCCAACTACCGCGACGTCGCCAAGTTCCTCCACGTCGACCCCGAGCGCGGCCTCTTCCACTTCGACTCGTCTTACCGCCCGTGCCCGCTCAAGCAGGAGTTCATCGGCGTCACCGAGAAGAAGGCCATCAAGCGGTACCAGGTCACCAACGAGATCTGCTACGAGAAGGTTCTCGAGCACGCCGGCAAGGACCAGATCATCATCTTCGTCCACTCGCGCAAGGAGACGGCCAAGACGGCCAAGTTCCTCCGCGACCACGCCCTCGAGATGGAGACCATCACTCAATTCCTTCGCGCTGACCCTGCCACTCGCGAGATCCTCACCTCCGAGGCCGAGACGGTCACCGATCCCAACCTCAAGGACATCCTCCCCTTCGGCTTCGCCATCCACCACGCCGGAATGAACCGCGAGGACCGCACTCTCGTCGAGGACCTCTTCACCGACGGTCGCATCCAAGTCCTCGTCTCGACCGCCACCCTCGCCTGGGGAGTCAACCTTCCCGCCCACGTCGTCATCATCAAGGGCACTCAGATCTACAACCCCGAGAAGGGCAAGTGGGTCGAGCTTTCGGCGCAGGACGTTCTCCAGATGCTCGGACGTGCCGGTCGACCGCAGTACGATACCTTCGGAGAGGGCATCATCATCACCAACCACTCGGAGCTCCAGTACTACCTCTCGATGATGAACCAGCAGCTGCCGATCGAATCGCAGTTTGTGAGCAAGCTCGCCGACAACCTCAACGCCGAGATTGTCCTCGGCACGATTCGCAACCGTGACGAGGCTGTGCAGTGGTATGTAGCTTCTCCTCTTCGTTTGGAAGCTCGGCCTGACCGTTTTCCTCTTCGACTCGCAGGCTCAGCTACACCTATCTCTATGTGCGCATGCTCGGCACTCCTTCGCTCTACAGCGTCTCGCCCGACTAGTGAGTAGCTTTCTTGACTCTCAAGCGACCTCGACTGACCTTCCTCGCCTCCACAGCCGCGAGGAGGACCCTCAACTCGTGCAAAAGCGCTCCGACATCATCCACACGGCCGCCGTTCTTCTCGAGAAGTGCAACCTCCTCCGCTACGATCGCAAGAGTGGAGTTTTCCGTGCGTCTCCCTTCCTCTCCCACTTCCTGACAGCACTCGAACTGACTTCCCGTCGCCCTTTCGCAGAGAGCAACGAGCTCGGACGCATCGCCAGTAGCTACTACGTCACCCACACCTCGATGGGCACGTACAATCAGCACCTCAAGTCGGCCTCCGGCTTCATCGAGCTCTTCCGCGTCTTCTCCATCTCGGAGGAGTTCAAGAACGTGCCCGTCCGCGCCGAGGAGAAGTGAGTGCTCGTGCGGCGTTCTCCTCCTCTTCGCACGGCACTGACTCGTTCTCCCTTCGCAGGCTCGAACTCGCCAAGCTACTCGAGCGCGTTCCCATCCCGATCAAGGAGGGTGTCGACGACCCATCGGCCAAGATCAACGTTCTTCTTCAGGCCTACATCTCGCAGCTCAAGCTCGATGGGTTCGCCCTCGTCGCCGACATGGTCTACGTCACACAATCGGCCGGTCGTATCCTTCGCGCCATCTTCGAGATTTGCCTCAAGCGTGGATGGGCCGCCCTCACCCACAAGGCGCTCGCGCTCTGCCAGATGGTCGAGAAGAGGATGTGGGGATCCATGACGCCTCTTAGGCAGTTCAAGGGAGTCCCTACCGATGTCATCAGGCGGGCGGAGCGCAAGGAGTTCCCCTGGTACCGCTACTTTGATCTCGAGCCAGCAGGTGCGTTACGATCGCCGACTTTACTGCTCGACTTCGCTGACCCGTTCTCGCTTCCACAGAGCTCGGAGAGCTCATCGGAGAGCCCAAGGCCGGTCGTCTCGTTCACCGTCTCGTCCACCAGTTCCCCAAGCGTGAGTAGCTGCACTCGTTTGAGCTGTCGACTCGCCTTTGACCCTTCTCCTCCCACAGTCGAGCTTCAGGCGCACGTCCAGCCCATCACTCGCTCGCTTCTTCGCGTCGAGCTCACCATCACCCCCGACTTCCAATGGGACGAGAAGGTGCACGGCAGCGCCGAGGCGTTCTGGATCCTCGTCGAGGACGTCGACGGCGAGATCATCCTCTTCCACGACCAGTTCCTTCTCCGTCAGCGCTACGCCGAACAGGACCACTTCGTCTCCTTCACCGTCCCCATGCTCGACCCTCTCCCTCCCAACTACTTCATCTCGGTCGTCTCGGATCGCTGGCTTCACTCGGAGACTCGCCTCCCCATCTCCTTCAAGCACCTCATCCTTCCCGACAAGTTCCCTCCTCCCACCACCCTCCTCGATCTGCAACCCCTCCCCATCTCTGCGCTCCACAACAAGGAGTTCGAGGCCATCTACTCGGACAGCATCTCGACCTTCAACAAGATCCAGACGCAGGTCTTCCAGGCGCTGTACGCCACCAACGATAACGTCTTTGTCGGCGCTCCTACTGGCTCGGGCAAGACGATCGCCGCCGAGTTCGCCCTCCTTCGTCTGTGGTCGCAACCCAAGGCTCAGCGCGCCGTCTGCATCGAGCCGTTCCAGGACGTCGTCGACGCTCGCGTCGCCGAGTGGAAGGCCAAGTTTGGCGATGTGCAGGGCGGCAAGGAGATCGTCGCTCTCACCGGCGAGACGAGCGCCGACATCCGTCTCCTTGAGAAGGGAGACGTGATCGTCTGCACGCCCGGCCAGTGGGATCTCATCTCGAGGCGGTGGAAGCAGCGCAAGAACGTCCAGACGATCGGCCTCCTCATTGCCGACGAGATCCAGCTCATCGGAGGCGAGATTGGACCCACCTACGAGGTCATCGTTTCGAGGACTCGCTACGTCGCCGCGCAGACGGAGAACAAGACCCGCATCGTCGCCTTCGGAGTCTCGCTCGCCAACGCTCGCGACCTCGGCGAGTGGATGGGCGCCACCGCTCAGACCATCTTCAACTTCTCCCCCGGAGCTCGCCCTCTTCCCATGGAGGTCCACATCCAGTCGTTCAGCGTCCCCCACTTCCCCTCGCTCATGATCCAGATGGCCAAGCCCGCCTACCTCGCCATCGTCGAGTACGCTCAGGATCGTCCCGTCATTTGCTTCGTCCCCTCGCGCAAGCAGTGCCGCGCCTCGGCCGACGACATCCTCACCTACTGCCTCGCCGACCAGGAGGAGAGCCGCTTCCTCAACATCGACGCCGCCGAGCTTGCTCCTCACCTCGAGCACGTTACGGACGTCGAGCTCAAGGCCACTCTCGAGCATGGAATCGGATTTTACCACGAGGCGCTCTCCAAGCAGGACAAGCGCATCGTCGAGCACCTCTTCACTTCGGGAGCGATTCAGGTCGTCGTCGCGTCCAAGGACACGGCGTGGAGCATCCCTTTGACGGCGTACATGGTCATCATCATGGGCGTGCAGACTTTCGAGGGTGAGCTACAGCTTCTGGTTCTCTCTGTAGCCTCCCACTGACCCTCTTCTTCCCCTCTTCGCAGGCAAGGAGCACCGCTACGTCGACTACCCCTTCACCGACGTGCTGCAGATGATGGGTCGCGCATGCCGGCCATCACACGACACCAGCAGTCGCTGCGTGCTCATGTGCCAGCAGGTGCGCAAGGACTTCTTCAAGAAGTTCCTCAACGAGGGCCTTCCCATCGAGTCGCATCTCCACCTCACCCTCCACGACCACTTCAACGCCGAGATCGTCACCAAGACCATCGAGAACAAGCAGTGAGTTGTTTGATGCGCTTCTTTCTTTCCTATTCGGCTCGCTCATCTCGTTTCTCGCCTTTCGCTTCGCAGGGATGCTGTCGATTGGCTCACCTGGACCTGGATGTACCGCCGTCTCGTCGCCAATGCCAACTACTACAACATGCAGGGTGAGTCGCTTTTTTCGCTCCTTCCTATCGCTGTAGCTCACCTTCTTCTCCTTTACAGGCACGACTCACCGCCATCTCTCAGATCACCTCTCCGAGCTCGTCGAGCAGACGCTCACCGACCTGCAAAACTCGAAGGCCATCACCGTCGAGGACGAGATGGACACTTCGGCGCTCAACCTCGGTATGATCGCCGCCTACTACAACATCAACTACGTCACGGTCGACATCTTCAGCATGTCGCTCACCGAGAAGACCAAGCTCAAGGGCCTTCTCGAGATCGTTTCGTCGGCCGCCGAGTTCGAGAACATCCCCATCCGACACCACGAGGACATCTTCCTGCGCAAGGTCTACGATCGCGTGCCCGTCAAGCTCGCCACCGTCGACTACGACTCGCCGCACTTCAAGACCAACGTCCTCCTCCAGGCCCACTTTGCTCGTCTCTCGCTGCCAGCAGACCTCGCCGCGGATCAGGCTCTCATCCTCTCCAGGGTGCTCAAGTGAGTCCTCGTCTCGCTCATCCCCGCCTCGAGCGCCTCGTCGCTGACCCGCTCTCCTTCGCTCGCAGCCTCCTCTCGGCCTGCGTCGATGTCATGTCGTCCAACGCCTACCTCAACGCTGTCGGCGCCATGGAGCTCTCGCAGATGTGCGTGCAAGCCATGTGGGACAGCGACTCGCCCCTCCGGCAAATCCCTGGCTTCACCGCCGAGGTCATCCAGCGCTGCGCCAAGGCCGACGTCAAGAGCGTGTACGACATCATGGAGCTCGAGGACGATCAGCGCAACGAGCTGCTACAGATGGACGCCAAGCAGATGCGCGAGGTCGCCAAGGTCTGCAACGCCTACCCCTCCATCGAGCTCTCGCACGAGGTCGAGGATCCCTCCGAGCTGTCGGCTGGCTCGCCCATCACTCTCAACGTTGCTCTCGAGCGCGAGGTTGATGAGGACGATGAGGTGAACCCCATCATTCCGGCGCCCTTCTTCCCCGTCCCCAAGATTGAGAACTGGTGGGTGGTCGTGACCTCCCCGTCGACCAAGCAGTGAGTTTTTGCTTTTCTCGCGCTTCTCGCCATTCAGGCTTCGCTACTCTAGTTGTTCGTAGCTGACATCTTTCCCCACCTCTTCGCAGGCTTCTGTCGATCAAGAAGGTGACGGTCGCGAAGCGGCTCAACATCAAGCTCGACTTCACGGTCGAGCGAGCAGGCAAGCACGATCTCAAGCTGCTCTTCGTTTCGGACTGTTGGGTGGCGGTGGATCAAGTAAGCTTTTCCGCTTCCTGCGCGAGTCTTCAGCGCTGACGCGCCCATTTCCTTTCCGCAGGAGCACGACTTCTCGGTCGAGGTCGCAGAGGCGGAGGATAGTGATGAGGATGACTCGGACGACGAGATGGAGGAGTAGGCTCAGGATCTAGGACGTAGAGTTAGTATCAAAATGTATCAGATTATACCTTTCACTCGACGGCGCGAGCTCTTCTCAAGCGATCCGTGAAGCGCGTCGGTCCGCTTCAGGAAGCGAGGAGAGACGTGCGCAGGATGACAGTGTAGTGAAGGAGGCGATGGAGCTCCTGGCCGCTAAGCGAGGCGAGGGCCGAAGCGCCGAGCAGCGGTCGCAGCGCAGTAGGAATCCCCGGGTGTGTCGGAGCTCAGACGACGGCTTGCGGGTCTCAGAAGTGAAGCAAAGTGAAGCAAATGCTTCACAGTCTGTCCAAGCCGCTGCAGAGCGGCTTGCAATTCTTCTCAGGCGTACGACTCGAGACTGGCTTTCGCAGAGGAGCGCCGAACGAGGCGCTTCGGCTCTCTGCAGAGCCTGTGCTAGCCCCAGATGATGGTACGAGCTGACCCTTGACCTGTTCTCTGACTGCTGTACCTCTGTGTGGGCTCCAGCCTGACCTCCAGCGGAGAACGCCGAATGCTCGCTTGAGCGCCGAACGCCGTTCTGGCCTTAGTACGAGCAGGAGTGGTAGCTGAATGGCCAGAGTTGCCCCGCTGTGGCTGCTGGAGTACCTCGAGGCCCCTACAGCCCTGCATAAACGGTCAACGCCGCTGCGAAAGGTCTTCGTGAGCGCCGAGAGAGCAAGGAAGGCTGCCAAGGGAACGCTGAGCTCCCCAGACCTCTCATCCCCACCCTTGAAACCCCCAGTGCACCCTCCTGTACCTTTCTGGTAGGGAAAGAAGCTGGTCAAGGAGTTGTGATGGCGACGCGAAGCGAGGCTGCTCTTCTCGGCTCTTGCGCTCTCTGGTGCTTCTCGGTCGAGCGCCCAGAGAGCTGTACTAGTAGGCAACAGACCCCTGAGCTGACCTCCTCTTCGGCAACAGACGCGTGCTGTAGGTTAAGGTTGCGACCAGCCATCTCCTCGGCGCGAGACTATAAAACGAGCGCCGCGACGGCCATTCGTCTCTTTCCTTCCTGCACTTCACTGCTCTTTCACTGCTTCGCTTCTCGCCTTCGCTGCTCTCGAGTCGCTAGTGTTACATCTCGCTCTACTATACTCACCTACAACCCTCGTCGCCCTACACCTCTCCCTCCCCCTCCATCTCTTCTTCCGCCTCGACCATGAGCTCCGCTCCCGTCCAGCGCTTCGCCTCGCCGTTCCAACGCCTCTACCGCAAGCTCGTTCGCAAGGGCAAGACGACCACTAGCACTACCTACACGACTGCCTTGCCAGTCCTCAGCTCGCCTCAGCAGCCAGCTCCCAAGGTGCGTTCCGAGCAGTCGTCTCATCACATTCCTCCCTACTTCGCGCGCGCGCTCGTGGCTGATCAGAATTTTCTCTCGCGCGCTATCTGTCTACAGAAGATCATCACTGAACCCATCTTCATCGTCGACTGCAAGGCCCCTCTCCCTTCCATCGACTCGCTCCTCGCCATCCTTGAACCCGCCGAGCAGGAAGCTCCCCTCTTCATCGCCGCCGACTCGCCCACCGCCACCGCCGTGCGTTTGCTCGAGCAGGTCACCGCTGAAATTCCCTACGAACCGACTACCATCGCCATCAAGGAGCAGAAGCCCACAGTTTCGGTCGTCAGCGAGCAGAAGGAGGGAGTCGAGGAGGCTCACCTCGAAGAAAATGACTCCGAGGCGCTCTTTGACTCGTCGGACGAGGGGAGCTGGGACACCTCGAGCATCATTACTATCACCACCTCCACCAGTCCCTCTGCCCCTCCTTCCCCTCGGTTCAACCCCTCCTTCGAGCGCTCGAGCACCTTCGCCGAGACCGAGTCCTCCACTCTCTTCACCTCCAGCCTCGAATCCAAGCTTTCGCCATCTCCCAGATCGCAAGAGATTTCTACCTGGATCTCCCCCACTACCAAGTCGCTTCGCTTCAACCCCTCCTTCGAGCGCTCTCCGTCGCCGTTTGTCTGCGCCGAGCCTCCTTTGTCGCTCGCACCTTCTCCCTTCACCGACATGGACGCTGCTCTCCCTCTCTACACTTCGGACTCGCCTTCGGAACAGACCTCCATCCGCGCTGAACCCACCGACTCCTGCCTCTCCTCCACTTTAACCCCTTCGGAGCGCTACCCCTCCTTCATCTCCTGGGACGCCCCCTCGCCTCGTCGCCGTCGTCTCGTTCAGCGTGCTTAGGCTTGCGCGAGGGATCGTATTGGAGGTAAATAGGCGAGTGGGATGGGCAAAGGAGGCGCTGCATGGTGGATCTTGAGGATGGAGAGCGAGGAGGATGGGGGAGGGAAGCGAAACCTGGCTTAGCTTATCGATTATCAGTTGTCTTGAGTCATTCTTGCTAATAGCAGTAGCATGTCGTACCAATATAATCTCGTTCGTCTCACTATGCCTCGCTTCTGAAGCCCCAAGAGTGCGAGAGCGGAAATCAGATCCGCCGAAGCTTCGCCGAGCGCAGGCTCTGCTCAACTTCGGGGTCGAGCGAGCAGGCAAGCACCATCTCAAGCTGCTATCTGTCTGTGATTGCTGAGCTGCAGTGGACCAGGTAAGCCTCTCCACTTCTTCAATGAGTCTTCAGCGCTGACTCGGGCGTTTCCCCTCGCAGGAGCATTCGGTCGAGAAGCGGAAGCGGAGATAGGGAGGACGACTCAGACGATGAAATTGAGGAGTAGCGAAACCAGCTTCGAGTCGAGATCAACACGAGAGTGTAGCAGAATAGACCCACCACCGTCTCGGCGTTACTCTCTCGGCGCATTGAGCGAGTCCACGTACAATGCATGCTTTTGCAGCCCGATACAACGCTACAGACCCTCCGAAGCAATCTTGATGACCACCCTCCCCGCAATGCGACCCGCTTCGAGGTCCTTCAGCGTCTGCTCGATGTCCTCCATCCCCCTCGTCTCGACCTCGCACTTGACGAGCCCGCGAGCAACGAACGAGAGAGCCTCCTTCGCGTCAGTGACGGTGCCAACCATGCTTCCCACAAGCTTGAGACCCTTGGATATGAGCTGGGCGGAGTGTAGCCTGTGGAGAGAGAAGTTAGCGAGGGGATGCTGAGGGAGAGAGGGGGGAGAGCGAACCCGAAGGGGCAGAGACCAATGGCGACGACGGTGCCGAGGACTCGGGCGTAGGTAAGGGCTTGAGAGTAGGCCGAAGGATGGGCCGAACAGATCATCGAGCTGAGAGATAGTGTACGTCAGCGTCGGTCGCGGAGGAGCAAGCGGCCCAACTCACACATGAGCTCCTCCCTCGGTGAGCTTCAGCACCTCGGCCACAACGTCGGAACAGGTAGTGAAGTCGATGAATTGTTCGGCACCACATCGAAGTACGAGATCTCGCTTTCCTGGAGCGTCGATGCCCACGACTCGGAGGCCCATCGCCGCCGCTTTGATCGTCGAGGAGGGTCAGCGAGATTTGAAAGCGAGATCAGGGCGATGCAGCGTACCGTACTGGCATGCGAGGTGACCGAGTCCTCCTCCCGCACCAGGGACGACGCACTGCAGGGTGGAGAAACTCAGCAAGGCGAGCAAGCTTGGAGTGCTGAAGAAGGCTCTCACCCATTGACCGGCGAGCGGGTTGACAAGCTTGAGACCCTTGTAGACGGTCAAGCCAGCGCATCTATTGAAAAGCAACTCAGCTCTTAGTGGCTGAGAGCGATTTTAAAGCACCAACGTACAAGATTGGGCAAGCTTCTTCCGCCGAGAGCGACTCGGGGATGGGAATGGTGTGCGCCGCCGAAGCCACAGCGTACTCGGCGAAAGTTCCTTGAGCAGTGAACCCAGAGAACCTGTATAAGGACGATGTGGTCAGCTTGTCGGCGCTGCAGCCGTCTCACTCGGAGAAGGAGAAGCTCACTTGGCCTTCTGACACAGGTTCTCGCTTGCTCGATCGCAAGCTTCACACGCACCGCAGGACCAGGCGAGGAAAGCGATCCCGACCAGTTCTCCCACTTTCCTGTGAGTCTCGGCGCCGGGCCCAAGGAGGACGACCCGTCCGATTCCTTCGTGGCCCCCTACTAGAGGCCTGATAGGCTGCAGTGCTTCCGGGGACTTGGGCGTGTGAGCGTCAACATCAGAGTGACAGCATCCACTGTAGATAGATAGGTCAGCAGAGCTCTGCAAGACGAGATAGTGACTTACCTCGCTTGGAGTCGAACAAGGACTTGACCTGGCCCCGGCTGGGGTACAGGAGCAGATATGACCTCGTAGGAAGATCCCACGGCTTGCAACACAGCTGCTCGTGCTTGCGCTGGGATCGTCGACATTGTAGGCGAGTGTGGAGGAGAGAGAGAAAGAGCGGAGAGCGAGGCAAGGTGGGGAGAGCCTTGAGCAGGCGATTCCAATCAGCCGTGCTGATCAGGTGATCTTTACAGAGCAGCAGTTGCTTTAGTAATGCCGTCGGATCTGCACGCGATTCGAAGAGCGAGAAGCTGGTCGGCGAAGAACTCCTTTCGGTCGAGTCGAGGCGGCGGTGTTGCAGCGCCTCACTCTTGTCAACCTGCCGTCTCCTGCTTGCTCGCTTCTTCCAGCACCGCTAGCCTCTGACTCGTCAGAATGGGACTCGCTGCTATCTTGATGGCTTCTCAAATCAAGCCCGGCGGGATGCTCGACCCCACCAAGATCATTGGACAGCTCCAGCCGACCTCGTCGGGCGCTCAGCCACAGCAACAGCAGCAGCATCAGGGCCAGCAGCAGCAGTACGGCGCGCCTCAAGGACAGCACGATGCTCGATACGGGAGCTCTGGAGCTGGAGCGGGAGCTGCAGGTGGGCTTCAAGCTGTTTCCCGTGCGCCTGACTGAGCTGACCACCGCCTGGTGAATCGAACAGCGAGCTACTACAGCGGAGCGCCACAGCACCACTCTGGAGGTGCTCAACAGTACGGCGGTGCTCCCTCGCAAAGCTACAGCGCTCCTCAGCAAGGCTATGGCCAGCAGAGCTACGGCGCGCCCTCTCCTTCCCCTTCTTACGGCGGTGGAGGCTACCAACAGCAAGGTGCGCGGTCTCGAAACTTCTCGGATGCACCATTACTAATCTTTCCGCCGCGCAGGCTCCTACTCGGGTGGCATGCCTGCACCAAACGCCTTCCCTACCCCTTCGCAGGCTTCGTCGGGCTACGGAGCTCAGCCTTCCGCCTTCCCCATGCCCCAGCACGATCAAGGCTACTCTCAGCCATCCACTCAGCACTATGGCGGCTCGCAAGGCTTCCCTCAACCCTCCCACGCTGGCGGCTACTCTCCGGGCTACCCGCCGAGCCAGTCGAGCTTTCCTTCGGCTCCCCATCAGCAAGGCTACGACGCCAATCGCGGCTTGGGAACAGTAGCTGGAGCTGCTGCATTGGGAGGAGGAGCTTACTATGCCTACCACAAGTTCTCGGGAGCCAAGCTGCCGTTCGGAGGCTCGCATGTCGGCGCTGGCGCAGCGGGAGGTTCGGATCCCAACTACATTCGCCAGGTGCTCGAGTTCGCTGTTCAGGATCAGGTGCGATACTGCAGCCTATCACTCTGCTGCGATGGATTGCTAATGTTCCACCTCTATCTGCAGAACATCCAAGCCTTCTACCCTCCCGGATCCCTTGAACCCATCGCTCAGCATATCGCTCGGAACGGGGCTGTTCGGACCATCGCGGCTCAGTACCGAGTAACTGAGGAGGTAGCTCTCGACCTCGTACGCTTGGCCCTCTTCGATGTCGTGCTCTACATCGACGACTCGGGTTCAATGAGTGAGCTCCTCAGTCCGTCGCTCCCGTTTGCAGCTCGGTGACTCACTCCTTCGTCCAATAGAGTTCGAGGAGCACGGCAGTCGAATCGATGACCTCAAGCTCGTAGTTTCGCGAGCAGTCACTGCAGCTGGGCTTTTCGACACGGACGGAATCTCGGTTCGTTTCGTCTTCTCTCTCAACCGAAGTTGAGGCTCATCTCTTCGCTTCCCACAGATTCGCTACATGAACTCGGAAAGGCGCGACGACCATGTCACATCGGAGCAGGCCGCTTCGCAGATTATCAGCCAGCTCGACTTCTCGGGCATGACTCCTTTGGGGAAGAACCTCCGCAGAAAGGTCGTCGAACCTCTGCTGCTCGCTCCGGCAAGGAGCGGTGCTCTTCGCAAGCCGATTCTCATCATTGCCATCACTGACGGAGAACCGGTGCGTCTGCCAGCACGACATTTGAGCCCAAAAAGCTGACCTCTCTCGACACAGACGGGCGAGAGTCGCGACGAGTTGGCAAAGGTCATCAAGCAGACCAAGCAGGAGCTCTCGCAGACTCGCTATGGTGCCGACGCTTTTTCGCTCGAGCTGGCTGCCGTCGGGAATGATCAAGGGGCTCGTCGCTTCTTGGAGGAGATCGACTCGCACCCTGAGATTGGACGTTACGTCGATGTGAGTTTGCTCGGCTTTGAGCTCTCTCTGCCGTTGAAGCTGACTCTGAGGCTTGATCTATAGGTCACCTCCAACTTCGAGAACGAGCAGGACAACATGCGGCGCGCCAACCCTCCCGTGCAGCTCACGCCCGATCTCTACGTCTTGAAGCTACTGCTCGGCGGATGCGATTCGGCGTACGACAGGAAGGATGAGCGCTGAGGGAAGATTACGAGGGCGTGTAGGCTCATATGTACTGTCTCTATAATCACTATGCATCGTCTCAGTTTTGACTCGGCCCCGTTGAGAGCTGCGAAGCGGACCGAGTGCTCCGCGCCGAGCTTTTCAGCCGAGAAATGATTGGTCTACTACACCAAAATTAGCGCGTACTTAACAGGCTGCTGCCGAGTCACAATTCCCTGTGCTAGAGATCAAAGACTATCCTCGTCCACGGCGAGCTGCCCCGCCCTGACTTGTCTGCCGTGGTTCGGCCGACTCTTCAAGCTGCAACTCGCCCACACGACCTCTTCCCTCTGCCTCATCGTCCCTGCACGACAACTCGAACTTCGGGCGCACAAGATCGGGGAAAGGATGGCCTCAACAATGCCCGTACCACCACCACCACCACTGAACGAGTCGATGGGCCTCGAGAGGCCAGCTTTGACGCCTCCGTCGCAAGATGCACCTACGCGCGAGGGAGACGGCGCGGGAGAGGCAAAGGAGGAGGCAACAGCAGCACCATCTGCTCCATTACCAACTACACACCGCAACGGCTTGACTGATCAGACTAGCTATCTTCCTACACGGTGAGTTCGATGGGCGGTCTTTTGAAGCGTGCGGAGTTCACGGCGGAAGGGGGGTGTTGGGGGAGGGGAGTCAAAAGCACGACGAGGGAAGGGCGAAGGGAGAAGCAAGAGCATGGCCTCATATATCATAGCGCTCAGTGCTCCTCTGTTGTGCTGCAGGGGCCTCGGCGGGAGATCGGATGGACCTCGGCGCTGACCTTTCTCTCCCTCCCTTCCTCGCTCCACCTCCCCTTCACAACAACGACAGAGCCATCATCATCGTCTTCATGGCCATGCAGCTAGCCGTGGCCCTCTCTTTCCTCGACCAGAGTATCGTCGCAACAGCCCTGCCAGTGAGTAGCCCTCTTCGCCGTCGCCGAGCAGATCCGTCCCGCGGCAGAGGATCCCTCTCCCTGCGACCACGGGGACACGGTGCAGGATCCGACGCTGACTCTCCATACTTCCAGAACATCTCGGCGGCCTTCAATAGTGGACGTTCAAGCTCATGGGTCGCCTCGGCTTACCTTCTCACCTCGACTGCCTTTCAACCCATCTGGTACGTTGAAGCCTCAGCCGAAAGTAGGGGACAAGGCTGATCTCTCACCGTATGACAGGGGACGAGTATCGGACGTATTTGGCCGCAAGTACACCCTCCTAGCCTGCGTCACCGTCTTCTGGATCGGCTCGCTCGCTTGCGCCGTGGCTCAGTCCATGGTCCAGCTCATCGTCTTCCGAGGCTTGGTGAGTGATCTACATATTTCGAAGTTGCCCCGTTCGTGGCACGCGATACTCCCTCAGCAGCATGGCTGACCCTGTCCCGCCTCCTTCGCAGCAAGGAGCCGGCGGAGGAGGTCTTCTCACCCTCGTCCTCATCATCACGAGCGACGTCGTCAGCTTACAGGAGCGTGGCAAGTATCAGGGACTGACTGAGGCGACGGTGAGTCTCGCGGGTCTCTCGGCTCACGACTCCCCCAGCGCGGCGCTGACGCTCTTGCCCTTCTCTCAGATCGCCATCGCCAACGGAATCGGTCCCGTCCTGGGCGGTGTACTATCTGAGAAAGTCGACTGGAGGTGGTGCTTCTGGTATGTCGAGTCTCTTGCTCCCCATTGCCACCGCTGACCCTTGCCGCTTGCGCAGGATCAATCTGCCAATCGGCGCTCTTGCTCTCGCCGTCATCGCCTTCTGTCTACCGCTCAAGGCGGTTCATGGCGACATCAAGAAGAAGCTCATGCAGATCGACTACGGAGGAGCCGTACTCACGCTCGGCGGAACGACGCTCATTCTCCTGCCCATCAACTGGGGAGGGACCTCGTTCGCTTGGAGCTCTCCGACCGTCATCGGCTGTCTGTGTGGAGGAGTGGCAACTTTTGTGAGTCAGCCATAGCTCTTGCAGGGCTCCCAACGTCGTGCTGACCGCTCCTTTCGACAGGTCCTCTTCTTCTGGTGGGAGAGCAAGAAAGCCAAGATCCCCATCGTTCCTCCCTTCATCTTCAAGGTGCCCACCGTGGCGTGCATCTTCCTCAACACGGCTCTCAGCGGCGCCACCGTCCTCACCCAGCTCTTCTACATCCCTCAATACCTCCAGATCGTCCGTGGCGCCTCGGCGATTCGAAGTGGAGTTCTGGTCCTCCCTCTCCTCCTCTTCACCACCTTCTTCGTCTTCGTCTGCGGTCAGCAGCTCGCTCGCACAGGAAACTACAAGGTCCCCATCGTCTTCGGCTACTCGCTCTGGTGCGTCGCGCTGGGATTGCTGTCGACGCTGGATCAGAACACCTCGACGGCCAAGCTCGTTGGCTACCTCATCCTCACCGGCACGGGTCAAGGCCAGACTCTTCAGACGTCCATGGTCGCAGCTCAAGCCGCCGTGCAGCGCTCGGAGATGTCGGTGGTGACGTCGACTCGTAACTTCCTTCGCGCCCTCGGCGGTACCATCGCTCTCGCCTTCGCCGCTGCCATCATGTGAGCTTCGACCGATTCCTTGATTCTCGACTCGCAACTGACCTCCTCCGTCTCGCCCACAGCAACAACATCCTTCGCAGCAACCTCCTACCCCTCGGCTTCGACTCTTCTATCATCTCCGCCGTCATCGACGACCCCACCGCCATCTGGCGATCCACCACCACCAACGGTTCGGTCCTCTTCGATCTCTCCGCCGCACAGAAAGCTCAGATCATCTCAGCCTACGTCAAAGGCTTCCGCACCCTTTTCCTCGTCTTCGTCGGCCTCGTCGGCGCCAATGCGGTACTCGCCCTCATTTTCATCAAGAGCATCTCTCTGAAGCGCGATGATGAAGAGGAGCTCAAGGCAAAGGGAAAGGCTTGGATCCAGGCCAAGGCGGACAAGGCGGCGAAGAAGAAGGGAGGCGCGAGTGGGAGGGACGTCGAGAAGGGAGAGAGCAGTGAGGAGGGCCAGGAGAAGACGGTGGTGGATCCTGAGCATCAGGCGAAGAAGTAGATTCTTAGATATCAGGTTGTTAGACCCCTCTTGAATTGGTTGTAAAGCTAGCTACGTATCCGGTTCGCTACGGGTCTTTCGAGGCGAAGCACAAATTCGATCTTATTTGGCACGTCTAGTCAAGGGTAGCTCAGACCAAACTTTTTAGTAGGTTCCGACAACGCCGTTGTGGAGGAAGCCGTTAAACATGGCAAGCGCCTCGATAGGGTGGTCATAAGGGACCTGCGGAGGGTGCGCGAGATCAGCAAAGCGCTCGAGCATGTCCTCCTCCGCTCATAACTCACAAAGTGTCCCGAATCGTCCACGACAGCAAAAGCGAGGTTGCCGGAAGCACGGTAGACACCAGCCTGCGACTTAGCCTTGCGAGCCTTGTCGTCGGCGAACCAAGGGCGAAGAGGCTCGGCGTTGAAGCCCTCCTTGCCGCTCCACTCGAGGGCGTCGAGCCAGGCTTGGTTGCCGTACCAGTTGCAGATGAAGTCGGCTTTGCCTGGGGGGTGAAAAGCGTTAGCAGGAGGAACGAGAGACGAGGTCAGAGACGAAGGATGAGGGAGAGCAAGGAAACGAACCAGAGTAGAAGAGAGCCTTGACGCCGCTCTCGAGAAGGTGAGTGACGTGAAGATAGCTGGGCTTCGACCTGTGGGGTGGAACAGGTCAGCTTTCGAGCTCAACGTCGAGCGATCTCGACGAAGCTCACTGGTCGCCGGTCAACGAGAAACGGTTGCCAACGGGGTCGGAGCAGCCGATGAACTTCTTGACTCCTCCGTCAGCCTCAAGGTCGACTCCGAGCTGGTGGCGAACATCGTCGCTGTGTTGGCGTGATCAGGGAGAGGGTTAGCACTCGTTCGATTCTGAGGCGTGGCGATTCGGCGAGGCGCACCGGTTCAAGTAGTAGGCGATCTGCTTCTCCTCGGCGTAAGGACCGTACTTCTCCATGTCGTAAGGGTTGCGACCAGTCTCGTAGTACCTGAGGATGGGGGCGGGAGAGAAGGAGGAGAGGTCAGCGACTGCTCGTTGCCGAAAGCTCCCCTCGACCAGCTCACCTCTCAGTCTGGGTGGCCTCGCAGTACTGGTTGGCACTCAGGCAGACGGCAGCATTGCTGGGGTTATCGTAGCACTTCTGCACGAGCGCCTGGCAGCGAGGGAGGGCAGCAGCCATGCTGGCGCAATCCTTCTCGCTGACGAAGGGGCCGTAGCCGGTGATGTTGGTGCAGACGGTGGGGTAGTAGGCGGCGTATTGAATCTTGGGGTTGGTGCTGTGGATGTGAGAGGGTCAGCGAAGGAGGTTATGGAAGGGAACGACCGAACCCGAGCCCGAGTAGACGACCACTCACAAGCCGTTGCCGATGAGGACGCTCTTGAGGTTGATCTTCGGCAAGCCAGTCTCCTCGGACTTTTGGTTCTGCGTGACGATGTAGTCGGCGAAGACGGGAATGTAGCGGCCGGCGTAGCTCTCGCCAGCAATGGCGAAGTCGCTGTGAAGGGGCAAGAGTCAGCTCGGAGCAGGCAAGGGGGGTAAGCTGCAACGCACAGCTTTCCAAACTTGTCTCCGAAAGCGTCGAAGAAGATTTGAAGGAACGCGTAGACCTGACGAGGAGAAGGGAGGTGGTCAGCCAGCGCCGAAATCGCTCCTCACCACTCCAGCACGTACATCCTCGGCAGCAGCATCGGTCGTCCACACTCCCTTGTCGCTCTTGTCGGCGTACGAGTATCCTACACCCACGGGCTGTGTGAGTGAAGCGGAGATTAGCTCGACCCACGTTCGCGCCGAACCTCGCAGACGAGCTTACTTGGTCGAGGAAGATGACCGAGGCGTTCTGGTTCCAGCTGAGGTGTGGCGAAAGGTGTCAGTAAACTTTTTTCTGGGGTGAAGGGTAGCCCGACTCACGAGTAAGGGTTGAAAGTAGGATCCTGACCCTTGGGCTGAACTCGGCAGGGGCCCAACTCTTGCAGCAGGCCGGTGAAGGAGGAGCAGCCGGGTCCACCGTTGAGCCAGAGGAAGATGGGATCGTTCTTGGGGTCGTTGCGAGAGTCGAACTGGTAGAAGTAGAAGTGCCGACCGTTCGCCGTGTCGAGATAGCCGCTCCTCTGCTTCACCGAGCTGTGATGAGGGTGCAGAGAGAAGGAGATTAGCTCTGTAGTACCTTTAAGCTCGTCGTATGGCACTCAGCCGTCTTTGAGCCTGACTCACTCGTCACAGATTCCCTTGGGCTCGCGAGAGCGCACGCGGTGGTCGGGGAAAGCCTCGAGAGCGTGCACATCAAAAGTGTTGGTGCTCAGAGGAAGAGTGAGGAAAGATGAGGAGGCCGGTCTGTGGAGGGAGGCGTCAGCTGTGTAACTCGTTAGACTGCTGATGAGCTCACGAGGTGAAGGGAAGCTGTTGAGGCAGAGCGACGGCCGCGAGAGGCGCCAGGAGCAGAGGGATGAAGGCTGAGGGTGTAGGATGTTAGCTGTGAAGTTTGTGAGGCTGCTCGTGCTCGCTCACACTTCATCGTCGTGGTTAAAAGCCAAGCTGAGCTGGCCCCAACTTCGCAGCTCGTTTCCGTCGGCTCAAAAGGGGTCACCTCTTTTTCGCATGCCAGCGGGGACTACAGTTCGAGAAAAAACAGAGCTTTATTGAGCTGCTGGTAGCCTTGAACAGCCAACTGAAGGCGATGCAAGCTCGACCTGGTCGCGCACCTTGGACGCTTCGTTTCCTGCCCACACCAGCTTGCTCTCCTTCCTTTCGCAACCTCCTCGTCATGGCCCTTGAGAGCCCTACAGTCAGCGTTTTTGAACTCCCGTTCGAGCTCGACATCTCGAAACTAGTCGACAACCAGCCCAAGACCATGCCCTTCTCTTTCCCGCTCGCTCCCTTCGACTCCGGCTCGTGGAGCATCGTCTACAGCTGCAAAACGACAGGGAATGAGCGCACGCTTACTTGTAGCATCACTTGGCGAGGCTGTCGGCCCTCTGTTGCTGCCATGAGCGCTAGGCTGTTCAACCATACGGAGATGGTTGACGAGGCGGCGGGACCCAGCAGCGCTACCTACGGACCCTCAGCGCAGCTGCACGCGAAGAACCTCAGATACTCGTGGATCATAGGGTGGGGTCACTCGGTGCCATCACTGGAGCTCAGACTTCGCGTGCAAGGCGAGGCAGGGATGCCGGCGGCGACGTTGTGCAGCGCCGAGCTTGCAGAGAGGCATACTCGTGAGTTGAAGCGTCCATCTTCTCGAGTGTAGTATGACGCTTTCTGACTTTTCACACAGCACTCGTCAGTGCACCGCAACCGCACGACGTTCGCTTCTTCTTCCCTCGGAGTGATCGCGAGCTGTGGGCCAGTTCGAGCATGCTGGCGGCTGCTTCGCCGTACTGGGCGTCCATGTTCAACTCCGAGTTCAAAGAAGGCGCCAAGGACGCCGGCAGCGACAAGGCGTCGTCCTCAAATTCCAGCAGCACGGTCGGCGGTTCGCAACGCTCGGCGGACGAGGATGAGGCGGTCTACTTCGAGGACTCGGACGACGAAATCGACGAGCTGCAGGAGTACAAGCGCGACACCAAAGCCCCGCATCCGACCAAGTACCACCCTCTCACCATTCACTCCATCGCTTTCACGACCATGCGCGCCGTCCTAGTCTGGCTCAACTCGACCCACGTCGCCTTCGCTCCCATGCTCTCCACCTTCTCCCCCGACGACTGGTCCTCGCGTGACGAAGCTCGCTTGGACCGCAACCAGATGATCAAGGACTACGCCGCCGAGCACCCGAATCTTCCCCTGCCCTCCTCGCCAAAGTCCATCTACCGCGCCGCGCATCTCTTGGAGCTCCCCAAGCTCAAGCAGCTTGCTCTCAAGTCCATCGAGTCGCAGCTCAAAGGCTCGAGTATAGCGTACGAGCTTCTTGGCGACGTGGCGACTTGCTACGAGGAAGTGAGGGACGTCGAGATGGAGTTTGCGGTCAAGCACTGGACGAGCCTTGTGAGGGACAGCACGGCGATGAATGAGATGCAGATGTTGGCGGAGAGTGGACAACTGCCGGGAGCAGCGGCGACTCTCATTCGACTCGCGCGCAGGCTCAACACTTGATCGCCGAGGTTCGTCGTCCTGTCGCTTCTCTTGCCTGACAATTTTGCTGACCATTCGATTCGCCCGTAGATGGACGGTGCTTGCTTGGACATGATTAGAGCTGAGTGCTCGATGGTGTGTGAATGAAGCTTGCTTTCTTTGACCAAGCCCGGCGGGAGTTCGGCGAAGGGGTTGAGCGAGCGAGTTAGCTTTGGGAAAGGCGAAGTTGTGCACCAGAGCAGACACCGGAGAAGCCGAATGGAATCTGCTTCGATCGTTCGAGGTCGACGAAGGTTCCCTGCCTCCCCGCAAGAGCATTAGGGCTTCATCGAGGTCAGAGGTTGGTTGAGAATCTAACTCGAACGCAAATCCGCTGACGAGGCGCACGACCTCGCTGGCTGGTCTTCTACAGCATCCAAGTTCAGTTTCGAATCATCTTCTCCATTCAGCCAACGCAACCCGTTTGTGCTGCAGGAGTTCAGCTTCGCCCTGCGCTCGCCAGCGCTGCTGCCCCTTCGCTGCCTTCGCGTCCTTCTCTCCATCGAAAGTCTCGCGTCGCCTCTTCTGCTCTACTCCAGAGACAAGCGTAAGGCTTTCGGGAAGCTCTCCTGTAGTACGATACGGCGCACTGACTCACTCTCATCTCGCAGGCCCCTCCCCGCGCTCGTTTCTCGTCCGCTCCTTCCTCGCCGCGCCTGCACCGACGACCAGCGCTCTTACGGCAGCCAAGCAGCACAGAGCGACTAACGACCACTTCACAACCCCCACCACAGTCTTTCACACCCTCACTTCACTCAACTACAGCGTCCGTTCCCTCGTTCGCGCGGTTCGCTCAGCGCCGGAATGGCCGCACCCTTCGCTCTCACCTACACACCGCCGGCAGCAGAGCTCCCAGCCTGGCAGAGCTACACCCAATCCGCCACGCTCACTACCACCGCCTTTTGGACCTACGCGACTCTCGACGCCGAAGGGCGGCAGACGCTCGTGTCGGGAACGGTGGTGCAGACGGCGTATGGGACGGATATTGTACAGCTACCCATCACGGTGGATGTACCTTACTCGGTGGGAGGGATTTATACGACTGCAGGAGGGACGGGGCCGACTGTCGTCTCGGTGCTCGGCGCAACGGGCGATATCACGCTGGGAGCTACTTTGCAGGTGCTGCCAAGTACCAGTGCTCTTACTTCCGATACTATGAGTGAGACTACAAGCATAGCGGAGACTTCAGGTGAGCTGGAATGAGGGATTCTCGGCTCAGGAGTAGCGACTGACCGCCGATCTCATTGCTCTCCTTCCACAAAGCGACAGCGGCGCCGAGCACCCTCCTAGGGTCAACTTCGAACTCATCTCCATCTACGACGTCGTCGTCGTCAACAGCAAGTACCGCTAGCTCCGATGGTACGTCGACCCATCCTCACTTCCGCACGGGCCGCTCCCTCGTACCCCGCTGACGCTCCTCGATTGCCTCGTTATTTCTCCACAGCGAGTACAAGCTCTCTTCCAAATATTTCGACATCGAGTTCCAGTACCGCAAGCTCGGTCTCGGCGTCCACCGACACCAGCTCCGCGCCATCCTCCCTCGCCTCCTCGCCTTCATCCTCGTCTTCATCCTCTCCAACAGCAGCAGCAGCAGCATCCAGCTCGAGCGCTTCCCAGCTTTCTGGCGGTCAAATCGCCGGCATCGTCATCGGCGTTCTGGCCTTCCTCCTCCTCCTACTCCTTCTTCTCCTCTTCCTCCTCCGCCGACGTCGCCGAAAGCTCAAACGAGACAGCAGCGGCCGCTCCCACGAATGGGATTTCGCCCCCGCCGCCAACTCGACCTTCAACACTCGCCGACGAAGTTCCGCCGCGACGGGAGGGAGTCGAGGAGGGCTGTGGGGGCTCGCCGGCTTGGTCGGGATTGGATCTTCGACCGAGGGCAGTCCGTCGACAGGTAGAGGGGAGAAGGGGGAGAAGTATGGTGATATTGGTGCGGTGAGGGAGGTGGTGGAGGATGGGGAGGGATTCGAGGGGATGGCGATGATGGATGAGAGCGCCTCGCCCGCTTCCATCTTTCCGACGGTTCGGGGAAGGGGAGCGGGAGGAGAGTATGCGGCGGTGGGAGGTGCTGCTGGTGCAGTTGCGGCGGGCAGGTCGGCGAGTGGTGGTACTCGAGGGAGTGGAGAACAGGGAGGGCTGCTCGATCCTTTCGAAGAGCGGGAGGTCGAGGAGGAGGAGGACGGCGAGTTCCGAGGCGAGGAGCGCGACTACCACACGCCCGTCATGCCGAGCGGTTGGGCCGGTGCTGCAGCAGCTACAGGTCTCCTCCACGGCGTAGGCGAGACTTGGAGCGGTACCCCCTCGACCCAAGCTTCTCCCGCCCGAAGGGAACGACCACCTCGCGACTACCCTTCCTTCCGCATCTCGGGCACCAGCACACCACCCGACTCTCCTCCTCCGCCAATACGTCGGAATCGTCGAGGAGTACCCATTCTGTCCGAGTTTGCCTGGATGAGGGGCAGGACCGACGGCCTCGGCGGAACGGCGAGTACGAATGACAGTGGGAGCGGGAGTGGAGGAACGGGAGCTACGAGGAGTAGCTTAGGAGCGACTACGAACAGTGGGAGTGGAAGTCGGAGTGGTGGAGGGTCGGGTCTGGAGCCTGGAGGAAGCGAAAATCGGCATTCGCGAGGGTCGAGGGGAACTTCGATGAACGATGCGTCGCCGAACGTTAGCGAGTTGTTCTACAATAGTGCGTAGTCCTCTTTTCCGCTCTCTCTTCGATCTCGCTGAACATCTTCGCTCTCTTCGCAGCACCTCGATGGCTCGGCACTCGCCAACCCAGCTACACCTCGGTCGGCTCTCCCGGCAGTCACTACCCTGACCCACCACCCGACACTCCCCTCATGTACCCTCTCGCCTTCACCACCTCGGATCCCATGCGCCAACACCACCGCTCTCGAGAAGCCAGTCACGAGTCGACTGGTTCAGGAGCGGGCTCGGCGAGGGAGATGCGCCATCGGAGCAGCGAGGGCATGCTGGATAGGATTGCGGCGAGCTTTGGCATGGCGCTATCGGGGTTGGGTATCAGGCAGGGAAGGTCGAGGGAGACCTCACACGAGTCGGAGCAGAGCGGTGGGAGTCGAGGTCCAGATCGGTAAGTTATCGCCGAGCTTCTTCATCTCGTTCGCAGCTCACACCGCTCTCTTCGTTTGCTACAGATTCACCGACACTCCACCACGCATCACCCCTCGCGTCGCTTCTCAACCCAGCACAACCGGCGTTCCCTCTCTCGCTCCGCTTCGCCGCTCCATCACTACCGCGACGTTCGGACAACCCACGCTCGGCATCCCTCACTCCTCTTCCTCCGCTTCCTCTTCGGACAACGAAGCTCACGCCAGGAGCTACGAGGCACACGACTCGTTTGAGCAGGACTTCACGCCCCCGAAAGCGGGTGCAAGAGGAGCGGGAGCGCCGAAGAGCGGCGATGCCAATCGGTTGACAGCGACGAGCTTTGGGACGTTGGGGCAGTGAGTTCTCGTTTATTGCATCGTTCCGTGTCTTGCTGGGCTCGCTGACTCACTCCCTTCGCCATACAGACACATCGACTCCTCGGATCCCACTCGCTCGCCTTCAACGAGTGAAGTCCTCTCCGACGGCGACCTCGGGGCGACCACTCTCGGTTCTCACTCTCACTCCCATTCGCACTCGGGTAGCGGCTCCCAATCCCACTCTCACGGCCACTTCTCGTCCTCCGAGCGCGAGCCCTCCTCTTCCTCCCAAGGCTCCGAAGCGCACTCTCGTCTCGGCAGCGGAGAACCTCCACCACCTTACGATCGGAGGAGGAACACCCTCGGTCGTCAAGTAACGGTCAGCGAGGCTGATAGCGGATCTGGTAGTGGGAGGAGCAGGAGTATGAGGACGACGGAGAGTAGTGAGGGGAGCTCGGGGAACCACAGTGGGGCGAGTCATGCCCAGTCCTCGAGCTCTGGAGTACCTCCCCCGATTCCAGAGTCGGAGACGGTGAGGCAGGGGCTGGTGGATCGGTGAGGAGGGAGAAGGGAGGAGCTTTCGATTTCACTTGTTTCGTCATTATCATCGCACTACTACCTTTATTAGCATTTCGCACGTTTCATGATATACATACATATGCATCCCGTCTGACTTACCGCTTGTGTGAGAACAGCGGCGCGGCTCGGCGAGCAAGGGTCTCGGCGGCGCTGACTCGGAGAAGGGCTGCGAGCGGTAGAATGCAGAGCGAGCGCGCTGCAAGAGATGACAGGTAGAAGCTTGCCTCTCCCTTACATGGTGCGATTGCCCTGTAGCCCGTGAAGCTGGACGCGAGCGACTTCGTTCGTCCCGCTCGGCTTTCGACCTTGAGCTTCTCATTCTCGCTCGTTTCGCTTGCTCTCCTCTCAAGCGGCGTTCTGGATCGGTATGAGCGCTCTTTTCAGCTCCTATCGTATCGTTTCTGCTCCTCAAGCAAGCTTGCCGCAAGCACGTTGTCGGGTCTGCGAAGGGAGGGGAGGGTCAGCTCGGCGCTCGGCGCTCGGCGTCTCGGCGCGCTGGCAGCTCACCAATCTCCTCCCATACACTCGCTAAATCAGATTCATCAGCTTCATCGAAACCCTGCTCGACAACTCGATCTCGCCACGCAGGACGTCAGCATCCAGCTCCCTCATCGCCTTGCTCTCCTTGACCTGAGCCCAGTTCTTCGCTGCGAAGGCAACAACGACGTTGGTGACCTCGTCGTAAGCCGCAGTGGTGTTGGAGAAGATCTCATAGGCAACATTGTTGATGGTAAGCTGCGAGGAGATGGACTTGAGGGCGAGCGATTGGAGCTCGGTGAGGGAGAGAAGATGGGCGAGGCGGTAGATCGACTTCGGAGACACCTTTTGAACGTGGTCCAGTTGGAGAGATGCAGTGCGCTTGTTGATGCTGCCTGCTACATTGCGAGACGCTGGGTCGACTGAAGCGAGCTGGGCGAAGGCGATGTGGCTGGTAGCGATCCAAACGAGGCAGGCTTGGTATGTGGCGAAGGCTGTATCCGTGATGACGATTTCGTGGAACTGGTGGTGACAATCTCCGCTTCCCGTGAGGGGTTTGCTCTCGAGAGTCTTCGTCTTGAGCTTGAGCGCCGAATCGAGCTCGTCGTCCGAATCCTCGAAACCGCTTGTGTTGCTCCAAGCTCCCTGCTCGGCGGTCGTCTTCGAAGCGAGAGTCTTTCTCTTCCCCTCAGCGAACTCGGAAGAGAGGAGGTCTTTGAAGTAGGGCGAGGCTTTGATGAGCATCGCCGAGTTCGACCAGAGCTCGAGGTTGCTGAGGGGGAAAAAGAGGCGAACGTCGCTCGGGTGGGTCGAGACGAGGGTCGCTGTCAGAAGAGGATCAGGTGCGTTAGCGAGCGCGATCCAGCAGCAGATCAGACAGACTACTCACAAGCAAAGCTGCGAGCGAGGCGCTCTGCTGGCTCTGAGGCGGTCGCTCGAGGCGTAGCGGAACGTCCGGTGGTCGCTAATCGGATCTCCAGCTTGACCACGAATTGGTACTGGTACGAAGTGCAGTGGTATCCAGCCCAGGTTGAAGCCTCAAACTCGGCTTCTCCGCTCGCGTGAGTCTTCAGGTGGTTGGAGAGGTCGTGCGACGAGGAGATATCCGAACGGCCGAGGTTTCTCTTCTCGTACATGGACAGAACGGCTCCGGTGATTCGGGACATGCCGAATGGAAGATCCCAGCGCAGTCCGTAGGCGGAGGAGCTGGTGCACTTTCGCTTGAGGAGGAGCGTCCACGAACCCATGTGTTTCAACTCGTCGGGGAGGTTGAGGGTGCATTGACGGGTGGCGTCGAAGGATGTCTCGAACACTAGCTTAGGGTGTACAGAAGTGACTTGGCTGGACATGTCAACGAGGCGAGACGGGAGACGAGCAAGTTGTGGGAGGAAGTCAACCTTCGATTCTCGATTTCGAGGCTCTTCCCCTCGGCGCACGGGCCACACCTGCGAGGGGCTCGCGTCGAGCTGAGCATCTGCACAGAGGGCTCAGCTCGCGGACACCCCCTTGAAGCCAATACAAGCGACGTATCGTGACGGGCTGCCTTGCTGCAGAGCGCCGAGGCGCCGAACGAGACGAGCATCCTTTCCTCACTCTCTGCTCGGGTCAGCAAAGGGCACAAGGCACTGAAGTGGACCTCGAGAGCACACGCAGAGGCTATACTATTGAGGTTCAGCCTCAAACCGAGACGGTCGAGAGAGAGAAGCAGCCTCCGAAGCCCATCGCCGAGCCTGATTCCGCTCGGCCCAGCCTCCACCTACCGACCCTCGAGCTCTGAGCGTCTTCTGGAGCTCTCCTAGAGCCAACAAAAGCCCTCTCAATGCTGTACACGACCATTCCAGTTTCCCTTCTACATCCTCCTTCGGCGCTCCCACTCCCTCCCTAAACACTCGCCTCGGCCTCCAACTTGGCCTTGACTTCCTCCTCTTCCACCGCAGCGGCAGCCATGTTCTCCACCCTCTCCCTGGCTCCCTTGACGACCTCGACGAGCTCGAAGCGCTTCCTCTTGGAGACGGGACGGCAATTGCGAATGGAAACCTGGTCGCCAACGACGCAGAGGGACTCCGGGTCGTGGATGAGGTATTTTGTGTGTGCTTTGAATTCCTATGGAGCCGAACTGAGAGTTAGCGAGCTGTAGCCAAGCGAGAAGAGAGCCGAGAAACGTACTTTGAGCGTCTTGTGGTCGACGGACTTGCGCTCTACTGAGACGGTGGAAGTCTGGGAGCACTTGCCGGTGGAGATGACGACGCCGTGTAGAAGAAGTCCGTTGGGAAGCGAGTACTTTGGCCGTTCTGCTGCTGCCTCGGTTGCAGCTGCTGAAGTTGAGGCGAGAGAAGAGGAGGAAGAGAAGGAGCGCAAAGGGAGCGAAGCAGGGAGGCAAAGGCAAGGGAGCGTCGTAGGTGTCCTGGTGACCTGTAGCGCGGTACGGCGGAGTGCGAAAGACATGGCGACGTCGGACTTGGAAATGAGCGGAGGGCGAAAGAGCGCAAGTCGTGAGCAACTCTTGAACTCCGCCCATAACCTCGTCGTTCGTGCTCCGACTCGCCAACAGCTTCCTACTGGGATTCAAAAGGCTACAGAAACCTGTTCAACAGCCCTTCAGCTCGCCTACAGCTCCCTTTCACCTTCCCTCTCTCCCAGCTCCGCTCAGGATGAGGCGAGCGCTCCTTCGCACTCCTCGTCTCTCGCGCTCTCTCGCCACTTCCACCTCGTCAGCTCCTCTCGCCCCGCTACCCCTCAAAGTCTCCACCCTCTCCAACGGAGTACGAGTCGCCACAGATCCGACTCCGGGCCATTTCGTAGCAGCCGGCGTCTACGTCGATGCTGGTAGCAGGTACGAGGGAGATAGGACTAGGGGTGCAGGTCATATGGTAGACAGGCTGGGCTTCAAGGTGAGTGATTCATCGTACAGCTCGAGCAGGATCACTTTGCGTTCGTTCGCTCGTCGTCCTTCGGCTTCGGCGGCTCCTCAAATGGCCTTCTTCGGCCGTCAAACAAAGGCTGACCCACCTCACGGCATACTCTAGAGCACCTCGAACCGCACCTCGGAGCAAATGACGTCGGAAATCGAAGCCCTCGGCGGTCAATTCCTCTCCTCCTCCTCGCGGGAAACCATCATGTACCAGTCGACGACCTACACCCACTCGCTCCCCTCCGTCCTCTCCATCCTCTCCGACACGGTCCTGAACCCGCTCATCACCTCGGAAGAGCTCGACGCTCAGCGCGACGCCGCCCTGTGGGAGATTGGCGAGATCAAGAACAAGCCCGAGATGATCCTGCCTGAGATCTTGCACGAGGTGGCGTTTCAGGGAAACACGCTAGGCAACCCTCTGCTGTGTCCCGAGGAGCGGCTGGAGACGATGACCCCCGAGACGATTAGGGAGTTCTTGGGCTCGTGGTATAAGCCCGAGCGGATGGTCGTCGCAGCTGCTGGAGTCGAGCACGAGCAGTTGGTCGAGCTGGCGGAGCAGTACTTCGGGGAGATGAAGTCACAAACCTCCACCTCCACCTCATCAACCTCCTCATCAACCTTCTCCTCCCGCACCTCCCCTCCCCTTTCCAAGAACCTCTCCACCTCGGCCCCTTCCTCCGCCTCTCACCTCAACATCAATGCTACCCCCGTTCCTCCATCAGAAACCTTCGAAGTCCTCTCCACCGCACCAGCAGTCTACACCGGAGGCGAGCTCTACCTCGAGAAGCCCGAACTCGAGTTCACGCACATCTACGTCGGCTATGAGGGACTCAGCATTCACGACGAGGACATTTACGCGCTGGCGACGCTCCAGGTGCTGTTGGGGGGTGGTGGAAGCTTCTCTGCCGGTGAGCAGTCTCTCTCTCCCTCTTCGCCGCGCTTGCTGATCTCGACCTCCCCTCGGCGCTCCTCAAGGCGGACCGGGCAAGGGCATGTACTCTCGCCTCTACACCCACGTCCTCAATCAACACCACGCTGTCGACTTCTGCGCCTCCTTCCACCACTGCTACCTCGACTCTGGCCTCTTCGGCCTGAACATTGCTGTTCACCCAACCTACCTCGCTCAAACGCCATGGTTGGTCGCCAACCAGTTGGATTCGATCACAAGGAGTGTGAGGGGTGGGATGGACGAGATTGATCTCATGAGGGCGAGGAATCAGCTCAAGAGTGGGTTGATGATGGCCTTGGAGAGTCGGATGGTTCAGGTCGAGGATCTCGGGGTTCGTTATCCTCCCTTCTCCACTCTTCATCCCTCGCTGATCAGCTCTGTATGATACACCACAGCGCCAAGTGCAAGTCCACGGCCACAAAGTCCCAATGGAGGAGATGACCCGCCTGATCGACGCCGTCACCCTCTCGGACCTCTACCGCGTCGCCAACCGAGTCCTCCGACCAAAGAGCTCGAGCCTGTTGAGCGATAGGAAGAAGAGTGGCAAACCGACGGTCGTGGTGCAGGGTCAGTTGGAGGGGCTGCCGGATGTCGTCGAAGCGCTGAGGAGGAGGGGGTTGGCGGGGGATGTCTAGCGCGTGGTGCTGAGCGAGTTGTATAGAGTTGGATAGAGCTAATGGGAGTGCAGAGGCGGAGGCCTCGCTGTTTACACCTGTCAATTGCCCGCAGTCCGTGCGAGCGAGCGAACGTCGGCCAGCTCTTCGCCGAGGAAGCTTCGGCTGTAGTCGAGGAGAGATGCCCCAGGTCTGATAAGTCGTGGGATGTCACGAAGGCAAGTTTTGGGCTCGTGTCAGCTCTTTTCTACGCTTCACGCGCTTGCGAACCGGCTTCGCCTCCCGAGCTGACTTGTGCCCGCTCCCAAGATCCCAAGCTTGCCTCTCCCTTCATCTTAGTCTCGCGCTCATCATGTCCTACGGCGGCGGCAGCAACTTTGGAGCACCACAGCAACGCTCTAGCGTTGTGTTTGGTACGTCAATGCTCTCTCATACCTCTGCACCCGAGTAACAACGGCTGATTCGCGCTCTTCTCCCAGTTGGCAACCTCCCCTTCGACTTTACCGAGGAACAGCTCATCGAGGTGAGCAAAGGAGCTAATTACGAGTGAATAGCAGGTACTCATTAGCTTGAATCGACTACAGACCTTCAGCTCAGTCGGCCCCGTCGTTTCCTTCCGGTGTGTCTCCTTGCTGCCCTCTCCTGCTTACGTTCAGCTCACCCTGCTCCTCTACACAGACTCGTATTCGACCATGCTACAGGCCGTCCCAAGGGTTTCGGTTTCTGCGAGTACAAAGATCCCGAAACGGCCGCTTCAGCTCTACGCAACCTTCAAGGCGTCGAGGTGGGAGGCCGTGGCCTGAGGCTCGATTTCGCTGATACGGAGGATGCGCCGCCGAGTAAGAGGGGACCACCGAGGGGTGGTGCCGGTGGGTTTGGTGGAGGAGGTTTTGGTGGAGGAGCGCCTGCTGAGGCCCCGAGGCCGTTGCCTACGGGTGCGCCGTTGGCTGCTGGACAGCAGTCGACGGATGCTATCTCTCACACGCTTGGAACGATGCCGCCGGGCCAGCTGCTGGATATCATGAGCCAGGTCAAGGTGCGTTTTGGGCGTTTAGCGAGCGAGACGAAGGGGAGAAGCTGATCCACTCGCGCTCTGTAGGCTCTCGTCATTACGTCTCCTTACGAGGCAAGGTCTCTCCTTACTGCCAACCCTCAGCTCTCCTACGCCCTCTTCCAAGCGATGCTCATGATGAACATTGTCGATCCCGCCGTTCTCAGCGTTCGTCCTTTTCCTTCTCACCGAGCTTCTCTATCAGCCAGCTCACGCTCGTGCACATCACAGAAAATGCTCCCTCAAGCTGCCCCTGCTCCCGCCCCCGCTCCAGCATCCTACGGAGGTGCTCCTTCGACTTACGGCGCTCCCCCTCCCTCTTCCTCCTACGGGTCCGCTGCCCCTCCTTCCTCCTACGGAGCTCCTCCCTCCAACCCCAACTCCTATACCGGTCGCGCCCCTCTCTCTTATCCTCCCCCCTCTGCTCCTACGCCACCACACCAGCCGCCGAGAGGGTACGGCGATTATCAGAAGCCTCCGCCTGCTGGTGGACAGGCAGGGTATGGCCCCCCTCCTCATCAGGCACAGGCCCCCCTTCCTCCTCAGGCTCCTCAGGCTGGTGGAGCGCAGATCGCTCCCGATCAAGCCCAGGTGAGATCTTGCTCCGAGCGAGGATGGACAGCGCCGAGCTGACTTCCCTCTCTTACAGCTCATTCAACAAGTCCTCGCCATGACTCAAGAGCAGATTGATGCCCTTCCCGCCGAGAGCAGGAGCACAATCATGCAGATCGTTCGTCTACTCTCGCTTCCATCTTTCTTTCGCCGCCGGAACTGACTTGCCCTTGCTTCTTCGTCCTCACAGCGCGCTCAAGCTGCCGCTTCTATGGGCGGACGTCGTTAGTTGAGTTGGAAAGGAAGATTAGTGGGAAAGGTTGTGTACGTGTAGCGAGTGTAAAACGAACAACGAGAGTTCGCCGAAGAGTTAGGTCCGAGATCGTTCGAGCGAGAGAACCGCTTGCGTTCGAGCGAGAGAACCGCTTGCAGCTCCCCGTTTCTGCTCACCTCTCATGAGCTCGAGATGAGGACTTGATACCGAAAGCTAGTCCGATGCGATTCCATAAGAGAGCTGTGAATGCCGTGGCTCTTTTCTCTATGCCCCTTCCTTCCTCCTGGCCCGCTGAGCGCCTCAGTTCCCTCCGTAGGCTACGATATCGACCCTACTCTGAGCGCAGATCCTGACGGCCCAGAAGACGTACATTGCCAGGCGAGGGACGCCAAGGTCGGCAGCGGCGTTGGCCGATTGCCAGAAGGTCTATTCGGCGAAGGAGAGCAGGTCAGCGAGTTACTGAGAGGCAGCAGAAGGGGAGAGAAACGTACAGAGTTGAACCAGCCCATCTCCTTGATGTGGTAGGCAAAGTTGGTCTCGGTTTCGAGGTCTGCTCGGCGAAGGCGGATCAGCTCTACTCTCTTCGCTCCTCGACTCCTCCGACTCACCCTTGAGGGCAGCAACCATCATCAACAAGAACTGATCATCCTGAGCAGCGACGGTGCTCCTGTAGTTGAACCTCGGCACGAGGATGAAGTTGTGAGGCTGGGCGCGCATGTGAGCTGGGTTGTCGGTAAGAACGACGGTGTCCTGGAGGTTCCAGCGGATCCCTTCCTCCTCCTCGAGCTTGTCCCACAAGAACTCGAGGTCCTTGACTTCGAGCTCGCCGCCTTGCCAGCCGCGGCGCATGTCCTCCTGTGGGTGGAGAGATAGGGTCAAGGGTTGGCTCGGCGCTGAGAATGAGGGCGAACGGAGGGCGAGGCGAGAGTAAGATGAAGGCGTGGAAGAGTGGGGACGCGAGCGAAAGCGGTAGATGAATGAAACGTACATGAGCAAAGACTCCGACGACTCCATCGCGCTCGTCCTTCTCGGGTCCTCCCGTCGGAAGCTTGAGCTGCTTCAACGTCTTGAGAGCGACCTTGCGAGGCAGCGCGGTGAAAAAGCAGACCGACCAAGGCGAGTGAAGGTGGAGGATATAGTCCTGTAGAGTGGGTCAAAGTGGGGAGGAGACGAAATGTGGGTCAGCGACGAAGTGAGCTCGAGGCAGCGAGGACCACCCACGAGGAGAGTGTGGATGTAAGGACGGGAGATGACATCGGTGTAGCCTCCTGAGAGATGGTAAGGAAGCCTCGCGCTGTAGAACGAGCCCGGGCGGTCAGCTTCCTGTCCCTCGGCGCTCCCGGTACCGAGCGAACTCACTCGAGGACCATGTCCAAGCTCAAGACCACCAGAGGGTGATCGCTGGCGGTAGGCTTTGAGGGTACCGCAGAGGCCCTCAAGTAGGCTGCCGAAGGGGTGATGTCGCCTGTAGGTCCTCCCGGGCCAGGAGCGAGCGAAAGGTCGCGAAGGGAAGGGTGGCGCGACGAGCCGTGGCCGTGGCCGCGGTGGCGACGCTTGTTGCGACGGACACAGTGAGGACAGTCACTGCAGGTGCAGTCGGGCTGTGAGAGACGAAACGGGTCAGCGGTGCCGAACGACGAACGCCGAGCGTGGCGAGCGCCGGGGGGAACTCACAGGACAGTGCAGGACATCACAGTCCCTCGCCGACGTCTTAGGAAGACCGCCAGAGCTGGTGCCCCTGCATCCCTTGACCATGAGCATGTGCATCTCGGACTGCATCGAAATCTTGAGCTCCTTCATCGAGAGCACGATATCGCCGTTACGCTCGCGGTGGGTGTTGGGGTCGCCGTCATCCGAGTCCGAGTCGCCTGAATTGCTATCCGAGTCGCTGTGGACCGGGTTGGGAAGCGAACGAGTCGAGGGAGTCGACCTGAAGACCGAAACGCGGGCGATGGACGACATGTTCTGCTCCAAGGGGGGGAGGGGTCAGCTTGGAAGGTGTAGGACTGCAGGGAGAGCGTCAGGCGACGTACAATGATTTGTACCTGCTCGAGTGCGATCCGTGAAGCCAAGCTGCCTCGAAACCACTCTCTCCCTCTCACAGCAAGTCCGAGGAGACCGCTCGACTCCTCGCGTCGACCCCGCGCTGCTGTGTGCAACCAGAACAATCACAAGAGCAGCGAAGGGGACACAGTCAGAGCTTCTCTAATCGTGTACAACAGCAGAATTGAGCATTCTGAGCTCTGTCGAGGAGTCAGCTGCTGCCTTGGGCGAGACGAAGCCAGCTCGCTCAGAAGTAGGGGTTGCTGGAGGCGATTGGGCCGAGCAGTAGACCGTGCTGCACATTTGCAGATACATCGATAGGTCGAGTGTGTAGTGAAGTGATGCCGAGCGAAAAGGAGGAGAGCAAGGAGGGCGCGTCGCGCGTCGAGTTCGAGCTGCTCTTGGACTCGAACGACTCGCTTCGCTTCGACTCGACTGCACTCCGGAGGCTCTGGGCTACTCGAAACCTCTCTAGGAGCCTACAGCAGCTCTCACTCACACCCACGAAGTAGCATGAGCTGGAAGGACGTAAGTGAGCTCCACTTGCCCGCGTCCAGCTTGAAGAGCTCGCTCACCCCTCTCTAATCTGCTACAGGCTCTCGCCGTCGTGCCATGGTCCTCGTTCCCTACTCGCGACTCCTCCTCGCCCAACCTACTCGTCAAAGTCGCCCTCTCGCGCGGTCCAGCTCCCGGGCTCATCGTCCTCGCTACACCGGATCTCGTCAAAGTCTACTACGAGGATGTCAACCAACGTCACCTGATACGAAGGATAGGCCAGGCGCTGGACGAGTCGCAGGAGACTCAGAGTCAGCAGCAGTTCGGCGCAGGCGAGGAGGGAGAGAAGGAGTTGATGGAGCGCCTCGAGGAGGTACTCAAGGGTGTTCGAGAGGGCGAGGCCAAGGTTGAGCTGGATATGAGTGGGTTCGAGGTGCGTCCCGACATTTCGCTAGGATGCAGACGGCTGATCGCTCGTTCGCAGGCCATCTTGACCGTCTCTCTCCCTTCGTCTTTCACCATCCAATTCCCTCTCGACCCCCTCGAAAATGAGTCTGGACCATTCCTCGCCTACCAGCTCATTACTCCCTTGCTCGGTCTCTCCACCTCTCTCGTCGGCTTGCTCAAGGAGGAGAGCTCGGCGCGGCCTGCTCTGATCTCCAAGGTGCAGGATGCACTCGACGCCTCGGGAACGGCCGAGTACAATCAGGAGGGAAGAGCGTGTAATACTCTGCTCAGAAATGGCGGGGGCAGTATGATGAAGAGGTGGGCGCAGAAGAGCAGGAAGGGGCACAAGGCCAAGGATCTCGGTGAGTTGCTTGCTTTGCCTCTGCGATCTCCGAGCTGACTCTTAGCGATCACAGAACCCGTCTCGTTCTCGGCCTCCTCCTTTTCTCTCCCGCAACCGGTCCCAACTCCTCAGCCCGCCGCTTCAACTTCGATCTCTCACCACCGCCGACGCTCACCTTCCCCTCTTCCCTCCCCGCCTCGTCCCTCCGCTTCACCTTCCAAAGCCATCGCTCGCCAGATCCTTAATCACAAGAATCCGACCACCCAGGGCGAAACGGTCAGCTGGGATGAGTCGCAGGCTCCTGCTCCTCCCGCTCGCTCGCCAAAGAAGGTCGGATGGAGCCCGGCGAAGGGCAAGGCCAAAGCCAGCGTGCTGGTCATCGGTGCAGAGGAGGAAGAGGATGAGGATGAGCCGGTAACCGAGGAGGACGAGCCGATGGTGGACGCTTCCCCCGCTTTCGAATCCGCCCCTACCGCCGCTCAACCGCCTTCGACGAAGAAGCGTGCGGCCGCCTCGATGGACAGGAGCAGCAACTCTCCTCCCCCTCCTCCTCGGCACTCCTCTTCTCTTCCCCGCTCTCATCCTCCCGCCCACTCGCCTTCGCCCTCGCAGTCTCAGACCGAGAAGCAGGACTCGGACGAAGAGGACTCGGACGAAGAAGCTCGAATGGCGAGGGAGAAGGCTCAGGCTAGGGAGAAAAGGAGGTTGGAGAAATTGAAGGAGGAACAAGATGAGAAGGAGATGAGGGCGTTGAGGCTGAAGATTGCGGCGAAGCAGGCGGCGAGGAAGGGCGCGCCGGCGGTCAAGAAGAGGAGGGATTGAGGGTGTGTTGAAGTGTGACTTGCTTGGATGTCGATGATTAGTAGCTGTCTTTTGCTGTGAGTGCGCTGGAATCGCCTTCGCTTCGTCTCGACCTCCTCTTGCCTCGCCAGCTCGCCGTTCCGCAGCTCGGCCGTGTGCCGGCCTAGCGATAGCTCGAGCCAAATGCGACCGCGTGGCTCTCTGATACCTTTTTGTCGGTCTCACTGCTCTCCATGGCATCGCTGCCTACATTCGACCTTCCTGTACTTTCTCTTGCTCTCCTCGACACGGATGAGGGTAGGCAGCAGCTCGCCCGTCAGTTTCGGGAAGCGGGCGAAACGTCCGGGTTCATGCAGGTGGTGGGTTCGACTGCTACTACCGTGGGTTCGGTGGGCCATACTGATCTTCTCTCATCCTTTTCAGATCGATCATGGTGTCTCCCCCTCGCTCATCTCTCGCGCCTTCGCCGCCGCCGAAGCCTTCTTCGCTCTTCCTTTCCCAGAGAAGCAAGCCCTCGCTCGCGATCCCTTCACCAACCGAGGGTACGAGCTGATTGGTGGTCAGGTATTGGAGGGCTCTCTCGGATCGAGTGAGGTGCAGGCGGGATTGGTGGATGCCGAGAAGGTCAAGCTGAGGAGCGGGGATCAGAAGGAGGGGTTGATGATGGGGGATGATAGGATCAGGGAGGTGAGCTCAACATGTTCTGGTTGCTGGCCTGGAGAGTAAGAGAATGTAGAGCTCGGGGCTGGAGCTGACCTCGGCGTTCACTCGTCTCGCGCAGGGCGATCCGAATTGGGGCCGGTTCGGTCATGGGAGGAATCGACTACCTTCAGAGGATGCTCTACCTCATCTCCGGCCGCTCGTCGATGAGTACTTCGACGCCGTGAAGGCCGTGTCGACCAAAATGATGGAAGTCGTCGCTCTATCGCTCGGGTTGAATCCTAAGACCTGCTTTACAGCGGAGGTGACGAAGGATCCCATCATGGCGCTACGCTTCCTACACTATCCTGCTACGGATTTGGAGTGAGTATATCTGCTCACCACCTCGAGGCGCCTGCTCGGCGTTGGCTCTACCGTCGCTGACTCTCGTTCTTCCGTCTCTGCCTCCCTGCGCAGCAACATTACTGGGATCGGATCACACTCGGACTTCGGGTTCCTGGCCACGCTCGCCGTCACCGACACTCCTGGTCTCGAGCTGTTCTACGAGGGTCAATGGCTCGACGTGATCCCCGTCCCCGGCGCTTTCGTCATCAATATTGGTGACTCGCTGTCGAAGGTGACGGGATACAAGAGCAGTCTACATCGCGTCATCAACAAGAGTGGGAGGTCGAGGTATAGCATTCCTCTATTTCTCGAGGTGAGTTCGATCCGGCTCGGCGCAGAGTCGGCGAGGCTGACTGTCTCTCTTTGCGCAGGGCAACTCGGACTTTGTTGTCAGGCCACTGGCAGGAGGTGAATTAAAGGACAAAGAACACCAGACGGTGGAGGAGGTGTTGCGGAGTAGATTTGATTCGACGTACAAGACGGGTTGAGTGGGGGGCGCTGAGAAGGCAGCTGCAAGAAGGAAGCCTTGCTGCATCATCCACGTTTCTGTGACGGAGTGAGCTGCAAGCAGAGAAGCTGAAAGCCTGGGGAGAACCGTCCACTCTCACAGAAGTTGCTGCTAGAGCGTCTCTCATCAACGCCGAGCCAGCGCCGAAGGGCAGAATTGGACCTCGAGCCGGACTGAGAGTCAGTGGCACACCTCGGGTGGTTACCTCAATTACGAAGAGACTCTCTGGTACATGTTAAAGGCCTCTGGAACTCGAAAAGCTCCAATTCGCCCGAAGAGGTCGAAAACTGGGCGGGAAAAGGCCAGAAGATAGCACATGCACGTTGGTATTGCCCAAGGTCTTTCACTTGCCAAATTCACACCCTTCTTAGCTCAGCTGGAAGAGCGCAAGACTGTAATGGTAGATCGTCTCATCTTGAGGCCCGCGGTTCGATCCCGCGAGAGGGGAGGTTTTTGCGTTTTTTTGCTCTAGGACTCGTTTTGCATCGCATTTTTTTTTTTGCTCTCCATCATTGAAACATCGGTTTCGAGCGCTGGACGAAGTTTGGGAGCATCGGCGCCTGGATCTGGCAAGCTAGAGACGATCTCTCGGCGCCGAAGCTCAGCTCGAGCCTCAGTATGGCACTGAACGGCGCCGGTGCATGGGCTGCAGGCACGCCCGAGTATTATACATGTTCTTGGATGAGCCCCCCTTGATGAACATGTGCTGCAGTGAGCAGCGCAGCGTTTTTTCGGCGCTGCCACTCCTCCCTCGGCGCAGATGCATGGAGTCCAGGAAGTTTGGCGACTATTGGCTACATCTCCTTCGAGCAGGGGTTGTGGCCGTCCGCGCGACGCTGTCCTGCGTCAAGGGCAAAAGTGCACGCCCGCAGGATCACGGGAGAAGTACCTCATTCAAGGCCTCTCCGACTCTGTTTGAGATCGGACGAGGGCACCTGGCAAATGCCATGGCACAGGTCAGCCGTCGTCTCTTCCTTTCCTTGAGAACGAGCCGGGGTGCCACGGCTGGCCTTGCTGGGCAAATGACATGCTGCCAGTGCCACCGCCGAGCAGTTGTCGCGGCACATGTCGCGGACCCATGAGCGAATTCGAGGCTGTGAGACAGCTTGATGCAGTCCATTGTCTTCAGCAGCTGTTTCGGGTCTCGCCCAGTCCCTCGTGACGCTGCAGACCTGCCTCCAATTGTTCCCAGCCGTCCGGCTCGAAAGTACCCTTCGCAGAGGAGCGCCGAACGAGGCTCCTGCGCTTCGTTGAGAGCCTTTGCGAGCAGGAAAGGAAGGTTCAGACGGGATGCTGGCCTTGTTCTCGATAGCTGCATCTCTGTGCGGCTCTAAGCGTGACCCCCAGCGGAGAACGCCGAATGCTCGTTCGTGCGCCGAACGCCGTTCTGGCCTTAGCAGGAGCAGGAGTGGTAGCTGAGTGGCCAGAGTTGCCTCCCTAGGGCTGCTCAAGCACCTCGAGAGACTTGTACGTATGCAGAATCCGCCAGAGCAGCTGCGAAAGGCGCTCGCGAGCGCCGAGAGAGGAAGGAAGGCTGCCAATGGTGCGCTGAGCTCCGCAGACCTCTCATCCCCACCCTAGGAACCCCCAGTGCACCCTCCTGTACGTTTGTAGCAGCTACAGTAGCTGGTTGAGGACATGTGATGGCGACGCGAAGCGAAGCTGCTCTTCTCGGCTCTTGCGCTTTTTGCTGCTTCTCGGTCGAGCGCTGCGACAGCTGTACTAGTAGGTAACAGACCCCTGAAATGACCTCCTCTTCGGCAACAGACACATGCTGTAGTTTAAGATTGCGACCAGCCATCTCC
>MWVB01000009.1:235220-267376 GCA_003054985.1 Leucosporidium scottii
GCCCCCGCCAACCCCCACACCCCTACTCCTACCCCTCCTCGCACCGCGTCTCCCGCACCCATCTCCACCCCTGCCACTCCTGCATCAGCCGAGCCCGAGCCCGTCGCCGCGACTATCCTCGAGAAGTCGACCCCCGCCTCGAACGGCTCGTCTGGCTCATCATCGAACGGAGAGGTTGCATCTCTTCGCAAGGAGAACGAGAAGCTCAAGGAAGAGGTCGCCGAGCGGGACACTATCATTCGGGAACTCGAGCTCAAGCTTGAGCGAGTGAGGGTGAGTGGTTTGCGCTCTCTTTGAACGCCGAGTCGGCTCGCTGACAATCTTCTTTCGCAGGCATTTGCCAAGGACCTCTGAAGCGTCAAAGACTCGCGGCAGGCTCTCATTATTACCCAGTCACTAGGACGCCTGTTGTGTATTACGGACTGGAAAGTGACGTTCGCTCGCGGCAGTCGAAGCGAGGGCGAGAGACGAAAGAAACGAGGCAGAGGCGCGCTCAAACATTACAACACGCACAGAATCTAACGCGAATGTCCCCTGAACCTAAAAATCGTACTGCGACTGCGACTGCTGAGCCTGTTGAGCCTGCAGCCATCCCGTCTCGACCATGTCGTCCACTGCGAGATGAGCGAAGGAAGGAGTCAGCTTCCCCAAGCCGAATTTGGCGGGAATCATCTCACCAAGATCGACGCCGTCAAGTTGAGGCCACGTGAAGTTCTGGTAATCCCAGGACAAATCTGGAGGCGATGAAGGGGGGCCTGCGGCATTGACCTTGGAGGGAGGAGCAAAGGCGCTTCCTTCGTTGTTGAAGTCGAAGAGGGAGAAGGTCGGGTCGCTGCGGGTATAGGACAGGATCAGCGAATTGGTCGGAACAGTCTACGCTCCTCGCCGAGCAGAAGACAATCGAACGTACCCGTTGAAAGTCCTGAGTGAGAGGTCGTCGGTGGTAAGGGGTAGATTGAGGCCCGAAGATGGTGGTGTTGGAACCGAGTAGGTGCCGCTGGCGGGGATGAAGGGTCCTTTCCACTTCAGCGCCGACTTGTCGATGCCGAGGCGCTCGGCGAGATTGTTCTGTCGCATCCCAGGAGCGATGTCGGCCAGAGAGGTGAGCTTTCGAATGCCGTTAAGGCACTTGGCAGCCATGCAGCTCCGGTCGGAGAGGTCCTCGACGACCTTCATGCATTTGGAGAGGTCGCCGGCCGCGAGGTCGGTGATGGAAGCGCCGGAACGACTGGCCGAGAGGTAGGTGATGAGGATGCAGAGCGCACTCGTCCCCGCCGAGAAGGGCGACCAGAAGAACGTCTCGTTGATCTTGCCGCGCGTCCGTAAGGCGTCCAGGATGTGAGCCATCGCTCGCGCGCCGTTGTTGCAGATGGCGAGGGACGGGAACGGTACGAGTCGTGCCCTCGCAGGCGACAAGAACTCGCGATGTACGAGAATCTGCGCGTGGTAGTAGCTGCAGGAGAGAAGACGTCAGCGTGAACTCGCATGCGGAAGGAAAGGTTTCGCAAGCGAGCCGTACACGGCGAACACGCTGGCGGAAGCGATCATGAGCTTCGGATCGAGCTTCTCGACGTCCCAGCGAAGGTGTGATGGAACGGTGTTGAGCCCTGCTCGAACGACGCAGTCAGCAAGCCGTCGCCGAAGTTTGCGGAACGGCCAGCTCACAATCGTTGAGGGCGCTGTCGAGCTCGGACACAATGGCACACGCTTCGGCTGAAGTCTTTGGAGCTCGCATGCCGTAGAGGCGCTTGAGAATCTGGCCATGAATCTTCTCCGCGCGAGCCAAAGTGCCGATGACGGAGACGGTCGACTGAGCGAGCGGAGGCGGCGCGCTCTTCGATCCTCGTAGGTTCCAGTCGTCCAGAGCACTGTCGTCGATGTCGAGCCTGTACAATGAGAAGTGTCAGCTGGATTCGAGTGCTCGGCGAGAGGAAGGAACGAGCGAACGGGTAGGCGAGGTCCGTGTCCTCGTCCGACATTGCGACTGGTCGTCCCATGCACGCCGAGATATTTCCTGCAGTCAAGGTTAGCGGGATGCGTCGGTCGTGAACGTTCGATGAACTCACGGTCAAGCGAGTAGAGAATCCAGAAAGCGCGCTTGCGAAGCTGATCCTCCAACACCGACGACGTCCACCGAGAACGGTTCTCGCGATGCACGCCGACGTCGATGGCCTTGCGAAGAGCATGCCCACTGGCAGTCCAGGTGGCCATGGGAGTCATGGCGCCGAGAAGCCAAACGACTCCGAGCACCGAAGCTTGAATGTCGAAGAGCGAGGAGGGGATGATGATGGTGGTCGGCGAGGGGCGTCCGACTGAGGCGGAGTAGAATCGGAAGCCGCGACAGGAAGTCTCGGCAGCGAGGACGGTGGAGTCGGCTAGACGAGGATCCTCGACGAACACAGCGCCGATGGCGAGCATCATGAGCACGAGGCTTCGGAAGGAGGGATTGGTGTCGGCCATGCCTGCTGCTAGAGCTCGTTCGAAGGAGGGGCGATGTAGCAGAGGACAGTGGTCGTTGAAGCGCGAGAAGTAGGCCTCGATGAGGGCGCGAGTCTGCGAAGCGAGGCTCGGTTAGTCGGGTTCGTCTTGTTGCCGTTCATCGAGTAGTTGAGCAAGGAGGCGGGATGACTGAAGAAGCGCAAAGGACAGTCGACAGCTTACGAGGTCCATCGGAGGGAAGGCACAGTGCTTGCCCGCCGCTTGATGCTCCCGCTCAATCAAGTCCTCCACCAGCGAGTTCGACATGTCCATCGGCATCGCCGCATCCTTGGCGTAGTCGTCCAGCACTCCATGCGCGAGATACGGTCCCGACGAGCGACCAAAGTAGCGGAGCTGGGAGAGAAGGGAGCGTGAGCGCGAAGCCGAACTCGGATAGCGAGGGGAGCTCACCTTGTCGATGACTTCCAGCTCGGGCTCACGGAGGGATGGCTCAGGTGGAGTCTGCGGAGGGGGAGCAGGGCGGGGGATGTTGGGTCTCTGCTGCTGGTCGACGGCCTGGCGCTGCTGCGAGAGGGACTCGGCGACTCGTTCCAGCGCCTCGGTACGCTCCGAATCGGTGCTGCTCTCGTTGGTAGCCATCATGGCGACGAGGTCAATCCCTGACGAGGCTGATAGGTTACGCCTGCGAAGTCAACGGAGAGATCAGGCGCTGCTCTGTTCTTCCTTTCGCCCAACTCACAGCAGCTCCTCCATCGCCTCCATGCGATTCTCCAACGACTCGACGTAAGTCTTGGGCGGTCCTTTTCTGATGGGCTCGTAGGTGCAAGGCTTGTTGATGCCAGCGCAGTAGGTGCAAGTTTCGGAACCATCTGCGCGCGAGAGATGAGCTGGGGGTGGTGAGCGCGAAGGTGTGCGAAAGACGTACCTCCCGTCTTGTTCGAGCATCGAGTCTTCCTTCTCCTACACGCGTCGCCTTACAGAACTCGACGGGTCAGCTGTCTGCAGAGCGCGAGTCACGAGCTAATCGTGGGTTTGAGAGAGACGCACAAGCTCTCGCGCTGATGGGTAACTTGGTAGGCTTCTCCTCGGGTGGTGAAGGGTGCTTGGGCGGTGATATCGTGTAGTTTGAGCTGGATGACGAGGCAGACATGGCGGAGCGTCGGCGACGAGCGCAAGCAGGTTCTGACTTCGGAGTCGGGGGAGTTGCTGAGAGGAAGGCCGAACGAGGGGTACAATGCTGTTCCGAGCCTCAGTGAGCAGCAGAAGGCCCTCTGTCGTGAATCGAAAAGTCGAGAGGGCGATTTGCGAAGAGTCGACGGGAAGCGAGGAAGTCAAGCCGAAATTGGCGGGCGCGTCGTGTGCTCTCTCTTCTCGGCTTGACGTTGAGCTGGGGTTCGCGAGCTATAAGGTCAAGTTTCGACCGCGAAGCACAAGCTACGAGCTTCCGGAGCTCGACGACGCTCTTCTGCACCTCAGCAGTGCCGCGCGACTCTCCAAAATCTCATGCCGAGGCGAACCGGCTGTGACTGCGAACGACTGCTTTTCAATCCTGTTTTTAGTGGCTAGAAATCCTAGTATGTATGAGAAGCCTAAGCGGCCTCGAGAGGTGGGGGTCCATCATCATCCGAGTCCTCCTCCTCGGGGAGGTCGGCGGCACCCTCTCCTCCCCCTCCGCCCGGTCCTCCCATGCCGGAAGCCTGCATCTGGGCCTGCGAGAGTGAGGGAAGAGTCAGTGAAACCGTTCTGGTGGGTTTCGGGATCAGCCGCCCAGCGGACTCACCATCATCTTCTCGAAATCCTGCGAAGGGGGAGGGGAAAATCAGCGAAGAGCTCTGGGCCGAGTTGGGATAAGAAAGGGAACGAGCTATACTCACCATGCCACCCATTCCTCCCTCTCCTCCTCCACCCATACCCTGCATCATGCTGGCGAAGTCCTGCAAGCGAGAAAGCAAGGGTCAGCGATTCGGCTCGACAAGCTTCGGCCGATTCTAAAGAGAGTTCACCATTCCGCCGGCTCCTCCCATGCCGCCCATGCCGCCCATTCCGGGCATGCCACCCATTCCACCTCCGGGAGGCTGCGAGAGGGGGTTAGAAGCGAAAGGTCAGCTTCGGCGAACTTGGACCGGCGCAGGACGACGGCGACTCACTCCTTGAGGCTCCTCGGGCTGCTCCTCCTCATCCTCCTGCTCGTCCTGGTCCTTCCACTTGCTGAAGTCGGTCTACGCAGAATCGAGATACAAAGTCAGCTCAGCAATTCGTCGCGCGTCCCCTGCCCTCGGCGTTGGCGCTGGCGCCCACCGCTGCTCCTGGACAACGATCAAAGTAGCAAACTCACCTTAACGTAGTTGAGCTTGACCTTCTCCTTGGTAAGACGGGGCCAGTAGTCCTCCTGAGCCTCCTTCTTCTGGAGGACAAGGGCGAGGTGCTTGCCGGTGAGGGTGCGCTTGACCTCCTCCACCTCGGCGAAGAAGTCGAGCTCAAACTCGTAGGTCTTAGGCTCGACCTTGGCGGCGGTGCCGGTAGCGGCGGGGAGCGTAGGGTGTCCCGAGAAGGAGATGTGGGTGGGAGTGAGGTCGAGTTTGTACGAAGGATCGAGCTCAGCAACGTTAATGGTGAGGTAGACGATGTTCTTGGAAGCCTCGAACTCGCTGTAGGTGTACAAGAGCTCAGGTCAGCGCGGCTCGAGTCGCAGGAAAGAGTTGCAGGGAGCGAGCGTCCAAGCACCGCTCGAGGTCGCCGCCGACGCGCGATGTAGGCGATTAGTCGGGCTAGCGGAGCATCCTCTAGACCTTCCATGGGCCGAAGGACCACCGCGTGCTAGCACCGAAGCGCTCTACGCTGCAGAAACTTGACGCTCGAAGCTGGCGGAAGGTTCGACGCGGAGGGGAGCATGTCCAGAGGTAGTGCAAGGGAACCCACCTGGAGCGTTGGGCCCAAAGTACTTCTGGTGACGGCATGGTAATGTAGGTGAAGCGACGGGGGTGGTGAGTAGAACGAGGAGGTGGTGGGAGAGGAAGAGAGCTGGCGCGCGCTGGTCTCGTCGTCACCGTTCGAGCCGACCTCCTTTTTCGCCAACAGCATGCAGGTCAAGTATCAACAACGCCTTGCAAGCTGTACAACAAGACTACTCCTGCTGCGAACCCTTCCTCCTCTTCTCGGCGGCACCCTCACTCTCGCTCGTGCTGAAGACCTCCCTCGCCGGTCGCTTCGTCGCCTTGCGCTTAGGTCGAGGTGCAGCTTTGCCCGTAGAGGGAGCGTCGAGATCCTCGGAAGAAGAGTAGACTCCGCCCCTAGCAGCCGCACGCTCGTCCTTGCGAGCCTTGTCGAGCTTGCGCCGCTCGGCTTTCGTCTTGGCCTTCGGCGCCGTCCTCTTGCGAGGTGCAGGGGCGGGAGCATCGTCGTCAGAGTCGGGGGTGGTGCTCTTCTGCTTCTTCTTCTTGCCCTTCTTGGCCGTAGCCGACGACGAGTTGGATCCAGTCTTGCTCATTTTGCGAGAGGCGGGGGTTGGTCGCTTGGGAAGGGCAGGGAGGTCGTCCTCTTCGGTCGAAGGCTCGGCGGTATCCTCCTCGGCGGTAGACTCGACAGCCTCTCCACGCTGCCGACGATGAGCCTACGGGTGAAGAGACACGAAGTCAGCTCGGCTCGATGTTGAGAGTGAGAAGCGAGCTTACCTTGAGAACGCTCTGGAGACGCTTGTTCTCGTAGCCGGCGCGTCCTGAGCCACGCCTCTGAAGCGGTCCATTACCAGCGGTGACGTCGAAGCTGTAGGTCAGATGAGGCGGTGAGTACGACCTCGCGAAGGGTGAGCGAGAGAGAATGACTCACTAATCGGAGATGAAGCCCTGCTGCTTGAGCTTGCCTTGAGCTCGTTCCTGCTGACGTTTGATGAGGGGATGCATGGTCTCGTTCGTCTTCTCGTGGTTCCAGTTTAACGTCTTCTGCAAGAAGCTGGGGAATGGCGACGGTGTGAGCAAGCGGAGTGAGCGAAAGCGGGGAAACACGACTCACAGACGAAGGCCGTCGAGGTCGATGGAACCCCATTCGAGCCTCTCGTCGCTCTCGTTGACGACCGGCTTGTAGTAGGCCTTGGCCTGGGAGAGAAGGAAGCAAGGTCAGCTGCGATTCGGAGGACAGTGAGAAGCTCGGCCCACAATCTCGGGGTTGGGCCAGTTGTCGTCGAGTACGAGTTTCTTGTGTCCCTTCTTCTGCGAGGGTGTAGAAACGAGGGTATCAGCGGATGGGTCCGTCGAGTCAGGAGGAGAGAGGAGAGCTTACGAACTTGCGGCGGAAGGGCGTGTTGGTGTCCTCGTCGTTGTCGTCCCTCCCCTCCTGCACCTTCTTCCACCACGCCTTGAACTTCTGCAATCCATCCTTGCCCCCAAACTCGGCGAGCAACTCCCTCCCTTGAACTGGTCCGACGCCTCGAAGTCCGTCTGCGTAGTCGCCGCCGAGCAAGTAGGCGAGCTGGACGAGCTTGTCGCGATCGAGGCCGAGCTCGCGGTCGAGGTCGCTCATGAGGTAGCATTCGACGATCTCCTTGTCGTTGAACATGTGGCGGTAGATGCGAGTGCCGCCGAAGAGGAAGACGTCCGAATCATCGGTGACAATGCCGTCGACCAAGCTCCGCGACAGCAGCTCGGCGCACTCGGCTTCAGCTTCTTGAGGCGCCGTGACGAAGGGAATGCCGAAGAGGACGAGCAGTTCCTGTAGAAGAGAAAGGCCTTCAACTCAGATGTTCTTCGAAGTGAGCCAGCGAGCGACTCAGTTCACCTGAAGGTCGGCCGCCATCGTCCTCGTCACGCCGTCCGCATTACGCTGGTCGGCGTTCTTCTGTGCGAGGAGCTTGGTCACGTCTCCCCGCGCCTCGGTGCGCATGTCCTCGATCTTGCGGTTCTTGAGCTGCGAGAGCATGTCGGCGTACTGCTCCTGCTCGCGCGTCAAGTTCCTGAGCATCTCCTGCTCCTCCTCCTCCTCGTAGTCAGGCTCTTCCTCGTAGTCGTCGGGATCGGGGGATCGGAAGAGCGCAGGGCCATCTTGAGCGCGAGGAGGAGGCGTCGGGCTTCGCTCCCATTCGAAGAACTCCTCGTCTTCCTCGTCCTCGTTGGCGGCGGGCGGCTGAGCTTCATCGTCGAAAGGAGCGCCGAGTCCCTGTTGATGCTCGGTCGACGACGCCTTGGGCAGGTCGGGGAGAGGCGGGAGAGGTGGAAGGTCGGCGGGAGGGAGGAAGTCTTCGATCTGCTGGAGAACGGAAGTCGGAAGGGCTGGAGGGATATGGGAGGGAGGAGCGAGAGCAGCCGCTTCATCGAACAGCGTGTTGGTGCCGGTGTGCGGTGCCGGGTCGATTGGCGGTGGCGAGGGAGTAGGATGATGGGTGAGCTGAGCTGGCGAAGGAGAGCGATGAAGAGGCGGGGCGCCGACAGTCATCTTGATCTCTACCTCGTCCATGTTGTCCTCCGAATCTGCATCCTCCCCCTTGTCGTCCACAACCTGCCCCGAGGGAACCGAGGCCGCCGCCTTCTCTTCCTCGCGCATCTCCTCGGGCTCCTCGACGATGAACCCGCCGAGCTGCGACTCGGGCTGCTTGAGAGCGGGGATCGTGACCTCGAGCTCTGCTGTCGGCTCTTCCGGAGCGACGGAAGTAGCGGTGGTGGCGAAGTCGCGAGCAATGACGGGAGGCGGAGTGCCTGCGGTGGGTTGGGGTTCGGCGGCGGGCTGATGCTCGAAGGCGGGAGTGGGAGCGGGTGAAGCGATGCGCTCGTTGGGCTGGGGATGCGGTGAGGGAAGTGGAGGAGGTCGAGCTTGGGTTTGACGACGCGAGGCGGCGTACGAAGAGGAAGCGGCGTTGCCATTAACGGCGCGAGCTGGCGAAGGAACAGTCGCCGCCTCGACGATCTCCATATCGTCATCCGAGTCATCGTCGGACTGCAGAATGCTCTCCATGAGAGTTCGACGAGTTGGAGCAGCGCTGTCGGCTGGTGGAGGAGGGGGTGGGTTGGGCGCAGGACGATGCTCGGGAGCTGAGAGGGCGGGAGGAGGGACTGAAGCGGAGACGGGCACCTCTTCAAAGTCGTCGGAATCGTCGTCCGAGTCGGCGAGGTTGATGACGGTGGCGGTAGATGTGATGGGTGGTGGTGGCGGGATCTTGGGTGAGGTTGGTCCTGTCGAGATGTCGACGTACTCGAGGCTCTCGTCCGTCTCCTGCCCGAGATCTATCGCACCAGGAGTCGCCTGCTTCTCAGCTACTGACAGTCCACTCCCTCCCGCAACGGCGTTCCCGTCCTTCAAGCTCCTGTTCTTGGCCTCCTGCTCGTGAACCGCCTCCGAGATCCTCGCCAGCAACGCCGACTCCTCGAGCGCAGCTTCCAGATCGGCGTCGGTCGAATCCTCCGTGCCAACGGGAGCGTGAGCGTCTGCTCGAAAGAGGGAAGGTCCACCAGAGGCGGTGGGAAGGTCGAGGTAAGGGTCGAACTCGGGTTCGGGGACGAGGGGACCGAGCCTGGCCCGGATAGCCTCGAGCGCTGCCATGCGACGGACTTCGGGGTCGAGGATAGGAGCTTCAGGTTTCCTGTTGGTTGGTGTAGAGTCAGCTGGGGCAGCCCGGACGAGCGCGATAGGAAGGATGGCGCACTTGGGAGAAACGCCGACCTCCTCAAAGTCGTCCGAATCAGTCTCGGCAGCGCTCTCGTCGGTAGTGGTGTCGATGGTGATGGGAGCGGTGTTCTTGAGCTCGGGGTTGCGCACTCCCAGGACGTAACCTGTGCCCTTGGACGGGTCCTGCTTGATGAGCTCGTAGACCTTGCCTCGCGAGCCAGCGACTCGAGTCGGGATCTTGATGGCCGCCTTTCCGAGCTCATCCGTGACCTCGAGAAGCTTTTGCGTGTATTGGTTGCGCTCCATGAGGTTCTGGATCTGGGATTGGGAGAAGTCGAGCGGAGTGGGGAGGAGCTTCATCTGCTGGACTCGGACGTGGTTGACCTGGCGAGACTTGAGGCGCTGCTCGCCGATGATCTCGTACTTCATCTGAGTAGAGAGACTGGCGAACTCCTCCGAGTCGAAGAAGTCGGGTCGCATCTCCTCGAAGAAGTCGCGCTCCTCCTGCTCGGTCGCGATGCGAGCGTCGGTGGCTTTGGCGCGAGTCTCGAGAGGGCCATGGATGTCGGGGAGGGCGTACTGATCGCGTGGGACATGCTTTTTGGCGGGAGAGGTCGTGTTGGTGATGCGACCGGTTGGAGGAGGGGTGGAGATGCGACGAGGGCGAGGAGCGTTGCCGGCTTCGAGGTCTTCGAGGTAGACGGCGTTCTCGTCGATGATGTCGCCCGTGTCGGCCGCGTTGGGTGTCTTGCTCCTCCCTCTTCCCTTCCTCTTCTTGGCTTCCTGCCTGTAAAGACGGTCAGCGAGGTGACTCGGCGAAACAAGAGCTCGGTTCGACTCACTTCTTGATCTCCTGGTCGGCGATGTGAGCTCGGAGCTGAGCCGAGAGTAGCGCCTTGGCAGTGCGAGCGAGGTTCTGTCCTGCGCCTTCCTTGCGCCTCCGACGTTGCTCCTGCAGTGGAATCATCAGCTCACACCCTCTGCTTCGCATGGCTCGAGTCGACGCACAATCGTCCTCTTCTTGAGCATGGGAGCGTCGCCATCAAAGACAAAGACGGGGAGGATGCCGTGGTACATCAGCTTGGTTATCCTACGAAACGTTCCCACTGCGCAAAGTTGAGGGAGGTGAGCTGCAAGGCGTCAAGGCGAGTTGGCGGGCGAGCGTGACGTACGAACATGAGCTCCCTGCAAGGTTTCGCCCGTTTTACGGTCGCGCATGGCCATCTGGAACTGGTACAGCCAGATGCTGGCATCAATGGCCAGTCGGCGCTTCTCGAGCGTCTCCAAAGCGACTGGCCGCGCGACTGGATTCAACAGCTGCCAGAGGCCGTTCACTCCCTGTAGTGGTGTAGGTGTCAGTTCGGCCGACGTGCCGGAGTACATCTGTACTCACCATGGTGCGCTAGAGCTCTGTAACGAGATGTAGCCAAGCAGCAAGTTCAATCAAGAGGTCAAAAGAGCGCGAACGCGCTTCGTGACTGAAGGTGAGAGGTTAGGGGGGTCAGATTTATTGAGGTGCAGCCAGGAAGCAGGATGTAATATAGACAGTGTAACGCTGCTCGGATGACCTACATAGGTCGCCGCAAGGTTCTACGCTCGAGTAGCGAAGTTGCCTCCACTTTGAATCGCTTCCAAGTCTCTTCCGCTCTTACCGTCACCTTGTCTATTCATTCAGCATCGCTCATGTCCCTCACTATCAACTCGACCATCGCACTCAGGAGCGGTAAGCAGCTGCCTCGCCTCGGCTTCGGAGTGTACCAATCCACAGCAGCGCTGGACTCGACCAAAGCCGCTCTCGCTAGTCACTACATCCACGTCGACTCCGCCCGGGTGTACCGTAACGAGTCCGAGGTCTGTCAAGCAGTGCAAAACGCTGGTTTGACCGGGAAGGTTTTCCTCACAACCAAGGTGAGCTCGAGCTCGAATCGAACTCCGCCGCCGAACGGGGCTGACCTCTTCCTTCGACAGGTAACCAGCAAGGAGCACGGAGAGATCACCGCGGGCGCTGTAGATGAGAGTATCGCTCGCGCTGCTGAGCATGGTCAGAAGTGGGTGAGTCGAAGCACTGCAGGCTGCTCGGCGGCGATGTGGGGCTTCGCTGACTTCACCTTGTGCTTGCGTCGGTCAACAGGATCTTTTCCTCCTTCATGACCCGTGCGCTGGTCCCGAGAAGCGTCTCTCGGCATGGAGGACTCTCGAGCAGAAGCAGAAGGAGGGCAAGCTGCAGGCCATCGGCGTTTCCAACTTCGTACGTCGTCTCAGAAGGCCCGATGTACCTCTCTTGCTTCAAGCTGACCCTTCTTTCCTTACAGAGCGAGATTCACCTCAAGCAGCTCGTCGATGGTGGTGCCGAGACCGTTCCCGAAGTCAACCAGGTTGGTCCCAGCTTCCCCTTTCCCGACGATCTTCTCTCTGCGGGCGTTGCGAGCTCTTCGCTCAGCAAAGAAGCATCGACTTCCTTCACTAGCTGATCACTGTCCCTATGCTAGATCGAACTCCACCCCTGGTGCCAGCAGAAGCCAATCGTCGAATACTGCAAGGCGAACGGCATCGTCGTCCAAGCCTACTGCCCCATCGTTCGGGGCCAGCGCTTCGACGACCCTGTTCTCGTCAAGGTGGCCGAGAAGCTCGGCAAGACTGGCGCTCAGGTATTGATTCGTTGGTCGCTCCAGAAGGGCTACGTGTGAGTCCTCTTCTCGGCGCTCACTTCGCTCGTCGGAAGCTGACCATCTCGCCTTCGCAGTCCTCTCCCCAAGTCCGACACTCCTTCTCGCATTGCCGCCAACGCCGACGTCTTCGACTTTGAGCTTGCGGAGGAGGATATAGCTGCTCTCGATGCCCTCGACCTCGGCGCGGCGGGAGCTTGCTCGTGGAACCCCGTCGGGCATATCTAGAAACGTTGTGGTAGATGTGTATACACCGTTGTGACTTGATCAATTTCATGATCGGTAGGAACCAAGGCGACGGAGAAAGAGGCGCGAGTCGGCGCTCGGCGTTCGCAGAAGAGGTTGGCCCTCGATTGGACTTCGCCTTGTCTGCTCCAGGGGTGGGACGGCAGCGTGTCTAGAAAGTAGTAAAGACCGGAGTGCTGCTATTGCAGGGCTGCAGACACTCGTCGAGCCGTCGACCTAGAAAGTGGGGCCGCTTTCGCTCTTCATCTCTCTGCTTCCTGCACATCTCGCTGCTGTCTCGATGGCTATGGCTCTCGCTAGCAACTCAACAATCGAGATGCAGTCTCACAACGGTGCCACAGCTTGGCTTTCTGGGCAATTACCATGGCTGCCGAATCGATGCCCCCGCCGAGCAGCTCGCGGCACATGTCGCCGACCCATGAGCGAATTCGCAGCTGTGAGACAGCTTGATGCGTTTTATTGTATTCAGCAGCTGTTTCGGGTCTCGCCCAGTCCCTCGTGACGCTGCAGACCTGCCTCCAATCGTTCCCAGCCGTCCGGCTCGAAAGTACCCTTCGCAGAGGAGCGCCGAACGAGGCTCCTGCGCTTCGTTGAGAGCCTTTGCGAGCAGGAAAGGAAGGTTCAGACGGGATGCTGGCCTTGTTCTCGATAGCTGCATCTCTGTGCGGCTCTGAGCGTGACCTCCAGCGGAGAACGCCGAATGCTCGTTCGTGCGCCGAACGCCGTTCTGGCCTTGGCAGGAGCAGGAGTGGTAGCTGAGTGGCCAGAGGTGCCTCCCTAGGGCTGCTCAAGCACCTCGAGAGACTTGTACGTATGCAGAGCTTGCTAGAGCAGCTGCAAAAGGCGCTCGCGAGCGCCGAGAGAGCAAGGAGGGCTGCCAATGGAACGCTGAGCTTCCCAGGCCTCTCATTCCCACGCTGTGAACCCCCAGTGCACCCTCCTGTACGTTTGTAGCAGCTACAGTGGCTGGTTGAGGACATGTGATGGCGACGCGAAGCAAATCTGCTCTTCTCGGCTCTTGCGCTTTTTGCTGCTTCTCGGTCGAGCGCCCAGAGAGCTGTACTGGTAGGTAATATACCCCTGAAATGACCTCCTCTTCGGCAACAGACGCGTGCTGTAGGTTAAGGTTGCGACCAGCCATCTCCGGGGCGCGAGACTTTAAAACGGGCGCCGCGACGGCCATTCGTCTCTTTCCTTCCTGCACTTCACTGCTCTCTCACTGCTTCAGTTCTCGCTCTTACTGCTCTCGAGTCGCTAGTGCTACATCTCGTTCTACTATACTCATCTACAACCCTCGTCGCCCCACACCTCTCCCTCCCCCTCCAAGTCTTCCGCCTCGACCATGAGCTCCGCTCCCGTCCAGCGCTTCGCGTCGCCGTTCCAACGCCTCTACCGCAAGCTCATCCGCAAGGGCAAGACGACGAGCACTACCTACATGACTGCCTCGCCAATCCTCAGCTCGCCTCAGCAGCCAGCTTCGCAGGTGCGTTCCGAGCAGTCGTCGCATCACATTCCTCCCTACTTCGCGCGCGCGCTCGTGGCTGATCAGAATTTTCTCTCGCGCGCTATCTGTCTACAGAAGATCATCACTGAACCCATCTGCAGCGTCGACTGCAAGGCCCCTTTCCCTTCCATCGACTCGCTCCTCGCCATCCTCAAGCCCGCCGAGCAGGAAGCTCCCCTCTGCATCGCCGCCAACTCGCCCACCGCCGCCGCCTCGCCTTTGCTCGAGCAGGTCGCCGGTGGGATTCCCTACGGGTCAACTTCTATCGTCATTGAGGAGCAGGAGTCTGCTGTTTCGGTCGTCAGCGAGCAGAAGGAGGGAGTCGAGGAGGGTCACCTCGAAGAAAATGACTCCGAGGCGCTCTTTGATTCGTCAGACGAGGGCAGCTGGGACAATTCGAGCATAATTACTATCACCACCTCCACCAGTCCCTCTGCCCCTCCTTCCCCTCGCTTCAACCCCTCCTTCGAGCGCTCGAGCACCTTCGCCGAAACCGAGTCCTCCACCCTCTTCACCTCCCACCTCGACTCGAAGCTTTCGCCATCTCCCAGCTCGCAAGAAATCTCCACTTGGATCTCCCTCACCACCAAGTCGCTTCGCTTCAACCCCTCCTTCGAGCGCTCTCCGTCGCCGTTTGTCTGCGCCGAGCCTCCTGCGTCGCTCGCACCTTCTCCCTTAATCGACATGGACGCTGCTCTCCCTCTCTACACTTCGGACTCGCCTTTGGAACAGACCTCCATCCGCGCTGAACCCACCGACTCCTGCCTCTCCTCCACTTTCACCCCCTCGGAGAGCTACCCCTCCTTCATCTCCTGGGACGCCCCCTCGCCTCGTCGCCGTCGTCTCATTCAGCGTGCTTAGGCTTGCGCGAGGAATCGTATTGGAGGTCAATATGCGAGTGGGATGGATGGAGGAGGCGCTGCATGGTGGATATTCAGGATGGAGAGCGAGGAGGATGGGGAAGGGGCGCGAAACCTAGCTTAGCTTATCGATTATCAGGTGTCTTGAGTCATTCTTACTAATAGCAGTAGCATGTCGTACCAATGTAATCTCGTTCGTCTCACTATGCCTCACTTCTGAAGCCCCAAGAGTGCGAGAGCGGAAATCAGATCCGCCGAAGCTTCGCCGAGCGCAGGCTCTGCTCGACTGAGAGCCGCAAAGATCAGCCATGAGCACGAGCCGCCTCAAGCGGATGTTCCAGATGTACCTCGCAAGGGATCCGGACAGGTGAAGCTGCAAGCTGGGTCTCGAGCTCGGTCAGCAGTCGCCAATCAAGGTGTCGGGGATCGGAGAACGCCTCGCAGCGCGCTCGACAGCAAGCCAGACCAATTGAGGGTTGGATGACCGACTTTCCCCAAGCTAATCTACAACATAAAGTCACACCCACACCCACACGCCCTTAGCCCTTGTTTGGGTCTGCGGTGATGAGGGGGAACAGGTCAGCTCGCCAGCTCGACGCGAAGAGGATGGCACGCAGTCACTCACAGTTACCAAAGTGATCCGAAGTCTTCCCATCCTCGAGCAGCAGCGTCTCGATAGCGGCGTAGACTGTGGGGAAGACGGAACAAGGTGAGCGCCGAGACAGCAGAACGTTTGAGGCTCGAGGCTCACCCGCCGGGTTCAGATACCTCGGATCCGCCTCCCTCCTGAGCTCCATCAGGTTACTGGCCAACTTCGTCTCCTTCATCAAACCCTCCAGGCTCTCCTTCCATCCCAACTCCTTCTCGACGATCCTCCGAGCATTATCGCCCAGCTTCCGCCGCGCCGAATAATCCGTGACGAGGCTCGCCAGCTCGTACGCATACATCTCGGCGTCTGACTCCTCGTTCTCAATCGTGTGATCCACGAGGACTCCGCCGAGGTTCTTGGTCGACCCCACGCCAAGTTGCTCGGGAAGGGCGCCAGCGTTGGAGGTGACGACGGGGAGACCCATGGCCATGGCTTCCGAGACGGCGACGGAGATGCCCTCAGAGAGGGAGGGAAGGAGGAAGATGTCGGACGCGGCGAGGTATTGGTGGACGTTCGTCCGAGCGCCGAGGATGCGAATGTAGTCGTCCAGCTTGCGTAGCCGAACTTGCCGTTTGAGCGCCTCGAGTTGCTCGCCATCGCCGATGATGAAGAGGAGGAAGTCCTCGCCGACCTTGTCGAGGAGCGAGTCGATGATGCTGGGCAGGAGCAGCGGGCGTTTCTGATCGCTGATGCGACCGACGAAGGTGATGACGGTCGTCTCGGGTTCGAGTTGGAGGAGTTCGGCTTTGGCTGCGTTTCGCTCGCGGTTGGTGGGGACCTTGAACGACCCAATGTCGATGCCGAGCTTGACGACTCCGATACGAGAGGCGTCGTGGTGACCATGGTCGAGGAGCCAGTTGCGGAGGTAGGAGGAGCAGGTGATGGTGCGAGCGATGTAGCGCTGCTGGATGATGGAATAGCGAGGGTAGCCGCCTGACTTCCAGCCGTCGTAGGCCTCGTTGTGAAGGTACTGGGGGCAACGAAGGAAGTCAGCTCGGCTTGCACAGTAGAAGGATGGTGATGAACACTCACGTCGATGAACTTGACCTCGGGAAGCTGCTCCACGAGCGCCGGCAGCATCTCATAAATGAGCTGCGAGTTGGAGAAGATAACCTCCTCACTTCCCCGAGAGGTGATGAGGTGTTTGAGATATCTCGGGAAGTCGTTGGTGCGGAGGAAGGAGGGGAGAACGTGGACGTCGTGGGTCCATTTGAGCATCTCGGGCTTGAGGTCGATCCCTTGCGGTGTCTTGAAGAGGGTGCAGACGACGGTGACGCGGTAGCCTGCTTCAGCGTAGACCTGGACCATGTGAAGGGCGCCTGCAGAACGTAGGAGGTCAGTATCGAAGGAGGAAAGCGCCGAGAAGCGGGAGCGAACCGATGTCGGCTCCGCCGAGACTGTAGAAGGGAGAAGTCAGTCGAGCTCGACGACGCGCATAGTAGACGCCAAGCTCACTAAAGCCACGGCACGATGAAGACGATACTTTTATCGGTGCTCGCCAATCCCGACTCGAACGGCGGCTCCCAAGTGACGGGTTCAAGGTGCACGCTCGGGTGAGGGAATTTGACGGGGAAGGCATCGCCGAGGCCGCTATGCTTCTTCTGAATGTGCTCCCGAAGCTGTAGGAAGGTCGAGCCCGCTCCCTGCTTGAAGGTGTCGCCCCATCGCTTTGCGCGGAACGAGGGAGGGTTGGCGCGATACCTGTCGGGCGTGGCTTGCGATGAGGAAGCGTCGACGGCGTAGATAGGGACAGGAAACACTCACCAGTAAAGGAACTCGAGCGCCGTACCGCCCCAGTACCCACCATCGGCCAAACACATCCAAAAGTCCCAGTCCTCGCCTCCCGCCGAGAAGCCTTGCTCGTCGTAACGACATCCCGACTCGAGTACCGCGTCCGAGCGGTAGATGGCGGCGTTGGGAACAAAGTTTCCCTGTGAGGGCTCGAGGTCAGCGGCGAGAGCGAGGGGTGAAAGGGGCAAGCGAGAGCCGACTGACGTGAACCCAGTTGTCGCTGCCCGAGTGCAAGCCCGTCGTGACCGTCTCGTTGGCTCCTTCTCCCCACTTGACATAGTAGAATCCACCCAACGCCCACTCCTTGTTCGACTCCATCATCCACGTAACCTTCTCCAACGCCGTCAACTCAAAAAGGTCGTCGTCGTCGAGCGAGATGAGGTAAGGCGGCACCTCTTTCCTCTCGAAGACGTGCTTGAGGCCGACGTTCCGCCCCTGGGACAGACCCTTAAAGCCAAGGTTGTGCAGGAGGACTACACGGGGGTCCGATGCGGCGACCTCTTTGAGAACGGCGAGTGAGTCCGAGTCGTCTGTATGGTCGTCTACGATGACCCATAGGAAGTTCTGCAGCGACTGGCCGAAGAGGGAGGTGGCAGTTTCGAGGAGGGCTGCCCGACGGGGGTTGTTTGTCGCGGTGATGATGGCAACGACGGGGTGCTCGGTCGAGGCGGAGGGAGAGCGAAGGAATTGATTTGGCGGTGGGCGATGATTGGAGAGTGGGTAGTTGTGGTAGATCATCTGGTGCTCGTCGTGATGGACCGGTAGAGGGTCGAGGGAGGGAAGGAAGGGAGAGGTGGAAGCTCGGATGAGGGAAGAGCCTGGCGGCGCTTTCGAGCGAACGCCGAGCATACGCCGTAGCGAATCCTTGCTGATCGCTCGAGAAGGCGGCGTGGATGATGATGCGGAACTGTGGAAGTAGTGCCATGTCACGACGACGATGGCGGCGAAGGCGAGGAGGAAGGGTATTCGAGTTCGGCGCCGCCGCCGCGTGAGATGAGGGCTCGCATGTGGTTCGGTGAAGGCGCGACTGTGGAGAATAGGGGAGGCGCGATCCTTCTTGGGATGTGAGCGGCCGAACCAACTCTGTTTAGGAGGCGCCAGGGGAGCAACAGGGTCAGCGAGGTGCGCCGTCGAGGGTTTTCGCGGTATTGCAGATTCGAGCTGCTCCTCTGAGGAGCTGCGAGAGCTCTCAGACATCGTACAGTATCTCGTGAACCTCCAGCGCGTCCCGCTAAGAGCTACCATCCGACTCTTGTGGACGATCTCGCCCCACCAGGCGCGCGAGGTTTCGGAGCAGCCCCACTGTTTCCAGGGAGCCCTGCGACTGCTGGGGAGCACCAGCAGGCTTGGTTGAGAGCTACTCTAGCCCTGAGCCCGCGCATGAGCTGTACACAACTCGATCGCGTCGAGAAAGTCGCGTTCTTGGGCTGGGAGCTCTGGAAGCGAAGTGATGTGACTTAGAAAGCTTACCCTGGCTAAGGATACCACCATGGCGAGGCTGCTGTCGATCGCTACGTCCCAATTGAAGCAGAACACCGAGTAGTAAAGACGGGCAAGAAGCGAGAAGAGAAAAGGGCCAGAGCTGAGCTGGCATGCTGGCAAGGTTGGCCTCCTCCCACAACCTCGTCGAGAGCGCCTCTCGGTTTTAGTGAGTCGTTGAGCTGATGAGCTACAGGAAAAGAGAGGGGGGAAGATATGTAGTACAACATCCCAGTACCCTCTCTTCACTCTCTCTCGTCTCTTCACTCTCTCTCCGTCTCTCCTCCCTAACCCTCCTCCCTCTCGTCCAACTCCCAGTCCTTCGCCTCGCTTCGCCGCCTTCGTCGCCTTTCGCCCTTTCAACTCTACCGTCCTACATACCTTCCTCCCTGGGACTCTCGAGGGCTTGCGCGCTACAACAGCCCACTCACTCGGCGACTAACCCGCTCTCTCTTCTCTCGCTCCCTTTCTAACCTTCGCTCGCCATGTCGGATTCGCCCGCTCAAGTCGACCTTGTTCGCAAGCGCTCGCGCTCATCCTCCCCTGGCATCTCTGCCGATTCGCCCGCCGCCGCCAAGAAGGCAAACACGGATCCAGCTGGCCCTTCCAACCTCACCCTCGACGACGACACCGAGATCCCCTCGGCGGCCGAGCTCGAGGAAGGAGAGCAGAAGCCCTCCGTCACTGATGGAGCTGCTGCTACCGCCGAGTCCAAGCCCGCGACGGGCGACAACTCTTCCTCGTCCATTCCCACCAAACCCGAGGAGCCTACTCCCATGAACGTCGACTCGGACCTGCCCGCCAACCCGGAGAAGGCCAACACGACCTCCGAGGCTGACGCCGCTGCCGCTGCCGCCGCTGCCACCATTCAGATGAGGGCCCTCATTGTCACTCAGGACGCGTCCATCATTATCGGCAAGGGAGGCAAGAACGTCAACGAGATTCGCGACAAGAGCGGTAGCAAGATCACCATCACCGAGTCGGTCCCCGGAAACCCCGAGCGTGTCATGGTCATTGCTGGCCAGCTCGACGCCGTCTCCAAGGTGAGCTACCTTCGGCGAGGGCACGGTCCTTTGTTCTCGGCTCGAGGCGTGCTTGGCTGACATATACTTTGCTACACAACAGGCTTTCGGTCTCATCGTCCGTCGCATCAACGACGAGCCTTTCGATGTTCCTTCCGTCCCCGGCTCGCGCGCCGTCACCATTCGGTCAGTCGACAACCTCTCGAACTCGCCTCGGTCGAGTCTTAAAGGCTGACTTTGCTCTCACTTCACCACAGCTTCATCATTCCCAACTCGCGCATGGGATCCGTCATCGGCAAGGCCGGTTCCAAGATCAAGGAGATCCAGGAGGCTTCGGGCGCTAGGCTTCAGGCCAGCGAGCAGATGCTGCCCGGTTCGACCGAGGTGAGTCTTCTCAGCTTTGCGGCGTCGAAGTGATGCCAAACTATCTCTGCAGGTCCCCGCTGACCCTCGTTCATCATCCACAGCGAGTCCTTTCCGTCTCGGGTGTCGCCGATGCCATCCACATCGCCGTATACTACATCGGCACCATCCTTCAGGAGCACCCCGTCGCTTCCGTTTCCAACACTTCCTACAGGCCTTCGGGAGGAGCTCAGGGCTACGGTGGAGGAGGAGGAGATTACGGTCGGGGCGGCGGAGGAGGAGGATACGGAGCGCCCCCTCCTCGTGGGCCTCCCGCTCCTACTGTCGGTCCCGGAGCGCAGACTCAGCAGATTTTCATCCCCAACGAGCTCGTCGGTATGTCTCTCAACCCACTCCGCTCCTTCGCTTCGCCCTCGGTGCAAGCTCGCTGACCGCTCACACTCGCTACAGGCTCCATTATCGGCAAGGCCGGTGCCAAGATCAACGAGATCCGTCATTCCTCGCAGTGCCAGATCAAGATCAACGAGCCTGGAGAGGGAGCTGCGAGCGGTGGATCGCCCTCGGAGCGCCTGGTGACCATCACGGGTCAGCCTAGTGGGATTCAGGTGGCTGTGAGGCTCCTGTACGAGAGGTTGGAGCAGGAGAAGCAGAAGCGTGAGTTTCGATTGTCGTCGGCGTGAGGCGCTGGAAGAGAGCTGATCCCGACACTCGACTTTCACAGAGCTCGGTGGACCTTGAACGGTGGAGAATGGGAGCAGCGCAGGCGCTCAACAACTCAGCAGTGGGAACAAATAGCTCGCTCGCTTGTAACACCTCCTTGTAGTCGAAAGGGGAAACCCGTATTCTCTAGCCCTTCCGCGCCGCTAGACCAAGCCCGAGGAGTGTGAAGGGGCGCCGAAGTGAGCCGGTTTGACAGCTGCTACGCTGCACCCGAGTGTCCACTCGGGAGTACGAGACGTTTGGCGCTTCGCGGGGCTACTCTTTGGCGTGGAGAGGACTACACACGCCGTTCGCGCAGGAATGACTGCCTTTCGGACGAGACGCCTGCGAAGGGCGAGGGGGCGCTTCCAAAGGGCTGCAGGGCGCTCTACAGCGCTGTAGTGAGCTCGAGCAACCGCCAGCAAATGAAATCATGTATTGAAATCACTTTCCGAGAGACTTGCAAAATCGGCCTTCTCCTGCTCGTCGAGCCTCGCTCCCCCTTCGCTCCCTCCGCTCCCTCGTCTCTTCGTCTCCCTCTCGCGCAACCGCCCCCGCGAGTTGTACCGCATCCCTGGATCTCGTTTCATACGTTTTTGAATACCCCTCTACCAAAATGGCCGACCTCAGCCAACAACTCAAGCGCCCCTTCGACGCACTTTCGCCCTCGTCGTCGATCGACAGCAGCGAGGTAGCGACGAGCAGCGCTTTCGCTACGGGCACCAGCACGGCAGCCACCTCGGCGGCCCCCACCCCTTCCTACCAACCCGCTCCCGCTGTACCCGTCCAGCAGGCCAACAAGAAGCTCAAGTTGAGGTTTGGCGCTTCCGTCAAGGACGCGACTGGGGCCAGTGGAGACAAGCAGGAGCTCGAGAGGAGGAGGGACGCCTTCTTGTGAGTCTCTACTACTCCCAGGCAATCTTTTCTTCACTTTTCGACCGCCCCCGATGCTCTTGGAATCGAGCGCGGAGCTGCTCGCGTTGATACGGCGCGATGCGATGCAGCGGGCTAGATTGGGACGTGCTGACCCTTGCCTCGATGTACAACAGCCGCGCTCATGCTCGCGAGTACCTTGGAGTTCTCCCCGAGAAGAACTATATCGCTACCCTCCTCAAGGGCACGCCCAAGAACGCCGTCCACCGCGAGGCAGTGCCCTACAGGAGGCTCACCCAGCCCAAGACGATCCAGGGTGGTCAGATGAAGGACTACCAGCTCACCGGACTCTCCTTCCTCGCCTGGAACTTTGAGAATGGCCAGAACTGCATCCTCGCCGACGAGTGAGTTCCCCTGGTCTCGGGCTTCCGCTCGTCCTCGCTGACAGGTAGCGCACAGGATGGGACTTGGAAAGACTCTCCAGACCCTCTCCCTCATCGCTTACCTCCACGAGACCCACGGCGTCAAGGGCCCTCACCTTCTCATCTGCCCTCTCTCGGTCCTCGGCGCTTGGATGACTGTGAGCGGCATCTTGCTCTCGCGCGCCGCTGGATTGACCGTTGACGCGCTTTCGTTTCTCACCATTTGCAGGAGATCAGCCGCTGGCTTCCCGACCACAAGGCTCTCCGCTTCCACGGACCTCAGAACGAGCGCGCTCGTCTCAAGGGCGAGGTCGCCAGCCTTCACCCCGATCTCGTCGTGACTACCTACGAGGCTTACACTGCCGAGTCTTCGTGGTTCAAACACCGTCGCTGGGGACTCTGCGTGCTCGACGAGGGGTGAGTCTCAGCGCTCGGTCGACCGTTCCCTTCGTCAACGCTGACCCTGTCTTCCGCGCACAGACACAAGATCAAGAACCACGAGTCGAACGCTGCGCAGGCGCTGCACGGTATCGGAGCTCAAATGCGCATCATCCTCAGTGGAACGCCGCTGCAGAACAACCTCATGGAGCGTGAGTGAACGCTGATGCTCCTCGCTTGAAGTCTTTGAGCTGACCGCGATCTACGGCCTACAGTCTGGGCTCTCCTCCACTTCCTCGCTCCTCAGATCTTTACTCCCGCCACCCTCCGCCCCTTCAAGGACTCGTTCAACCTCGCCGCTGGCCTCTACGACCAGGTCTTCCTCAAGAAGAGTCAGACGCTGCTCGAGCTCATTATGCTCAGGAGGACGAAGGAAGGTGTCAGGGCTGAGCTCAGCGTCCCTCCTCGCGAGGAGATGACCCGTGAGTTGACTAAAGCTTGTTCGCTCGGCTTTGGACACTCGGCTGACCTGCTCGTTCTCGTCGCCCAGTCTACGTCCCCCTTTCCCCCGCTCAGCGTTTCTGGTATAAGCGTCTCCTCACCCGCGCCGACACCGTCACCCTTGGAGAGATCTTCAACGCCGACTTCAAGAACCCCAGCGGCGGAGGAAGGGGTCGCAAGCCCAAGGCCGTCAAGACTGAGGCCGAGATTCTCGAGGAGGAAGGCGAGGCTGGCGTGAGGGAGCATATCGAAAAGGCCATGGCTGCTTCGAAAGCCGGAGATGGCAACGCTTGGATGAAGATGATGAACCTGTGAGTTCTGACTTCCCGCCTCACTGAGAACGAGCGCTGACTCTTCTCACCCTTCTCTCCCTTCTATAGGCTCATGCAGCTTCGCAAGTGCTGTAACCACCCTTACCTGCTTCCCAACGCCGAGTCGGAGCCGTTCGAAGTCGCCGAGCACCTCGTCGCCGCCTCGAGCAAGCTCGTCCTCCTCGACAAGCTTCTCGCCGACATCCTCCCCAAGGGCGAGAAGGTCCTCATCTTCTCTGGATTCACCCGCATGCTCGATATCCTCGAGGATTTCATGCAGCTCAGGAGCTTCAAGTGTGAGTCTTTCGCTCAGCGCAGAGAGAGTGACCGAGCTGATCTCTCTCTCTCTCTCATCAAACTTGCAGACGCTCGTCTCGACGGATCCACCTCCCGCCCTCGTCGCGCCCTCGACATCAAGCTGTTCCAGCAGAACAACTCGCCCTACCAGATCTTCCTCATCTCGACTCGCGCCGGAGGCCTCGGCATCAACCTCACCGCCGCCACCACTGTCGTCCTCGTCGATCAGGATTGGAACCCCCAGGTCGACATCCAGGCTATCTCGCGTGCTCACCGTATCGGTCAGACCAAGACTGTGCAGGTGTACCGTCTCGTTTGCCAGGATTCGGTCGAGGAGCAGGCTCTGACGAGGCTGAGGAAGAAGCTCTACCTCTCGTGAGTATTGTCAAGCTCGTTTTTTCTGAAGACCTAACTCACACCTCGATTTTTGCAGCGCCAAGGTCATGGGCAACATGAAGAACGCCGCCGACCGTCCCGCCGACGAGGAGGCTAACGCCGAGCCCGCCAACGAGACTGAGCAGACCGAGGACGATGCGCCTAGGATGACCCGTGGAGGTACGTCGCTTCGCTATCCGAGGACTTCTTCTGCTCGCTCACATTCGTCGCTCGCGCAGAACTCGCCTCGATTCTTCGCGGCGGAGCTTCTGCTCTCGCCAAGTGGGGCAGCAACGAGGGAACCGACGCCTTCACCGAGTTCCGCGAAGCGACCTTCACCGAGCTCAGGGAACGCGGCAAGGAGCGTGACGAGAAGAAGGAGGTTGGCATCAAGGCCGACATTGGCGAGCAGCTCACCGAGGAGGAGAAGCGCCAGCTCGAGAAGGAGGAGGAGGAGGCCGAGAAGCTTCTGCTGCAGGGTCGCGAGGCCGTTCAGTCGAGGAAGTTTGAAGGTGCTACCTACAAGGCTTCGAACGCCGAGATCCGCAACGGTGAGCTCGCGCCTGTTCTTCCTGCCTCGCTTTCGGCCGCTGACCTTGTCGCTGTTCTCATTCCACAGAGTGGAACGCTACTCTCGCTCGCGCCGCCAACTCGCGCACCGTCATGATCGATGGCCACGCCGTCATGAAGGACACCATCGTGAGCTCGCTCGCCCCGCTCCTGCCTTTCATCTACAGCGCTGACCTCGTCGTCGTCTCGCCCCCCTCAGTCGTGTGGATCCTGGGAGGCCGTCAAGACCATCACCTCCGACCCCAACGCCGTCAAGAAGCTCGCCAACACCAAGAAGCAGCGCAAAAAGTTCGACCACGAGGACGTGAGTCTGAGACGAGAGCGCCTCCCAGCGACTCTAAGCTGACCCTTCCGGTCGCTCCCTCAGTTCTGCATGGTCTGCAAGGACGGAGGAGACGTCTACCAGTGCGCTTCGTGCCCTCGCTCGTGCCACGGCCCTTGCAGTGGATACACCGAGGCCGAGCTCGGCGCCATGATGTACGCCGATCGCCTTCTCTCTTTCCGCTCCTTTCGCTAACCGCTACGCTCCTACAGGTCTTGGTACTGTGTTCAGCACCAGGTAGGACTGCAAGAAGTGCGCTGCTCGCGTCGCACTCGGCTGACCCTCCCTGCCCCTGCAGTGCACTTCGTGCCATCGCTCGACGCAAGAGAGTGGAGGACTTCTCTTCCGGTCCGTTTCGTTCTTTCTCCTTTCGCTGAGGCTCGCGCTTACGCCTGTCGCTCCACAGCTGCCAGACCTGCACGAACTCGTTCTGCGAGGACTGCCTTCCTCCGTACGCTGGCTCTCCCTTGGTCTCGCTATTGGTCCTGAGCTTATCTTCTCTTTGTACTACAGTGACGACATTGAGGCTGTCGGCGACGTTCTCCCCGAGTTCGCTGTCCTCGTGCGTCGCTGTTACTCGCCACCGCGTCAGCTCGTCGCTTACCCTTCTCATTCCAACAGGGCTGTGGCAAGCGTACGCAAGCCTACTTCATGTGAGTAGTCGTCTCTCTTGTGTCGCGTCGATCGCTTTGCTGACATCCTCGCCTTTCAGCCGCTGCAACGAGTGCGTGGAGCTGTTCCAGACCGAGCCTGAGCTTCGCAAGCGCTTCGAGGAGGAGCAGGCCGAGACGGCGGCCAAGCTCAAGGAGATGGGAATCGAGCTTTGAGGTGAGTCGGCGCTTCAGTGTCTTCCCTCGTCGCTCGAATGCTGATTGTCGCCCTCCCTCGTCAAGTTGCTCGGGACGTAGTGTTTGCTTGGGCGGAGAGGGAGCGGGCGCGTACGGCTTGGCGTGCGTTTGGTTTTGCCCGACGACTTTGAAAGTGCCATAGATTTACCCCCATACCTCGCTTTGCTGCGAAAGCGAACATACCAGGCGAGGCGAAAGGTGTCGAGCGAGAACGTCGAGGAGGCGCCGAGGCGGTCGCTTGGAGAGGCCCTCTCCTCGGCATTGGTCGAGCCGCTGCAGAGTCATATGGAAGAGCTGTGTTACTTTCTACCTCTTCCCTGCTCTGAACGGCTTGTAGGCTGCACTCTCGCCGACTGCCCTCAACCGAGCGCCGCGCAGTCTCGTGAGCTTGCCAAATCTCTCCTGGGGCAGGCCAGACATCCTGCAGGGGTCCATACACTGGTTTATCTTTCAGGTAAGTGGTGAGATAACCTCCAGGGTCCTTCAGCGTCCAGATGGAGGAAGGACCAGGTCGATGCGAAGTCCGCCGACTCGGAGCTGGGTTGGTCCAGTCGTGGGGTGACTTTTCTGGGCCTTCTAGGCAGAAGATGTCTGGTCAATGTACTATGGATTGTGTGAGACATGTGACATTGCGGCTGCAGGCCTCATGAGCACCTCGGCACAACAGCAAACCGTCTCGACCGAGCTTGAGCTTGAGCTTCCCAGGCCCTCTCCGAAGCCCCCAGTTGTCCATGGGAGCATAGAATGCGCTATGTTTTGCTCCAGAGTGCATCTGGAGGTGTATAGATCTCGGTAGATGACCTGGGCGGCCCTGGGGTACAGATTTGACCCTTGTGGTCACCTCACCTGCCTGGCCTCCTTGGCTCAGTGGCAAGGCGTGCCACTCGTAATTTCTGTATCGATATGGCAAGATCGGGTGTTCGATTCACCCAGGAGGCAGCTTTTTGCATCTGTAGTCATCATGGACAAGTCCTCTTTTTGCCTTCCTCAACCTTCGGCGATGAGCAGGGGTCGTTTCGAACTTGTTCCCGTCCCCAAGCGCCCTGTAGCGGGTTCTGCGGGTTGTCATGCTACTTGCAGTGAAGCTGTGGTCGAGTAGTCTCAGTAGGACTAGTTGAGGCTGAGGCCAGACGAGGAGCGCAGAGCGGCGGGAAAGGTCCAGTGCCGAATGCTCGGCGCCGACTCGTTTCGCTTCTCGGCGACCAACTTGATCGTTTGACTTCGGTCCGTCGCTACGAGCAAGTACAAATGACTGTTGCAGACTAGTACTTGGCTTTTTCGTGACTACTGCTACCTCCCACCTTGTCCCCAGCGCGCTTCTTCCCATCCTCGCTCTTGAACCTACTGATCCCAGCGTAGAGCAGCTGCTGCGCTTCCTCGCCGCTCTTGTGGACCGCATCGTGAGACAGGATGAACTCACAGCAACTGCTGTGCAGCACCAAGCTGGCATCCGCCTCGAACGCTTTGATGGAGGTGTGAACGTCCTCGGTCGCCGGCAACTTAAAGCCATCGCCGAGAAAGGTGGAGGCGCTGTAGACACTCCACCAGCCCTATCCAGCAGACAAGCGGGTCGACAAGGTTTCAGAGGTACGGTCTATCTATCTTCGACCGGCTCCAGCTAGCCGCCGTCCAGAGAACGGTGCTCGGCGAACGAGAAAGAGAGAACGGATCTCTTGGACGGCGATTCTCTCGCCCAATTCGCTCACAGCAGCAGTAGAGGATTCATAACAGCTACGTATAACATTCACTGCTCATCGAAAGCTCGCGCTATCGTGGAGTAGATGTCCCAAGCGAGAGAAGCCGGAAGAGCGCGAGCGAAGGAGCCACGGCAGTCGAGGAAAGCCGAGGGAGCAGGAGAGTGAAGATGTACAGACAGAGGCGTCTAGGAGCCTATGCCCAAGACCGAAACGAGAATTGTCTCTGTTGGCGACGTGAAGAGGTGCCGCTGGACGCGCGTTAGCAGGTCTCCTTCCTCACTTTACCTCGTCTTTCGCTCGTCTCTCGCCCGCCGGTTTCGTACAGCTCAGCGGCACCGACTGAGCAGAGCGCACAGCCTACAGCAGTATCTCCCTACAGGAGAGAGGCATTCACTTGCTTGCTCACGCCCACCTCGCTCGCTCTCTCGACAGCTCCAGCTCGCCACCATGGGCAAGGGCTTCCAAGTCGTCAGTCAGAAGGTGTCCATCAGCATCGGATTGAATGGGCGCATCCATGTAGGTCTACATACAGCCGGTCGAGCTGGACGACGAGCTGACTTGCTCAACCACACCAGGGCAACACTGAGCTCACCATCGTCCCGACGACGGCCGATTTGAGGACAGTGTGGCTCAACGCTCGCTCGTTGAACGTACTCTCGGCTTCGCTCCGTGTCCCTACCACCGTCCCGCTCGCCTTCTCCCATCTCCCGCCAGCCGCTCCCTCCCTCACCAACCCCAGCGACATTCACACGTACCCCGAGCTCAAACGAGGCATCTGGCGCGGTGCACTGGAAGGAGAGGAAGGAGAGCTCGGTATCGCCATCCCCCAGGGCTGCGTCGTCAAGGTTCCGCCGCCAGACGGAGCTACGCCTCGCGAGGAGGCCAAGAAGGAGGACGAGTGGGAGCAGATTGCGATTGCAGTTGAGTACGAGGTGGTCAAACCTGGCGCTGGTATTGTGGTGGTAGCCCCCGACGAAGCCAACCCTTCTGTGAGTCTTCTCTGCTTTCGAACGAGCTCGAGGCGCAGTTGCTAATGCTTGTTGTCGCTTCAGCGCTTCCCTCACGTCTTCACCTCCGCCCTCTCGGACACGGCAGCTCGCACCTGGGTTCCATGCTCCGACCACGCCAAAGACCGCTGCACCTGGGACCTCGAGCTCATCGTCCCTCGCGTGCTCTACTCGGGCTCCTCCTCGCGCGCCCAAGGCCAGGACGTCGATATGGACGGCGCTCGGGCAGAGGATGAGGTCGAGATGGAATGGCCAGTCTCGGCGGTCGCTTCGGGAGAGCTCATCGAGCAGGTCGTCCACCCCGACCGAAGCGACCGGGTCATCTGGCACTACGCTCAGGTCACGCCCGTGAGCGTGCAGCAAATTGCCTGGGCGGTCGGCCCTTTCGTCGTTACCGAGATTGCAGGCGCGCCAAAGGCGAGGAGGGCGAGGGAAGGACCCGAAGACGAGGAGGAAGAAGAGGAGGAGGTTGTCGAGGACGAAGGGCCGAAGCTGCACGCCTTGTGCTTGCCCGGGCGTGAGGCGGAGATGGCCAACAGCGTCGCCATCATTCGACAGGCGATGGATTACTTCACCTCCACTTTCGGCTCCTACCCCTTCACCACCTACACCGTCGCGTTCATCGACTCGCTCGCTTCGGGCGCTCCGACTTTCCACTCGGCCGCCATGACCCTCCTCAGCTCCGACCTCCTCCACCCTCCCAGCGTGATCGACCAAGCCTATGAGACCCGCCATCTTCTCGCCCACGCCCTCGCCGTTCAGTGGTCGGGCATCAACATCATTCCTCGCACTCCCTCCGACACCTGGCTCGTCGTCGGCATCGCCCTCCACCTCACCTCCCTCTTCCTCAAGACGATCTGGGGCAACAACGAGTACCGATTCCGCATCAAGAAGGACATGATCCGCTGCGTTGGCCAAGACGTACAGCGCGAGCCCATCTCGGTCCCCGCTCGCCTCACCCAGCCCGAGCCTGCCCAGCTCCAATTCATCGCTCTCAAGGCGCCTCTCGTCCTCTTCATCCTCGACAAGCACCTTCGCAACGCCGGAACGTCCCTCGGCCTCGACAAGGTCCTCCCCAAGCTCTTCCTCGACGCCATTACCGGCGAGCTCGGTTCCACCGCCTCCAACCTCAACACCCTCTCTACCAACTCGTTCATGCGCACCTGTCGCAAGGCGTGCGGAGGATCGGGAGAGTCGCTCAAGACCTTCTTCGACCAGTGGGTCTACGGCTCGGGGTGCCCAACCTTCGTCATCACCGCGACCTTCAACCGCAAGAAGATGGCCGTCGAGCTCAACATCAAGCAGGAGTGCCTCGCCCACAACTGGGCGCAGAGCGCTGCGTGGGAGGAGCACGGTCACCTTCGCCCCATCTCGCTCTTCGAGGGCCAGATGACGATCCGGATCCACGAGGCCGATGGAACGCCCTACGAGCACGTTCTCAACATCTCGGAGCAGTTCAAGCGACACGAGGTGCCTTTCAACACCAAGTACAAGCGTGTTCGTCGTAATACGAAGCGCTACCAGGCCCGTCAGGCCGCCGCGACGGCAGCAGCATCGGGCGACGCCGAGGCGCAGGAGGACGTCGCCCTCATCGACGTCGGGTTCAGTCTGAACTTGTGGGAGGACGAGAAGGAGCGTGAGAAGTGGAGGGTCGCCGATTGGACGGAGGAGGACGATTCGGTCATGAGTCAAGCGACTTACGAGTGGATTCGCATCGACGCCGACCTCGATTGGATCGCCGGCGTGCAGTTCGAGCAGCCGGACTTCATGTGGCTCTCGCAGCTGCAGAGGGATCGAGATGTCGTCGCTCAGCTTGAGGTGAGTTCTCTTTGCTTTCTGCCCGTGACTCGTTGCTGATCGCCTCCCCCTTTTTGCAGGCCGTCCACGCTCTTTCGAGGATGCCGTCGGCCATCGTCTCCAGCAACTTGGCCAAGACTGTTCTCGTCAACAACTACTTCATTCGAGTCCGAATGGAGGCAGCACTCGCCCTCATCTCGGTGCGTCAGGACTGAGCTCGACGAACCGACGCCGAACCGAGCTGACCTCCTTCCCCCTCTTCCAGTGCGCGACCAGGTCTCACGAGTTCCTCGGCCTCTTCCACCTTTTCAAGATTTTCCAGACCCATTTCTGCTTCGAGCCCGACATCGAGACACACGACCCCTTCGGCTTCCGCTGCATCCCCAAGACGAACAACTTTAGCGATTTCAGCCTCTACTTCCTCAAGAAGGTGAGTGATGCGCGCGTAGGCTTCACGATATGAGTCAAGCTGATCATTTGAAACCTGCAGACGCTGCTCACCGCCATTTCATCGGTCCGAGACGAAAAGGGACAAACTCCGCCCGCCGTGCATCAATTCTTGGTCGACTTGCTGGCCTACAATGACAACCTCGGCAACAAGGTTAGCTCTTACGCGGCTGCCGTCTCGAACAATCGCTGATTTATATCTTGCAGTTCTCCGACACCTTCTATCTCACCGCCATCATGAACGCTCTCGGCCACTCGCTCGTCGCCGTCGCTCCTCGCGAGATGGGCCAGTTCGCCGATGACCAATCTTATCTCGAGGAGGTCGAGAACAACGAGTACCTCGCACCCGCCATCGCCGAGGTCGAGCGGTACATGAGCGCCGATCGCCTGGTCCCCTCCTACCACAACGCCATCACCGTCGCCGGCATCGAGTTCAAGCTCAAGCTCACCCTCGCCAACCTCATCCCCGAGGACCGCATGTCGTTCTTTATGTACACCCGCGACGGCAACTACCCTCCCGTCCGGATCGCCGCTTTCGACGCCCTCCTCCTCCTCAACCCCCTACAAGAGCACCTCGCCCTCGCTCGCTACTTCTTCTCCGTCCTCCGCGACGACTCTTCGCAGCTCGTACAGCGTCGACTCGCTCAAGGCGTCCTCGAGTCGCTCCCCGTCCTCGCGGCCGTGCAGGATCTCGCGGCGCCCGAGCTCGTCTTTGAGGAGGAAGGCGCGACTAAGAAGGAGAAGGACCCTCTCGCCGCACAGCTCAAGGCGCTCCGCAAGAAACCTGGACGTTCCCTCAACTTCCGCCAGTGCCTTTTGCAGACGCTGATGTGAGTCGCTTCGCTCGCCGTGATCGCCGAACTGCTCGCTGACCCTCTTCACCTCTCGCAGCCATCCTGATATCGACCCCGAGGTGCGAGACACCGTTCTCAAGATCTGCGAGACGACCGTCAAAGCTGGCGAGGAGCCCATCCCCAAAGTGCGCTTCCGCATGCCCGCTCCTCCGACGCCAGCTCCCATCGCCGAGTCGCCCGCCCCAACGCCTGCCACGCCCGGCTTCCCCAAGCTCAAGTTCACCTCGTCGGGAGCTACACCTCAGACGCTGCCCAAGATCACCATCGGAGGCTCGCGCTGTGAGTTGTTTCTGCTCCGTCCCCTCGCCGAAGCACAGGCTGACCTTTCTTTACCTCTCGCAGCTGGCATTCCCACGCCGCTCCCATACGATCCTTACGAAGGGGAGGAGTTCCAGCCTCCAGCACCCGCCGCGCCCAAGAAGCTCAAGATCAAGGCGCCGCCCAAGCTCGAGCAATCGCAGGCTTCGGGCATGACGATGAGCGACGTGACGGCTTGCAAGAGCATGATCAAGAAGCTCATGAAAGAGAAGGTGTCGCTTATGTTCCGCGCTCCTGTCGGTGAGTTTTGCCGCTCGACTCATACACTAATGGAGGAGGGCTGACCTTCTCTCGCTCGCAGACCCCGTCAAGTCAGGAGCTCCTGGGTGCGTTTGGCGCCAGCCACGTCTCGCTCGCTTCGCAACTGACCGATCTCTCGTCTCGATAGCTACTTCGACATCATCAAGAACCCGATGGACATCAGCACGATGAGCGCCAAGCTCAACGCCGGACAGTACCCCGACCGCTACGCCTTCCGCGACGACTTCAAGCTCGTCATCTCCAACGCCATCACCTACAACATCGCTGGACTGGTCGTCGAGCTCGCACAGAAGTTGGACGCCATTTTCGACAAGCAGTGGGATCGTATCGAGGCGACGCTTCGAGCGATGGAGACGGGAGTCGCGGCACCGAAGCCTCCCAAGGCCCCCAAAGCTCCCAAGGCGGTCCCTCCCCCGCCTCCTCCCGCCGCCCCAGCACCTTATGTCCCTCCAACCAATTACGCTCCCGCTCCCGTCCCCACCCTCCCTCCTCCGCCACGAGCGTCAGCTCAGCTCTTCCAGCAGCGCGAGCCTCCACCACTACCTCCCCCCTTCTTGATGATGCCGCTG